>CM053626.1:263175432-263218505 GCA_028646595.1 Phalanger gymnotis | reverse complement strand
AAAAAAAAAAAATCAAATTTCCCAGTTTCTAGTGGCATTTGTTAGATTTTTGTAGCAATCAGTTTTTGTTGTGGTTGTACAGTTGTTTTTCAGTCATGTCTGACTCTTTGTGATCCCATTTGGGATTTTCTTGGCAAAGATACTGGTTTCCCATTTCCTTCTTCAATTCATTTTGCAGATAAGGAAACTGAGGCAAACAGGATTAAGCGACTTGTCCAAGGTCACATAGCTAGTAAGTATATGAGACCAGATTTGAATTTACTAAGAGGAGTCTTCCTCACTCTAGACTCAGTACTCTATTATCCGCTGAGCTACCTGGCCATGGAAATCAGAAATTGGCCATGGAAAGGCACATCTTACTTATAAAACAAACATTAAAGGGACAACAGAGTAGAATTGTCTATTAATTAGAAATACTCCTATGTAAAAAATCAACAATCCTGAGATGGGAAGTACAATAAATTGAATCTAACTCAGGCCAGTCCTTTAGCAGTTAAGGCACACTTTTGTAGTATTAATGTGATCTACCCCACCCATTCAATAGGCCTCAGGTGGGGTTAGGTGGGATTATATCTTTTTTTGTAAGTAGGCCTAAAGCATCTACTCACCAAGTACTAAGCTGATTTGGGTGTGAAACCCTCAGGGTCCTAAGGGGAATTGTAAGACCAGAGCCTATGCTATGTGCACTGAATTCTAGTCAATCATGAATTCTGCCAGTCAGAGACCTGAGTTCTAGCCAATCAGATGTCAACTAGGACTGTATATAAGGAAAGCCCAGCATAGGAGAGAACCATAACTGAAAAGGGACAGAACTGAAGAAAAGCTGAACTGAAGGGAAGAAGAATTGAGAAGCAGACATCAAGAAGACATTGAGGTAACAGACATCAAGAGGGCACTGAAGAGCAGACATTGAGAGAACCATCACCTACAGAGCTGCAGAAGAGAGCTCTGAGCTGAGAGTTAGGATATGTGAATGATTGTTTACAGGAAGGCTCTTGCAAGGGAGAAAGTTACAGGATGACTTGGTTCCTGGCTATAATACTGTGTAATAATTCCCTTGTTGCCACATTGAGGTGGACTTACTGGTTTTGGCATATAATTACTGCTATGTCAAATTGGAATTACTGATCCTGGGATTGGATTCTCTGGTGTCTAAATAAATGTTATACTTCCTCTGCCTTCTACCTAGAGAGTTTTTCATACTTTGCAATTCCAAACCATTCAGGCGTGTTCATGGTCATCCTCAAGGTCATGAATCTTGCCTTACTGATACAACAATCAGGGATATTTACTCAGCCATAGCAGTGAATGTTCATTCAGATTAGCGAAGGGGTGTTCATCTCAGATAAAGCATTGATTCAGTCGAGCTTGACAACTAGTCTACAGTCTGAAGCCTCAGCGAGGGGCCTAGCCCCTTTGCCCAGGCTATTTTTTGTACCTGGGTGACCAAGAAGTTAGTCAATGTTAGTGTGGACCTTAATTTTTCTGAGCCAATCCAATATTAAATACATCTTCAATATCTTTTAAGAGAAAATTCTAACTTGGTAGGAATTTGGGGGAGGGGTGGTGTTAGGTTGTTGCTATGTATATTATTTGAATTTTCAATTTCAATACCAGGAAGTATTTGAAGAAGGCATCTTGTGAGTGCCATTGTTCAAAAGACAGAAAAAGAGCCTTTACTAGAATTAAAATGCTCTAGTCTTGTTAACATTTGCTTGGGTGCTTCATATTTAATGCAATGAATAGATCTATCTCATTCAGAAAGAGAAGGTATATTAGGTACCTGAATGGCATTATATATTTAGAACTTGACTAATTTATCCATCTAGTCAGGAGGACTATAATACACTGCCACCACCATATTGCTTCACTTTCTCTGAGATAAAATTCAGTCGTGAGTATAGAAAAAACTGGAAGATATGCTTATTGAGAAAACGATGACTAGAAACTCAAGAAATGATACCACAAGACTGGAGGGAATCAAATGACATACAGATTTTAAAAGGAAAGAAAAGCAAAATCTTCAACATATAGAAAAGTAAAATTGAATCCAATTCGTACAATATTTTTTGGAACTCACAGGAATTTTAATTATTTATTTCTTTTTATTTAAATCAATATTTTCTTTTAAATCATATTCATTTCTGGACATACTTCTTCTCTTCCCTCTCCCCACAAATAAGGCTTCTCTTTTAAAGAAAACTGGGGAAGCAAAGTCAAGTATTAGATGGGACCATAATCCCTTGCCTCTTTAAGGAAAGAAGAAAAGTGTATTTCCTCAGCTCTTCTCCAAAGTCAAGTTTGACCACTGCAATTATTTAGTTTGGTTTTGTTATAGTGTCCTTTTCTTTGACATATTGTAGTCATTGTATATATCGTTCTGCAGTTTCTGTATATATCAGCCCATATGAATGCATACAAGCCTTCCTATGTTTCTCTGCATTCTTCATACATTTCTCATGATATACTATTCTGTTATATTGCATGCCTCAATGTTTTCAGCCATTTTTCATTCATAGAATCCTATATCTAGAGTTGGAAAGAACCTCAGAGGCCACCTAGTTTAACCCTCTACTTTGTATCTAGATGTTTTTCTTGAACAAAAAACAAAAAAGCTGGTATGAATATTTTCACATATATGTGGGACTTTTTCCTCCTGCATTTGCCTTCCTCAAGATATATGTCCTCCAAAGGGATTTCTGGGCCAAAAGAGAACATTTTTAGTAACGTTGTGGCATAATTCCAAATTGTTTTCCAAAATAGTTGGCCCAACTCATAGCCCTACCTTCAAACAGATTATTTATGGCACATTAACTATGCATTTTTGAAAACAATCAGTAATCACCACAAGCCAGAATGGGATTTAAAAAAAAAGTCACACCAGAATAAACTCATTTCTTTTCTTGACAGGTTAGTGTTGTGAAAATGTCAAATTTGGATTTCTGTAAGAAATTTAACAAAAAAAGTTTCTCACAACATCACTGCAGGTTGAGACATAGTATTTTCTAATGAGCATAGAATACATTAAAGATCATACTTGAGAATGGGAGGGGAGGGGAGGGACCCTTGGAGAGGGGAAGGCAAGTAATCAAAGAGCAGGGTGCTTGGTGGACGAGGGGGGCAGGCAAGTAATAGGAAGGCTATGTAGCAGGTAGAAGTAAAGTAGAGGAGGCAGGAAGGATAGGAAACAAAAGATATGTACAAACATAAAAAAGTAAGATCAGGAGTAGATTATATTTGGGAAAGTATATGTCTATATAAGCATGTATATATGTATAAGTGTATGTGTATATCTGTATGTATATGTATATATCAAGAAATATCTAAATTATATTGTAGCCTTCTGTGGGGAGGGGATAGGAGAAAAAGAACAAAGTTAAAAAGTGCACAGCAGAGAACAAAAGAAAACACAAGGAAGCAAAGAAAAGGTGGACAATTTTCAACATAGGTTGTATTATTTATCATACAGGCTTTCTTGAAATGAAAATTTATTGTTACATATTTTAAATCCTCTCCTGTGTTTTGCTATGCATATGACATGCTTTTTTTCCTTTCTTATTTTATATTTAAGTTTCAATATTTAAGTTTATGATATTTTTTTGTTTCTTTTCTATTCTTTGTATTTGTGTTTTGGTAAAATAAAATAAAAAAACTGAAAAAAGAGATCATACTTAAATAGTAATGTTTCATAGATTGATGTCAAATTAGAAATAAAAGCCATAGTGCTCTTCATTTGGCCCTTTTCAACATTTGAGCAATGGATTAGATTAAGGAATAGAAAGATGCTTATTGAATTTGTAGATACCATGCATGAATCTGGGAATAGCAATGAATGTATTATATGAAAGTATTGGAAGCAGAAATATCTTGGCAAGCAGTAACAGTAAACCAAATCTAATAAGACTCAATTTAATAGAAATCAATGTAAAGACCACACTTGGGTTCAGCAAGTCAAGTACACATGTACAAGACGAGAGAGACCTGTCTAGACAACAATTACTGTAATAAAAAAAAGAGGCATAAAGTAGGGCTTTCAAAATAGAATCACAGAATTTCAGAGTTGGCAGAGACCTCGTGGTAATCTAGTTTAACTTGTAACCAAAAAGGAATCTCTACTACAACAAGCCAGATAATTCATCATTTGGCTGAGTAAGAACCCACTGTTCAATGAGGCAGACCATTCTACTTCTGGATAGCTCTGATAATTGGTAAGTTTTTTTTTTCTGACATCAAGCCTAAATTGGCTTCTTTGCAATTTTTTTTGCCTTGCTACTGGTTGTATCTTATGAGTCCAAAAAGAACAACTCTGATGTTTGTTCACATGTAATACTCTTTCAGGTACTTTAAGACAAGTGTCATTTTTATTATCTTCCCTTAATCTTCATTTGTACTGGCTAAAAAGATACCTACTTCCTTCAACTATTCTTTATATGACACAATTGTCATACTTTGCCATTCTGACATACTTCCTTGGAATACTAACCTGCTTACAATCATACTTCTTAAAGTGATTCTCTGAACTAAACACATATTCCAGATGTGGGATGATCAGGGCAGTAGAACAATGACTCAGCCATCCTTGAGATAACCACTTGTCATTCAGGAACAGTAGCAAGCTTTGCCATGAAATGCTAGAAAGAGATACATCAATGTCTCTGCTACTAAGGGTATTCCTGAGAGGGGGAAGTTTAAGTAAATAACTTCTGAAATCTCTTACCATGGGATTTTGAAATATTCCAAAAAACCCCACCCCCACCACAAAAACAACTTAGATATTAATACGGATTTGAAAACAGCAAAAGCAGAATGATCCAAGATAATCAGCCTGAATCACCCACACCAAATGTCCTAGTATCTAAAGATGAACATTATTCATTCCTCTAAAACAAAATCTTCTACATGACATGAGGGATTATACAGTGAATTATTAGGGAATGTCATTGGGAGAATTTACTCGTAAAAGCATTTATAAATCACTTTATATGTGTAATATGAATGTGGCACCCAGTCCCACCCCCTTGGTTTGCTTATGGACCTTCTATACATATGCTATCAAAACAGCGTTCCCATATGCAGTGCTAAAACTAGCAGTCAAGGACTTAGTGGTAGCCCTAACAGGCAGTTGTATATTATTATGATTATATAGTATAACCTGAGAGGGCTCTTTGGTGCACTCCCCATTTAATAAATCAGTTAAGATGAAGTCCTTTAACACTTAATCGGAAATATCAATTATTAATCAGAAACATTTATCAAGTAGTAATCAAAGCAGGAATAATAATAACATAACATCCCACCTGAAACTGTGGACACACTATCCCGCTGAGGCATACAGTATCTATTGAGGGAGAATAGGAACAAACTTACAGAAACATAGGGAGGTACATGAGATAGTTAATATATAGGACTGGGGGAATTAGTAACTCTGGACTATTGACCTTGATGTCCTTTGTTTTTCTCAGAAACAGTCTCTGCGGTGATTTTTTGATGGATAGAGTTGTTTCTCCACTGAATGCTGGACTACAACTACAACCCTTCTGGGCTACTGAGGTACTGTAACATTCTTTCAGCAAAAGCAGAAAACTTTAGCCTGTGTCCCGCAGAACTTTTGAGTTGGTCCCTCATCTGGGCTCTTGGATACTGTTCCACCTCTCTTCCAAGAAGCACATGACAAATAAAAATACCAGTGTTTTCTCTGACACCAGAACAAGATCAAAAATCTCTTTCTGAGATCATCTTTCAGCTGTGAGCTTTTCTTTGAGATTTAAACTGACCAAAGGATGGTCAGCTTAGAGAGAAAATTCATCTCTTTCTCTCTCTCATGGTAATAAATAAAAATTCACATTTTCTGTCATCCACACCATAACTAAACTTTTGTCCCATAGTTGTCTGACAATTCTAGGAACCACATTTTCCCCAGCTATTGAATTCAAAGTCCATATGTTAATTACAGGAAAATGAGATGTCATGAAACAAGACTTGTTATCTTTAGTCTGAGTAAGTAATTTCTCTCTGAGGGCCTGAGTTTTTTCAGTGTTTCTCTAATAATTGTCCTTGTTTTTGCCTCTTTCCATTAGCAAAACCATTCACATCTAAAAGAGGCATTCTCATATATGTATGACAAGGGGAAAAATAGCTTTAAAAAATAATTTTTTTTTCTTTTGGATGTCAACTATTTAAATCTAGACTGAATATTTTTTAGATCCAAATGCTACTGGTTCCAAAAGCACTTAATCAGTATGTAACTAGGAAAGGTCTGTTGCACCAGTGTAAGAGAACAGCACAGTCCAGTGTGGGCCCTGCCAGCATAGACTGGGCTGGAGCAGGCCTCAGGAGACTGAATAACTGGCAGCTATGGTGGTTTCCAGACTTGTCAACCCAAAAAACACCAAAGACAACTTAGAAGGTCAATAGAAAAGTTCTGTCAAGACTTGGGTGAGAGAGGAGCAAGGTCTGGCCAGCCCCAGCCCCAGGTGGCTTCAGCAGCAGTAGCTGCTTCTGGAGGTCTTAGCCCACAGACAGTGGGGATATCCAGCTCCTGATCAGAGGTAGGTTGCAGTAATCTCTTTGCTGGCACTAAGGCAAAATTATCTTGCTTTGTCCATGTTTGGATCTGGGTCACAGTCCTGGGTGGCGGTCATAGGGTGAGGAAGAATACTGGCATGGCTATGGAGAGGGAATCCTCCTCACAGTTCCAAGGCAGAAAAGAGTGCTTGTAGTCACTCACAGACTAGGAGAGGAGTAAATACCTCTCCTTTCATCATACAACCTTGAAAGAACTGAAAATTTACAACTCTCTAGAAATATCTTTGAAAACAGTTGCATAAAACCCCTAAAGTTTTGGACAATATGCCCTCCACACTAGAAGCTGAGATCTACCTTAACAAAGAGCTAAAAAGTCAAGTAATTAGCTGGGAAAATGAGCAAACAGCAGGAAAAAAAATTGGACTATAGAATCTTGCTTTGGTGACAAGGAAGATCAAAACATACAACTAGAAGGAGATAACAAAGTTAAAGCCCCTACGTCCAAAGCCTCCAAGAAAAATATGAATTGGTCACAGGCCATGGAAAAGATCAAAAAGGATTTTGAAAAGCAAGTAAGAGAAGTAGAAGAAAAATTGGAAAGAGAAATGAGAGTGATGCAAGAAAATCATGAAAAATGAGTCAACAGCTTGTTAAAGGAGACCCCAAAAAATGCTGAAGAAAATAACACCATAAAAAATAGACTAATCCAAATGGCAAAAGAAGTCCAAAAAGCCAATGAGGAGAAGAATTCCTTAAAAAGCAGAATTAGCCAAATGGAAAAGGAGGTTGAAAAGCTCACTGAAGAAAATAATTCCTTAAAAATTAAAATGGAGCAAATGGAAGCTAATGACTTTATGAGAAATCAAGAAATTATAAAACAAAATCAAAAGAATAAAAAAATAGAAGACAATGTAAAATATCTCATTGGAAAAACAACTGACCTGGAAAACAGATCCAAGAGAGATAATTTAAAAATTATTGTACTATCTGAAATCCATGATCAAAAGAAGAGCCTAGACATCATCTTTCAGAAAAGAAATTATCGAGGAAAATGGTGCTGATATTCTAGAACAGAGAGGAAAATAGATATTGAAAGAATCTACTGATTACCTCCTGAAAGAGATCCTAAAAAGAAAACTCCTAGGAATATTGTAGCCAAATTACAGAATTCCCAGGTCAAGGAGAAAATATTGGAAGCAGCCAGAAAGAAATAATTCAAGTATTGTGGAAACAACCAGGATAACACAAGATTTAGCAGCTTCTACATTAAGGGACTGGGGGGCCTGGAATATGATATTCTAGAAGTCAAAGGAGCTAGGATTAAGACTAAGAATCACTTATCCAGCAAAACTGAGTATAACAGTTCAGGAGAAAAAATAGACATTCAAAGAAATAGAGGACTTTCAAGCAGTCTTGACAAAAAGACCAGAGCTGAATAGAAACACAAAAATCAAATATAAGAATCAAGAGAAGTATGAAAAGGTAAACAGGAAAGAGAAATCATAAGGGACTTGTTAAAGTTGAACTGTTTACATTCCTACAAAGAAAGATGATATTTGTAATTCATGAGACATTTCTCAGTATTAGGGTAGTTGGAGTGAATGGGTAAACCTTACTCTCTTCAGATTTGGCTTAAGGAGGGACAGGGTCAAAGGAGAGAATAGAATAAATGAGGGGTGGGATAGGATGGAGGGAAATACAGTTAGCCTTTTATAACATGATTGTTGCATGATTACACATGTATAATCTATATTGAATTGCTTGCCTTCTCAATGAGGGTGAATAGAGGGGGAGGAAGGGAGAGAATGTGGAACTCAAAGTTTTAAAAACAAATCTTAAAAACTGTTTTTACATGTAACTGGGAAATAAGATATATGGGTAATGGGGTCTAGAAATCTATCTTGCCCTACTGTAAAATAGAAGAGAAGGGGATAAGAGAAATGAGGGGGAGGTGATAGAAGGGAGGGCAGATTGGGAGAAGGGGTAATCAGAATGAATGCCTTCTTGAGGTGTGAGGAGGGGAGAGATGAGGAGTAAATTTGGAACTCAAAATGTTGTGGAAGTGATTGTTGAAAACTAAAAGCAAATCGATTAATATAAAAATACAGTGACCTCACCACCATGAGGGAGGGGTCTTTGGCATTTGAGAGTGTGCCACTGGTCTCTTTTTATTAATAAGCATGCTAGCCTTATTAACAAAATGATTAAATTACCCAGAAAAAAATAAGTATATAACTAGAGCTTGAATGACTATAATTCAGGACCCTGACTATTGTTTGAGAAAAAATAAAATTAGAACTTGAAAAAAACACCTACTATTACTACTGTGGCTATGGAAGTTCTGTAGGACCAATAAAGGAGAGCAATGAGTGCCAGGAAAGGAAAAGCCTAATAGGGAAGCTCAGTATATAAAAACAATAAAGCAGATTCATGTTTCAGGAAGATTACAAATTATTCTCTACTGCTTGTATGCACAAGACTATTTTTCCCCACGCATACTTGCATAAAATGTGCAAAAAAAAATAGCAAGGTCTCCAGAATATTAGATTGCCTGCTGGGGACACCTTATACCTAATTAAGAGGGACTTTAAATGAGTTCTAAAATTGTATCATTCTCCCTAAGAAGCATTATTTGAGTAAAATAGTAAAAAATGACTCTGGGAGTATTAAGGAAAGGAAATACTGTTTTTAAGTTATTGCTGCCTCTGAGTTGTGGAATGAATTAAAACTATAAAATCCATAGTGTTCTATAACTATAGAAAATATTCCTTATAATCTAATATACCTAAACACATTACATTGAAAACAACACAGGTTTTCTTTGTTTTATCACTATCTGACAAATCATTTGTTCATTAATTATTCCAGGCCTGGATGGGGATATAATCAATTTCCACACACTCCTTACAAAATTTCACTTTTATATTTAATGACTAAAAATTTGTAAAACACAATGGCTCTTTAATGGAAAGGCACTGAAGATAGTAGTCTAATACATCATGGTCTCAGTAGCTATGGTCTCTGTCATGTGTGTTTTTGCAATAAGGCAACTCATCAAACCATCCATAACTGTCACTTCTGCAACTGCATTTATAAAGGAGCAATATTCATTCATTTCTAATGTAATCAAAATTTCAATTGGAAAAAAGTCATGAGTTTTTATAATAGTCCAGTGACATAGTTAATTAAATAGTCATTAGACTTCAACTTGTGTGTGTATAATGTATTATATATGTATGTATGTATGTATAAGAAATTAACTTATGTGGTTTATCTTTGCACCAAATACTGGAAAATGTTTAAATGTCTTCAATTAGTACTTCAATTTTATAATATTTATTAAAATTTAATTGCAGAAGCTAATATCAGGAATTCCAGCCAATGATTCAATTAGTTCTCTAAAAGTATTATAACAGAAAATTATTATATAAATATTATAGTATTTTGAATTAATATTTCAGAAGCTTTCTACTAAGAAAATAAATGTCATATTATTTTACAATCATTTAAAAGTTATACATTAAGCTATGCTGTGATTAATAAACATTTTTCTTTCAGGTACATAGTATAAATTAAATTGAATTATGATATAAGCAAAAAAAAGTTTATATTTTTATCTTCCAAAATAAATATCAATTTCCTGGGTTAATTTTTCTTATGTGTTTCAAGAAATAATGGGGCACACATAGGTCTTGAAAATAAGACAAGAATTTGAATTTCTGCCCACTTCCAGAGTTCCAATCCTCTGTAAAATAGAAAACAATTTGGGTAGGGGAGCAAATAGGAAGGATTTTTCATTTTTAAATATAATTTCCCTTATGTGAAATCCCTAAGTGGCATCCAAAGAAATTTTCCAGATAGCAAGAGCAACAGAAAACTAAATGAGTCTTTTCAGAGAGAAGAGGATTGAAAAATGAAAGAATTGTGAAAGATTGGGTAGGGTTTGGAGGCAGGGTGGATTGAGATTCTTCACACTAAACCACTTCCTACCATGAAAGGTGCTGACTAGCAGACCAGCCAGGTTTCTAACATCTGTGCAAGGAGGAGGCAGAATTCTCCCCTAGTGAGAAACTTACTGTAGGAAACAAAATTCAATAAAAGCACTTCAGGTGACTCATCTGTCTTCTCACCTGACATCCAGAATCCAGGATGCTAGCTATGCAGAACAAGTAAGTTTGTAGAAAGTCAATACCTAGCATGATAAAATATTAGCTTCCATTTTAAGAGATCTAAATGGGGCACTTGGGAATTTTTTCTAGTGGAAGAACTCACTCATGTACCTTACAAAGACACCTACTCCCCCTTCAGGGAAGTTCATCCTTTTTGAGCAGGGGACAATTTTAAGAGAGATGCATACGGAGAGTTAAGGAAAGGAGACATGCTCCTAGTCATCCATGCATCAAATCAACTCTAGTTAGCAATTACATGCCAGATTTTCTTCATAGAGCTTCCAATTAGTTAACATCACAATCTTTAAAAAGATGACAGGAAGCACAAAGGGAAATAGATATATGTATTCTTAAAATTATGGTACTTTAATGATATCATTAGTTAAATGAAGTATAAATTTTCCATGACTGGATAGGATTTTAGAATTGTTTTATTGTGGCGCAAGATTTTACAAAATGCAAAGGAATTAGGTGTAGATAATAAAAAATAAATTATTAGACAATAAGTATTATGGCAACTGCAAGAGAGATCATCTAGATCAGCTGGGGGACAACCAAGTTTTGTAGAAAAAGGTGCCCTATACTGAATCTCAGTTCATATCATATCATCATAGGAATATGGATTAAGAGCTGGAAGCGATCCCAGAGGCCATCTAGTCAAATCTCTGCTAAGGCAAGGAGGCAAATTTGACCTGAAAGAAGTAGCACTAAGAGTTAACTGGGATGAAAGTCATGACTAAAATGAGTATTCAAAAGCAAATATTGGGTAAAATGGGATTGGGGGTGGGGTTAGTATTGTATACTAAGAAAGTATACTCAAGCAAGGAAATATAGGAATCGGAGGTGAGAATCGTGGTAGAGAATGTACCATTATAGAACAAGAAAGTATTTTTTAAAAAAGTGACTTTGTAATTGGAGTGCTTCAAAGACCTTCTGCACAAAAAGAAGAAATCAATGAGGAGTTTGGGAAGTGAATAACAAGCCTAACGTAGTGGCATGCTATATTAGTGACAGAGAACTTGAATTATCTAGACATGTCCTCTAAGCACATTATCTGTCAAAAGTAAAGCTGCTAAAATCTTTGCCTTACCTACAAATTCATTCTTCTAACTACGAATGAACCAACAAGTGGAAATTCTGTTCTGTTTTCAATTTTCATAAACAGGGAGAAACTGGTTGTATAGGTTAAAATAATGTGAACCTTATGCAGTTGGGGTGGGAAAGAAAGTGACCACACATTTCTAGAGTTTATAAAAGAGAAATAAAGGAAATGTTAGAATGTGTAGATTTGGGAAGAATATGTTTCAAAGGGCTCAGGGGCATCACTGGTAGTACCTTGGAATAAAATTCTATTTTATAGAAAGACATGCCAGTCTATGAAATAGAGGGGAGAGAATTATCAAAAAATGAAATTCTTAAGACACAAAAAGAAACAGTTCCAGAGGAAAAAAAGGAGTTGTCTGAAGAGACCAGTATCATAACAGAGAGAGGATCAAAAAAGGGATAGGATTGTTATTTGGGTAGATGGGACAAGAAAAAGTTGAAATTCCTTGATTTTCATTTTGCTTCTGTTTTCTCTGCCAAAGAGAATAATATCACTGGCAAGAACAAAACAAAATAGCTACTACACATTTGATATCCTAGATAAAAAAGGAAATAGTAAAAGATGTCCTTGACAAATTTGTCACCTGGTCCAGACAAACTACCTCCTCAATTAATGAAAAAGTTACCTGATATGATTGCTGATATACTATCTGTGATTATGGAGACAGGAGAGGTATGATAGGAAAGGAAAAAGAAATATGTCTCACTTTTAAAGGAAGGAAATGACATGCAAACTGAGTCAAGTAATTGTTTTCAATTACTTGACAAATTCCAGAATGAATTTGTGAAAATCTGGAAAAAGATGCATCGACTACAAAGAACTAGCATGGCTTCATCAAGAAGTCATAAATAATGAAAAAAAATTTAGCAGGGTGCATAAACTGAATCAGAATACTGTTGATTAGACTTTGTTAAAGTGTCTAATAAAGCATCTCATACTATTATTGTGGAAAAGATTGACAGATGTGGGCTGCCTGCAGATAGAAGGATGCAAAAGTTGTTAATGTTTGCACTCAAAGCATAGTCATTCATGAATCAATGTCACTTTGACTGAAGGTATCCAGTGCAGTGTCCCAAGGATCTTGTTTGGTGCTGTGTGGGCTGTTTAACATTTTTATCAATTAATTTGTTAAAGACTGTGCATGCTTGCATGCATTTAGCAACTTTCAGATTTCTCAAAGCCTAGAGAGATAGCTAACATAATAGATGAAAGGATTGGGAAAAAAAAAACGATCCAGGCAGGTCAGAACAGTGGTGTCAAACTCAGATACAAACCAGCCACTAACCTATGCAAAAGAACTCCTCCTCCAGGTAATGTATTAACTTGGAAAAGCCTATATTGACATTATCTGTATTTTATTGCAGTTTTGTTAATTCTGTTAAATATTTCCCAATTACATTTTAATCAGTTTTGAGCTGTATGAAGCTAGAAGATTGGGATGATCCTACTAAGATGAATGCATCAGAGATAAATGTAAAGATACATTTCTGTCCAAAAAGTCAAGTTCACAGCAATAAAATGCAGGCAGCAAAGTTAGAAAAAAAAATGCTTGTTTTACAGGGAAAAAAATGTACTAGGTTTGTACTTGGCTGTAAGTTCATTTGCTCTTCAGTTCTAAATGGGCAGGAAAAAACATTATTTGGGGCTGCATTAAGAGAAGTATAGTTTCTAAGAATAATGAAGTAAGAATTCCTCAGCACTCTGTTCTGTACTGATCACATCTGCAATATCGGTACAATATTCAGTTCTGGGCATTGTAGATTAGGAAAGGATAAGCTGAAGGTAAGCAGAGAAAGACAATCAGGAAGATAAAGGGCCATCTCCTATGCAGATTGGTTGAAGGAAATGGGGTGGTGTAGACTTGAAGAGATTAGATCCAGGGGATACATGATAGCTGTCTTCAAGTATTTAAAGGGCAACAGTTATCACTTGGAAAAGAAATAACACTATTTCGACCCAGAGGACAAAATCAATAGCAATGGGTGGAAATTAGAAAGACCTAATTTTGGCATGATGTTTGGAAAGAAAAAAAACAACTTCCTAACAATTTTCACTGTTAAAAAATGTTCTTTGGGGTTTTCTCTCATGAGAAGATGCTGTACAACTTCTTGTCACGAACATTATTGGAGGGATTTCTTTTTAGTATTATGTTGTAATAGATGACCAAAGAAATTCCTTCCAAGTCTAGAATTCTTTGATTCTGCTCTTTAAAGATGTGGAAAAGAATACTTAGGATTTAATATATATCCAGAAGTGGATATCTAAAATTATGTGGGTTCCTCCTCACTTGAGATTTAAGCAAAGAAAGGCATTACTAGTCTGGTATATAATAGAGAGGATTCTTTTTCAGATATGATTGGTATACCGGAGGACATTTGAGAACCCTTCTAATGCTAAAACTGTGATTTGGTGGTGGAGAGGGGGAACAACTGAGAAGGCCAGTTTTGTAGCATAAAGAAAACGTTTAATAGGAATAATTAAGAAATTGACAAATTTAATTAATAAAGCAGGTAGAGAAGAGACATCTTATTTCTTGGAGCTGAAAACAGGCAAGGCAGCAGATGCAAAGTGGAGTGAGCTGAGTCCAGTTTCTGTCCTTTATAAAGGAGGACATTAGGAAGAGTTTGGTACTCTATCCTCCAGCCCTCCAATCAGATGGGAGAGGAGACTGAGAGAGGTGGTGTCAATTAAGGCTTGAATTAGCAGCATGTTGGTGAGTTTAAAAGCGATGGGAAGAGCCATTTTGTTTTGTAGAATTGAAACCAGGCAGAGCAGGAGATGGACTGGTCATCTCCATGCCTTGAAAAAACTCTTCAGCTCTGCTTTATAGTATCCCATTCTTCTTTCAAGATATAGTTAACCCTCCCTAGCTACTTTACATTTAACTAACTAGTATTTATTTTCATTACATTTAATACATATTTTTATGTGTATTAATTATCTCCTCTATGTGGATTGTTTAATTTCTTGTATTCATTTCTCTCCCAGTTCATCTTCTGACTCTCTGGACTTTCTCTTCAATACTGCAACTTGAATACACACTACATCTACTTTTTTTTTCTCTTTCTTTTGAGTTTAGTTTAAAATGTAAACTCCTTATAGGCAGGGAATGTCTTTCTTTCTGACTGTATTTGTATTCTCAGTGCTTACCACAGTGCTTGGCTCATAGTAAGTGCTCAATAATTGCTGGTTGACTTAATTTCATTATTTGTATCTCCAGTGGCTACCACAGTAAGCAGCATATGATAGAGGCTTAAAAAATGCTTGTTGATTGACTGATATTGTTAGAGTTGTAATGTCAAATAATAATGCATTGCTATAAAATATTTAAATAATAAGTATAAATAAGAAGAAATTGGCTGATGTATGTTTTTCTTAAAATACAGAAATGATCATTTTAATTTACAAAAACATTTATAAAAACAGCAATATATGAGAAACACTGTGTAGATATTAATTTATAAAATCAAGTATCAAATATGATTCTATTCTATCCAATTTGAAAGCTAAACAAGCAGTCCCTAACAATATATAAATATTCTGTTTCTTATATTAAAATTAAAACATTCCTTAACATTAAAAAATATGTATTTTAATAAAAATTAATCTTGAGTTAAAAAGTATTCAATGTAAGACAGGGTTAAGTTTTCTCATACTAACAACTCACCCACTGGAAAACCTCAAGGAGATTTTGGCTTATTTCATAAATACTAATAAGTCTGCATAGGGATATGCTTCTAGATTGAAGGAACCATACCACAAGATAAGTATGTCTCATAATATTATCTTTTAAATGACACAGAGTCAGTTTTAATTTGAGGGAATAGTAAACAAAGTTATGAAAAATATTCTCAATGCCATAGCAACCATAAAATCTTCCTTCTTTAAACTGGATGCTTAGGAATTAAACAAATCAAATGTTATACCACAAAGCAGTTAATCAGCAGTAAAATATATTCAAATATTTACTCATCTTTTTTGAAGTAAGATTCAACTGTCAGTGATATGCCAAAGTCAATCGTTATGAAATAAATGCAAAAAAAAAAAATCAAGGTAGGAAAGAAAAAATTTCCTTGAAACAATTTTATTGTTTCTCTGGGTGGAAAAAAAAGAAAGCAATAGATAATATGAAGTGTAGCAATGAATGTGACTTGATTTTGAAGTGTGTCATTTTAATAACTTCAGAAAGCAGCAAAGGTTTTCAAGAGGGTTACTATTTGTTGAAATAATTCTTTGTAATAAATGATGCACAGCACACATGACAAATGATTTATCAAACAGCCTGGTAGTCAACCAAGTTCACAGTGAATGAGATGTTGATTAATCCATGTTTTGAAATTCTTTCAGTACCATATGGGAAATGTGGGAATCTATGGGGCAAGGGTGTTAAAAACAGAAAACAGTAGAGTGATTTTCATGATTTTGTTGAATTCAGTCCCAAAGAATTAATTACATATACATCTTCTTAAAACTATGGGGAAATGGAAATTAATATTTAATTCATAGAGATAGTTAGACATATACTGAGTCATAGATGGGTTGCAATTTATGTCGATGCTGGGAATCTCCCCAGTGGAAGTTTCCAATTCTGATAAAACTATAAATCTTTTATATATTTGCATACTTCTATTTCTATTACAGGAATGTTTCAGGGTAATGTATTCCTGCCATATGATATATACATTTGACAAAATCTAATCCTATATAGTTGTTCTTTTGTTCCAGACCTGTGATTTCAACAGTATAGGTAAATTCCAGTGTGAACACACCTGCTACCACTGCAGAACCACAATTCATTTGTAATTACAGTCTTAGAGAGTTGAAAGAAGAGTTTTAGTGCCTTCCATATGACCACACAATGAGTTTGTGCCAGAAGTGAGATTTGATTCAAGTTCTTCCTGATGACAAGCCCAGCATTACATTATCCACAGTTTTCATATATAATCTTTTGTGTATTTTATAATATATTACGAGCATTTTATGTGCATATACTATCTATGTATTTTTAAAAGCTGTTTGTTATTCCTTAATGTATTTGCACTAATGCCAGAATTAACGACATAAGTGTACCTCTTTAAAGAAACAATTCCAGGCAGCAGACAGAATAACATTCAATTAAGCTCCATACCACCTGGCCAAATTCCCCAGCACTGTTTATCAAATGCTGTAGGCATAGCATGAGCTCCCACAAACCATCAGATGAGGGACTGAAAAAAGGAAACAATTACTAAGACAGAAGTAAGGGTTCTAGGAACTTGGCATTTCGACAATCATACACAGCACTGCAGGAGATTTTTGCTAGCATTCTTCCATCCCTAGAAGGAAAAGAGAATGGCAGAAGGAGAAGAGAGTCTGCCAATTATATCTTCAAGTTTTGTGGTTTGTTAAACTATATGACTTTCCTCCAATCTTTGACAGCTGAATTCTAGAGAGTATCTCCAATCAACCCCCAGAAAACAGTGAACAGAATATAATTTTTAAAGACATGTTGCTCCTAATACCTCTTCATATACTGTCAACACTGAATGATCTCACAGCTCTAATTATGAGTCTGAATCTGTACAAAGAACAGTAGGCAGTTGTGGCCTGCTCTATCTTTTAAAGGAATATCAAATTACAGCATGAACCTTGCCATCTTGGTCACATTGTAACTGATTCTAGGAATACTGCTCATCACAGTTGATTTATTGAGCAGAGGTCCCTCATTCTTCCCCTAATGTTCCTCCTAATGTTATCACAGCCACAGACTCATGCTCTCTGCACCAAGAATGTCCTCTCTCCAATCTTCAAACACTACCCATTCTTCCAAGTTTAGCTCAAATCAATGATCCTCTATGAAGTCTTTTCCCAGAGAAATCTCCTATGAACAACTGTTATCTTATGGCTGTCAGCTGTCCTGCCTACCCTTTCTTATTTGTTGGTGTTTCACAGTTCATATTCCATCTCTGATACGATTAGAAAGTTTCTCAATGTCTGGAACCCTAATCTTGTTCTAAACCAATAATCTTATGATCATAACAGTCCTTCTATAGTCTAGAAGATAGTTGTATAAAGTTGCTAGAATTAAAAATAACAGTACCCATTTGTCTACAAGTCGATGAAACTCTCTAAAAGTAGTCATGTTGGACTGGGTAACAAACATGCAATTTCTTGCCAGCTAACATTCAACATTTACCAGTTTTTTTAAGGCCTGTCACAAGTTTCATCCCTTTGGAATGGCCTTTAAGAGTACAGTAATAAATAATACATAATATAACAATACCATTATTAACTGTGTACAAAATGGCATAGCATCTAAATTCCTAATGGAAAAAAAACTATGTCCAAAAGTCATAATGAATAACACGATAATTGCAGGAAGTTTTAATGTTCTGTATATAAATAGAAGGGCATTCATTGGTCATAGTTCTACTATGCCACTATAATATAAAAAAATTGCAGCCTAAATTAATTTACAAATATAACATAGTAGTTCTCAAAGCACTACTTCACATTGCTATGCAAAATAATCACAGAATGAATAGAGAGGAAACAAAAGGTCTCAAATAGTAGTTCTGAAAATTTTTGCTCAAAGTATCATTTGTTGTGGAGAATTGTAGCACATGGCATTTTAAAGTTGACAAAACTCACGGCACTTGTATGGTGTAGCACACCCTTTGAGAATTATTGGCTTAGAAATGTTATGAGAAATAATGGTGGGGAAAGGCAGAAATGAAGGGAGAATAGCGCTCCCAGACATCAAATTATATTTTAGAAGAGTATTAAAATAATTTAGTGCTAGTTTTGAGAAAAATAGAAAAGCTGATTAGATATGATTGATATATAAAATTGAAAAACATTTACATAAACAAATTCAAATGCATCCAGATCTATTATAATACTAATCGTAGGTGTTATTTTCTTAGAATTGCTTATGTCACTCTAAATACTTTTATTTCATTTATTCTTTACTTCTTAGAGCAAAATATTTCCTTATATTCATATACCATGATTTTTTTCAGCCATCCCCCAATCAATCAGTACCTGCTTTGTTGCCAGTATTCTGCTAAAACAAAAAATGCTGCTACAAATAAATTGATATCTATATCTATCTATAAAATGAAACACCAGGATATACATATATATACATATATATGTATATACACACACACACATATAATCTTTCATCCTGTCTTTGACCTCTTTAGGCAATATGCCCAGGAGAAATATCACTGAGCCAAAGGGAATAGACATTTTAATTATTTTTATCATGTAAGGCTAAACTGTTTTCCAGAATACTTGGAACAGTTCAGAACACTACCAAAAATATATAAATATTCATATAATACCCCAACATTGCTGGAGGAGAAAGTGAGCTGGTGACCTTGCACAGCTTTCCTTCACTCAAATCAAAGTCAACTGCAAATCATGTCTTCATTTCCCTGATGTCATGGTCCTCTTCAAGAACGAAGGACAAACAATCTATGAGTAGCCTTTCCTCTCCTCTGCTCTTCTCTTCTCTCTTCTCCTCACTTGAGGGTGCTCCGCCCAAAGGAAGGTACATTTCAATGGCTGAAGGCTGCCTTTCTAACTTTGGGTTTACTGGCTAGATTTCTTTCTCAAAAACCAAGCCTTAAACCCAATTCACTCTGGTGCTCATAGACTGGACAATAGGTCCCTGCCCTCCTAGCACAGAGTGAATGTAAATAGTAAATAGTAATGCTTCCCTATTTGGGCCAGGAACCCTAATAGTCTTCCCCTCTCAATCTTTTTTTTTTTTGAATTTTGATTAAAGGGGCTATCCCTTGATTAATTTCTTAAAGAGGCCTATTCACTGAATGGGTGTTAACCTCACTCAAAGTGAGAACCTGAAAAGAAATAGCCTAAAAGAGCCAGGGTCTCCCAACACATTCTGGGCCATCTCCAGTAGTCCTGGAGATCAGGCCACTGGACCCAGATGGCTCTGGAGGAGAAAGTGAGGCTGGTGACCTTACACAGCCCTCCTTCACTCAAATCAAAGTCAACTGCAAGTCATGTGATCACTTCCCTGATGTCATGGTCCTCTTTGAGAATGAAGGACAAACACAACAACCTCAACATTAATGTTTCTATCTTTTATTATTGCTAGTTTGCCAATTTTGAAGTGATAGCTAAAAGTTATTTTAATTCACATTTTTCTTATTATTAGTGATTTGTAGTAACTCTCATATCACCAACAATATGTGTTTATTAATTGCTCACTATGTGCCAGGCATGATATTAAATGCCAGGGATACAAATGAAGGCAAAAGCACTGTTCTTCCCCTCAAGGAGCTCATATTCTAATGAGAAAGATAACATGAAAACAATGATGCGCATACAAAACATGTCCAATGTAGAAGGAGTATAATCTCAGAGGAAAAGCACTATTAGTGAAGAAGCGAGGAGAAGAAGGAAAGAGAACTACTAAATATCTCTTGCAAAGAAAGATAGGATTTGACAAAAGTCTTGAAAGGAGTCTAGGAAGCTGAGAGACAGAGAGTGTTCCAGGCAAGAGGAGGGGGTGGGAAAGCCAGTGGAAAGGGATAGAGTGACCTGTCCAAGGAACAATAAGTGAACCAGTATCAATGAATTATACAGTATGGGGGATCAGGAGGTGTAGTAAAGACTTAAAGGTAAGATATTCTCAGGTTATGAAGGATTTAAAAATCCAAACAGAGGATTTTATATTTGATCATGCAGGTAATACAGAGCCAGTGGAGTTTATTGAGCAAGGGGGTCAGGGTGACTTGGTCAAAGGTTCACTTTAGTAAAATACCTCTGATAACTAAGTGGAGGATGCAATATAGTGAGGAGGAATTTGAGGCAGGAACATTAACCAGAAGGCTCTTAAAATAGTTCAGGGGTGAGGCGTTGAATGCCTGTATTTGGATGGTGGCTATGACAGTGGAGAGAACAGGACATATACAAGAGATGTGGTGAAGGTATTGATATTCAGCTCAAGGTGTCTAATAGGCAATTGTTAATGTGAGACTATAGGTTAGGAGACAGTTAAGGTATGGATATATACATCTGAGAATTATCTGTATACAGATGATACTTGAATCGATATCATCTGATGAGATCACTAATTGAGTTAGTAAGGAGAAAGAAGAGTCTGCTTGGGACAGACCCCTGAAAAACACCCACAGTTGAAGAACATGATCTGGAAGAAGATTCAGTAAAGGAAACTGAGAAGGAATAGGAAGAAAAGTAGGAGCCGGAAGTGTAAAGAAAACCTAGAAAGGAGAGTTGCCAAAAGAGGGTGATAAATAACATCAAGAGTTGCAGAGAGCTCAAGAAGGATAACAAATGAGAAAAAGTCATTAAATTTGGTCATTAAGAGCCCATTGGTAACTTTGGAGAATGCAATTTTGGTTAAATAAAAAGATTAGAAACCAGAATGCATTAGGTTTAAAGCATGTGGGAAGAGAGGAAGTGGAGGCAATGTGTAGATGCCTTTCTCAAAGAGTTTAGCTATGAAAAGGAGGAGAAATATAGGATATAACTAGCAAAAAATGGTCATATGATTGTTAGCAGTTTGAAATTCTTTTGAGAATTATTTTTGCATCTACTTTGAGTACTTATTGATCGGGGATTGACTTTTATACATATTCATATTTATTCCCTGTATCTTAGATATCAGACCATTTTCAGAGATATTTGATGCAAAGATATTTTCCAGTTGATATTTTCCCTCCTTATCCCAGCTGCATTGATTTTATTCATGTGAAAGCCTTTCAATTTCAGATAACCAATATTAACTATTTAATCTTTTATATCTTCTATCTATTGTTTGTTAAGAATTTTCTTTCTAACATGTTTTGCTTTACTTCATTGTTATAATTGATATATTACTTGCCTTCCCAATGGGTGAGGGAGGAGCTGGAGGGAGGAAGAGAATTTAGAACTCAAATTTTTTAAAAATGAATATTGAAAAATAATGTATAATGGAGGAAAAAAGAAGTCTTCCTATCTATCATGTTAGACTTAAGAAAGGCATCTTCAATTTTAGTCTGTTTTTTAACGATCTGGATTTTTATATTTAGATTGCATATGCATTTCAAACTTGTCCTGGCATATGGCCCAAAATACTGATTTAAACCTCTTGTCTGTCAAACTACATTCTAGTTGACCAGTTAGTTTTTGTTGCCCAGGAAGTCATTTCCCAAGAAATTAATATTACTGGAATTATTGAACACAAGGCTATTAAATTCAAGAATTTCTGATTCATACTTAGTCAATTCCATTACTCTACTTTTCCATTCTTTAAAGTAGCACAAGAGTTGAGAGGATGATTGTTTTATAATACAGTTTGAGATTTAGTAGTGCTATTCTTCCTTCCCCCCATTGTTTCCCTTGACATTCTTCAAAAGTTGGGCTATAGCATACCTGTGCCAACAGTTTTATCAGCCATGGAATTTTAGATGTTATTTTTTATGAAAAAAATAGAAATAATTGTGTTTAGTATAAATATTTCCAAGAATACATAGTGAGCTAAGTATGGTATTTAGAAAATAAACATATATTCACTAGTCTCAAAATACATCAGATTTCAAACTCACAAAGAATTCAACTCAACAACTACTTTTTTTATCAAATGGAAAGTTCATATATTTATCTCCCTACTTTCTCATAGTGTTGGCAAGTTAAACATTTCATATGTTCGAATTTCTCATGACAAAAAATACAGTGCTCTAAGCAAAAACAAAACAAAACAAAAAAAAAAAACAAGTTTGAGAGCCACTGTTCCAGACCTTTTACTCCTCTTAAACCATTCTGTAATTGTTTTGTCTAGCAATGTAAAGTAATTCCCTGATAATTTAATTCATATAAAATTAAATTAGCAAATTAACTTAGATAATATTGATATCTTCATTTTTAATTTATATTGGCATGGTCTAACCATGAGCAATGAATGACCCTTTAATTACATAAGGAAAATTAAAACCTCATATAATTATTGTTGTTGTTAGGTCTTTTTACAATAAACTTTGCTTTTCCCTTATGAATTAAGAGGCTACCTGTATGACCTATATTGAACTGCTTGCTTTCTCAATGGGGGAAGGGAGGAGGCAGGGAGGAAGGGAGAGAATTTGGACCTCAAAGTTTTAAAAACAAATGTTAAAAATTGTTTTTACATGTAACTGGAGAAAAATAAAATATTATAAAAGTTAAAAAAAAAGATTTAAAATGCTGCCAACCTTTTATTGGAGGTGAAAAGACTAGGAGTATTGCACATTACTATTTTTCAATGAATTGATGGGTTGTCTTTTTTCATTTGTTTACAAAAATACTACTTGTTATAAGGAGTAGCTTATCTGGGAGGTTACCAGATAGCCACTTGGTTTTTATTGTTCTTGTTCGGTCATTTTTCAATCATGTCCAACTCTCTGTAACCCCATTTTGGGGTTTTCTTGGCAAAGGTACTGAAGTGGCTTGACATCCTTCTCCAGCTCATTTTGCATATGACAAAGTCAGGCAAACAGCGTTACACAGCTAGCAAGTAAGTGGCTAAGGCCAGATTTGAACTTAGGAAGATAAGACTTCTTGACTTTGAGCAGGGAACTCTATCCGCTGCACCACCTAGCTGCCTGATCATTTGGTACATATACAACTATTAATAATTTTTTTCATTATCTATGGTAACATTAAGCACAATATAGTTGTGATTATCATTCTTTATATTTGGAATTTTTTTTTCCTTTGGCATGACATGCACATGCTTGCACGCATGTGTGTGTGTGTGTGTGCATGTGTGTGTTTGGACTCACTTGATGGTAAATTTTACTCCATAGCCTTACTCTCATTCTGCATGTCTCTACTTTTTCATGTAAATTTAATGGATTTTTCCTTTATGTATACACCTACTCTTTCATTTTATTAAATTATTTAATTCATTCACATTTAAGATTATTATTATTATTAGGTTTATGTATTATCCTCTTTCTCTTTTAAGTCACCAGTTTGTTCCTTTGATTAGTTTTGCTCTCACTATTTCCCCCAAGGCCTCTCCTTACCTCCATTTACCCACACAATCCCGAGTTCTTTTAATATACTTGTTATCAATTTATCTTGTTTTTCAAAATCATCCCTCTCACTCTGCAGCTCTTAGTTTAAACAATATTCATTTGTGGAGCCCTTTTCGGAAAAGTGTTGCTTAATTTGGTCCTCCTCTTTAGTTTTATCTCCTCCTGGTCTATTCTGAATTCTATTCTTTCATTCCTCGGCTATGGTCTCATAGTCTTACTTTACTCTGTTTCTAGGGTAGAATCAGTTCAAATCAGCTTATGAGAGCTGATAGTAAAATTTTCAGTGTGAGCATTTACTTCTCAGAAATGAGCAAATGCTACAAATCAGGACTTGATTTATTTTGTTAATATTTTTACACTTAAGAAAGTAATGGAGAAAATATTAGTAATACAGGTGAAACTTAAAAGTGAATGCATTTTTAGTAATTGTGACTTATGAAAGCAGAATCCTCTGCCTGTTCTGCTGTTGCTGCTCAGAACTCTACTATAGTCTAGTAGCCACTAACATACTAGACACCACAGATAATAACATCCAACATAGCAGGAATGTCCTTCTCAATTATTTTCAGGTAGTGTCAGTTCATGTTTTGTTTGTTGTCTCTTCCAGGGCAAGAGTGGACTCTGAGTTAAGCCAAGTCAAGTTAACAAGCATTTAAGCACTTACTTTATGCTAGGCATTATGCCAAGTGCTGGGAATACTAATACAAGCAGTATTGTATTTACAATTATATAATTGCCCTCATGGAGTGCACATTCTAATGGGGAAAGTGTATTTTTAAAAGGTAGAAATGAGGAAGTATTGTAGAGAAAGTCAGGAATGCAACCTGGAGAGGAATGAAAGAGTAACATTGAATCCCAACTCTTATGTATCGCTGTAACTAGGATTTTTTTTCAACTGAGGCAAAAAGTTATCGCTTTCTGAGGAGCAGAAATCAAAAACATAGTCCAATTGGTTCAGTCCTACACACAGAGAGATACCTTGCTCAAAGAATTCATCCTCATTCTGGGTAAATCTGAACTTTAGGAGTGACAGGTACTTAGGGTTTGTACTTAGGAAATGGTAGCCCCAGACATCAGAGGTATGGCAAGATAGAGAGACAGCAATTGCCCTGGAGGAGAAGCATGCTCTCTATGTAAGCATCCTGGGTCAATATTGTAATATGTAAGTATACAAGTACTTATAATATGTAAGTATCCTGGGGCAATATTGAGTTTACCCCATACTCTTCCTTCATCCCCACCCTTTCAGTCTAGTGCCATACTACATTGTGATTAAGTAGAAACATGCAAGATTTGCAACAATGTATTTCTTTTGCTAATGAGAGAGAAAGCAAATCTGTTATGCACAATTTACTTGCCATTCCTTTTAAATATCAAATAAAGTTATCATGTAAATTTCTTTTTTTCTTTTTTCTTCCCTCATATTTTTTAAAAATTATACTGTTATGGAAATGCTTGTGTTATTCCATAAATTAAAAATAAAATAAAGAAATTTTTAAAAGAAAGAAAAAGAGAGAGTACTTTAACATAAATTTGTAGTTAAATTTCTAGGGCCATAACCTCTAGGACATCTCAACATTTTCCTGCCTCTATAGACCTGCCCCTTCACTCCTGGACTAGCACCGTGCACACTTGACTGAGGATATGAGCCTTCAGAATTAGATCTTCCAAGATCTATATCCACTGTTTTTGGGGAAATTAATCAGCTCATCTCTGGAGTTTCCACCCTTGAATCTATCCCAGTTGATTGGTTATTGTGTGTGGGCAAATGTCCACAACCCACTATATCTGATGGCTAGTTCTAGACATCAGACCATGCTTTAGCTTCACATTCTACCCTGCTAGACTAACTCACCATCTGCCAACCACCATGAGTCTACCCATCCCTTTCACCTCCATAGGACAAAACTTCTTTTCTTGGTCACCACTTTTCTACATGTGCTATCTTCTTTTATCAGAAGGTAAATTACTTAAAGGTAGGATATGTCTCTTTTTAAAAATTATATAAAAAACTTATTTTTTAAAAAAATTAAAAAATATTTTATCCCCAGCATTTAGAAAAAGTATCTGGAACATAGTAAGCATGTATTTTTCCATTAATTCTTCTTTCATTCATCTATCCATCAGTTCACTAAAGTAACTGGCCAAAAATCATGTAGGTAGAAGATGATCTAGGTTCAAACAATAGAGGTAGCAAGGTGGTACAGTGGATATAGCACTGGACCTGGAGCCAGGAAGATCTGAGTTCAAATTTGAATTCAGACACTTACTAGCTATATAACCCTGGGCAAATTATTGAACCTTTGCCTGCCTCAGTAGTCACGTCTGTAAAATGGAGAAAATAGAGTTCATGTAAACTCTGTTGGACTGACCTCAACATCACTGTTTCTGAGATATGTTTCTCTTCTCAGAATTTTCTTATCCTCATTTAACCCATTCCTTAACTGAGTAAAGAACTTTGTTTTTAGCAATTCTAGTGAATTGCTGGATGGAAATTATGCTGACCAATAAATCGCACTGGATCCATAGCAAATTCCAACAAAATCACAGTGGATCTGAGAGTGGAACTACCAACTTGTCACCAATACTCTATGGCCCCCAGGCCTCAAAAAGTTCAGAACTCTGGTCTAATGCTATGTATGCCAACTGAGTAAACTCTGGTATATGCTTCAATATTACTTCCAGAAAGAAATTAGTCTTCCAGAAGACTAATGGGTTAACTGATTCGTGAGTAATTAGCTCTTTTTCATTACGGAATACATATACAATAATTATCACAGAACAAATAGGGATTAATGTGTTTCCCACTATGTTTCTTTTGCCCCAGATAATTACTTTCTCAGGAGTTGAAGGTCTACAAGACCTTAATGAACAAACAGATACATTAAAAATCAGAAGTGTTTTCAAAAAATATGCCCCATTACAGGAATTTGCAAATACATTTATATTTAATAAAAGGATACTGTGTCTTTGCTATATTTTGCAAACAATATTTTTCTTAAATAAAATTTTGAAAATTTCAATTGAAAACTAGGCTGAACATTTGTAATGAAGTTCTTAAAGTGATGTTACATGCAGTATACCATTAGAATTTCTAACTGTTGGGCAGCTAGATGGCATAGTAGATAGAGTCCAAGCCTTGGAATCGGACAGACATCTTCATGAGTTCAAATCCATTCCCAGGTACATACTACTTGTGTGACCCTGGGCAAGTCACTTAACCTGCTTTGCCTCAGTTCATCTGTAAAATGAACTAGAGAAGGAAATGGCAAACCACTCTAGTATCTTTGTCAAGAAAACCCCAAAATGAGGTCACAAAGAGCCTGAAACAACTGAACTAAACTTTTAATGAAGGAAGCATACAATTGTTTCTACATGAGACAAGTAAAAATTACTCAGGCACAAGATGACTTGTTTATGTGTACTTAGCATATTACTTGTGAATTCAATACAAGACTGGGAAAGTGCTTTTCATCCCATCCTGTCCAGGGAAAAGTGAAGAGCTTTCATGGAACTAAGAAGGAATTACTTCTAAGATTGAGGATTAACCTAAAGACAGAAGAAATGCCAAGAGGTAATAGGTCAAGATAATAATAGCATTAAACTATCAAAGGAAAGTAAGAAGAAAGTAAATATCACACTAAAAGGAAGTTTATAATCAAATATGATCTGGCTCACTCTCCCAGAATCGGGCATACTTTATTTCCCTCTTATGGTCCAGAAGGATGTAATGAGTCTTTCTCTCTTCTCCCATAAGCTTAAACCCCTACCAGTTGTGTTTCCCCTCTATTATAAGGGCCACACTTCCATTTAAGCATTTAAAATTAATTGACTTTTACAAAGGGATATTTATTTCAAAGATATAGGAAAAACTGATGTCCTCTGTGGGAGTGTATGGGGTGGGGCAAGGATAGGCTCAATTAAACTTAGTTCCTGCAAAGGCCTGCTCCCACCAAGTTCGTATTCAAAAGAGGAAGGAAGGAAGGAAGGAAGGAAGGAAGGAAGGAAGGAAGGAAGGAAGGAAGGAAGGAAGGAAGGAAGGAAGGAAGGAAGGAAGGAAGGAAGGAAGGAAGAGAGGGAAGATATGGGACAAGGTTGCTGGTGGAAAAAATTCACAGAATGAGCTGAGACTTGATTTGAGCATGTTTAGAGCTCTTCCTAAAATATCATTCAGGGCTAAATAGGGAACAATTCATTAGAATGAGACCTCACAACAAAAATTTCTTCAGGGAGGGAAAGCTACTGGTGAATAGGTGGAGAAGTCAACAAATATAAAACGCTCTATAAACTTGAAAATAATATGGGTGACTTATTATTATTTACATTGCTCAAGTGTAAGATAAAAGAGAATTATTCATCTTATAATGCTTATTAGGTCTTGATTGTCTACTAGACCTTTGTGATTTGAAACAACTCATATAATCACTCTGGACTTGGACTTCAGATTCTTAATCTGTAAAATGATAGAACTACACAAACTGACATATAATTTCCTCTCCACTTTAGAATAAATTCTATAATTTCAGATACCTTGGATCAATTACCAGATCAGGTAGCAACACGAGGCTGACTTTTTGCCTCTTTCATCATATCTGTCAAAGTACTCTATAAAGATAATCTCTTCCTTTTGACTAGAGAGAATACTTTTGAAAAGTAAAAGGCAGCGGCTATACTGCTATCTATGCTGGACGAGCAGAATGTACTTTCTGCTCCTCATCTTCACTGCTCACTTGTCTCACTCTCAACATCACTAGTACTAGGATCCGGATTCCCCTTCTACAGCCTAATAGGCATGCCCAACTGTACTGTTCCCTAGAGGAATTAATAACTCCTGCTCTGGCCCTAATGTGAACCCCTGGATCTTTTCTCTTTGGCTAATCAAAACAGACACTCTTAATTTTGAGTTAATGAGCCTGCTAGCTATTTTGGTTATAATTTTATTGATGCTTTAAAACATATTTCCTATTAAATTCTGGGGCTCTTCTGTTTATATTCTCTCTCCCTCAATTATTTTACATGATAAATTCCAAATTGGGTTGAAAACAGTTAACAAGATAATCTTTGTTAAAACCTAATATAAACAAAAATAAAAAAGGAAAAGGGGTTGGGGGAAATGAGATGATTCCAGTTATCTGTTACAGATTTTTTAAAATATGTTTTCGGTTTCCCTTATTTCTTATCGCAAACTTAAATGATACTCTCATGTTTTTTTCTTTTAAGCCAACATTTCCATTTCTAGTTGCCTAAAACCTTTGTAACCAATGGTACCATCTTTGACATTCTCTTTTGACATATCCCTGAGTGAGCATAATGATAAGTTCATAGATTTTGAGCTACAAAAGACTTTAGAAATCAACTAGATCCAACTCCTTTATTTTGCGGATGAAATTTTGAACCAAAAATTTTACAGTAAGTTAGATGGCCAAGCTTGCACAGCTAGTAAATAGCTGAGCTAGAATTTGAGCCCATACTATACCATACATATTGCTTCAGTGATGGACAGGTCCTCCTTGTCCAATCATTCTTTTATCCTTACCATCTTCTTTTTGCCCTTGATTCAGCAGCCCTCTTTATCTTCTTTAGGCAATTCAAAACCAGTAATGTCTCTCTAATTCATACATACTCAGGGTCATTCATTGCCTAACAAACACTTTTGGAAAAGAGACATCTCCAAATATGCCTAGTAGCAGCATCTTTTTTTTTTCAATTTAAGGAAGGGAATGAATATGGAAACAGTCTCCCTCACCAATACTTGCAAATTAATTATTGCCCTTCATATAACTAACTTCTGAGAAATTTGTCTGGTAATTATCTTTTTAAAATATTTTAAGGTTTTTTTTTTAATCTTCAAACCCCTTCAAAGGAAAATCTGATAAGATTCATTTATCTTTTCTGTTATTCCCTTGTTGAATCATTTTAAATTTTGTTTACTTTACCCATGCTCCTGGGTTGGTAATTTAAAAAAAAAAAGATCCATTCATAAAAACTGAATAATTCTCAGCCTAAACCAAGATATTTCTGGTACTTTCACCTTGGAATCCCGACATCATTAATTCTTGGATATTGGAAACAAGATAAATACTCTAAAAGGCATTAAAAATTGACTTAGGAAACATAAAAAAGCCTTTTTTCTCTGTTATGAATGCTTAAGAAGCAGGCTGGAGCTGTAGATAATTTAAAACAATAGCTATATCCCAGCACAGATGTCCATTTACCTTTCTTAACTTTCAAACCAACTAAGAGATTTTAGGGCAGAATTTTCATAAAGTTGGGGTCACATGAATAGGCTCAAAATCATGTAACCTAGTAGATTTTCTATTTTTTTCCTTTAATGTTAAAATTAGTTTATCATCTGTAAGTGCAGTGGCTAGGTAGCAGCATTTAGAAGCTTTGGGAGTATGTTGAATGTTGCAAAGAAGCATATTTAATACCTAAAATAGTAAAACAGAACAAAATTAATTAATTCAGGGGTCTAAAACAAGTTATTAGCTTATTTTAAGATATGGGCTGCACTAAAGCTAAAAGACTAAGTGGAGTCATTAGCAACTACTGATATTGCATTGTTTGGAGAGAAAACAACCATTTAGGTTCAGAAATGTCAGAAACAATCAAATTTGAAAACTGTACTAATGGTGATTCATACAAGTTCTCAAACTAGTCTAAAAAATGATAATACTATACTATTATTCATATCTAGTTGGAGAAACTGATATAGTATTTGTCTTGTTGCTGCTGCCATTACTGTTATTACTACTATCACTGCTTTATTCATGTTTGGTTATTTATATACACAATGTAGATGTAGTGAGAGTAATAATATATTTATAAAGCGCATATGTGTATATGCATATGTGTGTTTAATATGCATGTGTATATAATTGTGTGCATGCATGTAGGTGTACATGTATATAGTGTATGTATATATCTATTTTAAAGTCAGTGTAGTTTTAAGCTCTAAAAGCTTAATATTATATATGTAGACTATATATCTATATATCAAACACATACACTTATATGAGTGTATGTATGCATGATTTCACTGCTATAAGCAACTCCAAATGAGAAAATGCTTCCTGCCAATGCAGATGGACACTTCATCTATAAATTTAAGTTTTAGAGCTGGATTACTTAACCTGGGTGTGTGAACTTATTTCCATATTTTTCATGATTACTGTAATTCAATAGAATTGGTTTCCTTTGTAATGCTGTGCCTTTTATTTTGTGCACTTAACAACATCAGTGTCCCAGAGTCAGGATATATTTAAGAACAGAATCTTCTTTAACTCCAAAGTTGCTTTTCTAACTACTACAAGTTGGTCCTCTTGCTGCTGCTGCTGCTGCTGCTATCACTACTACGACGACGACTATTACTGCTGTGGCTGATGCTACTACCACTACTACTACTATTACTGCTACTGCTACAACTACTACCACCACCACCACTACTATATCTTGGCTCCCTTCGGTGTTTAAATTGCTTTAATTGCAATAACTACAAACATTTTCAACACTAATGTGGATACTTTTGTATAACAGTACATCCCTATATGAGGGAAATCTATAATGGCTGTGATAATAAATTTTCAGTAGTATCATTTGTCATCATTAATGATAACAATAATAATTAACACTTATACAAGCTTCTAAGGTAAACATTTTGCTTAAGAAAAAAACCTATGATATAGATAGAATAAGTAAAATTATGTCAGTCTTATATATGAGAAAAATGTGGATCTGAGAGGTTAATATTATTTGCCCATGATCAGGCAAATAATATCTTAGTAAGGATTTGGATTCAAAATTCAATTCAATTCATTTTAAAAAATTGAATAGAGTCTAACTATTCAATATATCATCAGTACATCATTAGACAACCATCTTAATTATGAAAAGGGAATCAGGATTTGATTTATAACATATGGTATCTCAAACTGTAGTAGAACCACACCTTAAAGTGGAATTATTGAATTTATATATGTGTTGGATAAATCCTTCATATATGTCCTTTCTTTTGAAATGCTATGATCTCTCTGTAAAGAAACTGAACAGGAAGATGAATATTTTGACTCACAACCCAATAAGTGAGACAAAGAAAGAAGCGTGACTAAAGTGGCTCTCTCATCTAACACAGAAGCAAAGAGAATGGGAAGTAGAATCCAATGAAAAATATAGAAAAATAATTGGGAAAAAATAGAAAAAGGATTAGTGGGATGTGTGTTTGTGTATTGGGACATAGCTTATATGTAACAATCAGAATTGGACTAATTTAAAAATGTAACAACACAATAAAATTTTTAAAAAGACTTCAAGACAATGAAAATTTTGAATGTAAATGTAAATTTCATTCCCCTGTAGAATGGAAAAAGGCTATGGAATGGATAAAAGACAAGACCCAAAAGTATGCTTCATACAGAAAATATATCTCAGCAGCACTCTTTATACTTATAAATACACTAAATCTAAACTAGTTGCCCAACAAGTAAGTAGATCAGCACATTACACTAACTAAATGTAATATAATATTGTGTGTATGTGTGTACACACATACACATACACATTACATTTATGTAGTTAAAGATAAGTTGAATACACAAAAAAGAGGTTCAGATGTGGTTCCAAAATCAAGCTAGATATTTGGACTACTACTGGGGTCAAATCAAAGGATGATTAAATCAAAAAGTAGAGGGGATCTCAGAGGCTATCTTTTCCAACCCACGATTATATGGATGAAGATGATAAGGCTCAGAGTTATATTACCTGCCCAATATCATTCAGGTAGTAGTAATCTCAAGTGAGATTTGAAACCAGTTTCTTTTATATGAAACCCTTGTTCTTTCTATTATGTGACATTGTTGTCCAATTAACATATGTATTTATGTATATACATATGATTTTTGTTTCAGTGTTAACAATTGACAAAAATACACAGACATATGTGTCAATTTATATCTCTCCATATGTGTGTATACCCACACATATACAATAATTTACAGTCATTTTCACTGTTTTTATTTGGCTAATTTTCTCATATCCTTATTTACAGATTTGAATATTTGTTCTAGTCAATGCAAGTGAATTGTATTTTTTAATTAAATTTTCAAACTCAATTTTTGTTTGTCATACTATTGCAATGTCATGTGTTCTTTAGTTGCATTTTGGTGGTTTTTCTTCCATTTTGTAAAGAAATAATGCAAAAGAACCCTGAATATGGTGGAGATGTTAGAGTAGGATTTGCAGCCCAGTGTCTTGCTAATGACATATGTTTGATAAATATTTTTTCAAATTCATGGTTTTTTGAAGTACAAATTAATTAAGATTATGTCTTTACATCAATCCAGATACAAAGATGTTTTTGTTAAGATTCATCTCCACATATTTAGTTGTTTAAAAAGAAAGTTTTGCCTATTTTTAAAATTTATTTTATTTCCTTTTGTTGATGATGAAGTTTATAATTAAAAATTTATAATAAGTAAAATGCAAAATATTTGGTCTATAAGCTTAAAATTTTTTACCAAATCTTAGGATTTAAAGTTCACTGTCTGAGGAAGACAATTTTCTTTTTAAAAAGAAAGGCATTCCAAGTCATGCAAAAGCTTAATGATTTTTTCAAAACATAATTTTGGCAAGTAAACTAGCAATAAAGAGTGGAATGGACACAAAGGGAAAAGGCATGAAAAAAGAAACATTAAAGAAATCATACTGCAAGGAAGGGCAAATTGCAATAAAAATAAACAATTATGACCAAATGACAACTCTGTAGTTTTCAATTCAGACTTGCTTGACACTATCAAATATGTCATTGGATTTAAGCAGAAACAGGAGTAGTTTAATTTTGTATTGGTTTGGTTTGGTTAAGAGGATAAATGAAAAATATTTTGCAATCTCGAATTAATTCCACATAAAATAGACTTGAATTATAAATGAAGTTTTTTTTTGTATTTATTAATGGACTATATACAATTAGAACTCTGCAAGTTACTTTTGAATTTTATACATAACTAGCTCTTTAACCCAGCTCAAATAAACTTGTTACATCTATACATAACAAGCATATCTGGAACCATTTTGTGAGGAAACAGAAGGGATAAATAAAAATTGCAGTCCTGATTTTATCATCTAAAAGTGAATTAAGTGTTTACTTGGTGTCTTTAAAAGCTTTATATTTCAATAATATGTTTTCTTTAATTGGTTGTCTTATTTGTAGAATTGAATTTCCGATCTATATCTCTTCTTAACTATACCCTTCATCATTGTCCAATTCAACATTTGTTAAATTCTTAAACTGAGTACTCTACTAGGCACCAGGGGAGATCTAATGTATAGATAAGACATCAGCCCTTGTCTCATGCAGCTTACAGTCTAGTAATGGAATATATATATATATATATACATATATATATAACATATATGGTATATGTGTGTACCATATATGCTATACACACATATGTATATAAATTTATATTTTATCCACATATAATTTTGCTTGATAATAACTAGAACATTGTTTATTTTCTCACCAAAAGAAAACAAAATATTTCTGGTACTCATTTGAAATAGGAATGATTTGGGAAAAAACAAGAAGTGGTATTCTTGGTTTTTTTCTATAGATTTTAAGTATTTTATCCTTCCTGTAATATAGGTATTGAGAAAAACTCTTGCCTTCCTCCTTCCCTCATCTAAATTTTTTTGTTCCTTTAGATCCCAGTGAAGGTCAACAATGTGCTTCCCCAGAAAGTCATGAATGTATTGATTTCACCCTTCTTACTCCTCTAGCACATACAATCAGTGACATTCTTTTGGATCCTCATTTATGTATTGCCTCATATTAATTAACTAATTTGTGTATGATTTGTTTTCCCATGTAAACTGTAAGACGGTGGCAGGTTGGGACTGTGTCTCATTCTCGCATTGTATTCATTGTCAGTCACTTGTATATTATACTGGGCATAACATAAAATACAAACATACTGAATGAGTGGTATCCTTGTAAACAAAAAAAATGATCTTTTGGTTCATGTAAATGAGAAAACACTGATTTCATAAAATTCAAATGCCTATAGTTGGCTTGAACTACTTATCTTTTTAAATTCCAAAATAAATTTATTATAAGCAATCACTAAAGGAACAGCTTTAAAAATGCATTACAGAACAACCAAGTTAGATCAAATTCTTCCAACAATACTTGTAGAATCACTAACATGTAAATGATGGCACTCAAATACAGTAACAAGGAGATATGATATAAAAGATATTAATTATTAATGTTTCAGAAAATGACGCCATTATCTTTACTGTCTCAAGCACTTAAAAAGCTGCTTGAATTTCTTTCGTAGGGAGTAATATTAATAGGAAATCATTATTGTTCTCATGGAACAGCATGTGATCATTGTAATTAACTTATATTTTTGCTTTCATCACCAAAATATGAGGATTACATGCAAAATTATTAAGACTGTGTTTCACTAAAAACAAAAGTTATGTTGCTGAATGCTAAAATTACTTTTAATTTCAAACTATTTAGAAGCTCTAAGATTGTGATTTAATTTGCTTTTCCTAATTTTCAATTATAAAAATTTCTTCTAATCTGTCTACTTTAGGGTTGTACAGAAAATTATTCTATTTTATCATTAATTAAACCTATTTTTTCACTGTTGCAAGACTATATTAAGAAAATCCTTAGTTCAATCATCTTGTCCAATTTAGGCTATTTTTTTCATTCCCATTCAAACTTCTTATATGTGCCATTATCCTCAGAATCACATAACTTCTGAGATGAGTAATAGGATCATAGTTTTAGAGTGTGATGATATCTTATAGATCATTTAATCAAATCACTCCTTAATTTGATAGAGGTCCTAAGTTCCTAAGAATTTATATAAATTGCTCAAGGTCACACATGGCAGAGCCAGGACTTAAGCCCACATTTTCTTATTCTAGTTTTTAAAGAAGTTTTGTCTTCTATCAAGAATAAATTTAGGGCAGCTAGGTGGCACAGTGAGTAGAGTACTGGCCCTGGAATCTGAAGGACCTGAGTTCAAATCCGGCCTCAGACACTTGACACAGGTACTACCTGTGTGACCTTGGGCAAGTCACTTAACCCCAATTGCCCTGCCAAAAAGCAAGAAAAAAAAAAGCAGTTCTGACAGACTTTGCTCTTCTCAGCAACACAATATGCAGAGACAGCTCCAAAGGACTTATGATGGAGAGGGCTATCTACATCCAGAGAAAGAACTACGAAGTATGAATGCAAATCAAGGCACACTTCATTCTCACCTTTTTTCCCCTCCACTTTTTTTTTCTTCTCTCTTTTGTATTTGTTGTTGGGTTGTGTTTTTTTTTTTTTTGGTTCTGTTTCGTCTTTCTCATGAGTCATGAGAAAATGTATAAATTAATTCAATGCCTAGTTATACCTGGAAGTTATATGGGACTCCATGCCTTCTTGGGGAGGGAGGTGGGGAGGGAGGGAAGAAAATCTGGAACCCAAAATTATGTAGAACTGTTTGTTGCAATCTAAAAATAAAAAAAAAGAATAAATTTACCTCTATAACGTTCATCTTCCTTCTGACCTATGGGGCCAGAGAACATGTTTAGTTCCTCTGCCTCTTAACCTCAAAGCATTTGAAGACAACCGTTATGTACCAACACAATTACCACCAATACCACAAATCTTCTTCACCAAACTATAAATTTTCACTTTCAACAAATATATGAACTCATGGACCTTTACCATCCTTTTTTACCCTCTCCTGGATGTTCTATAGCTTATAAATGTGCTTCCTAAACTGCAACTCCTGGTACAGAACACAGTACTCCAGGCATGATTTGCCCAAGGCAGAAAATAGTAGGTTTATCATCTCCTTGCTTTTGGACACAAACCTTCCTTTAAAATAGCTTAAAATTACACTTTAGTATGATGGAAAGAGAGCTGGCTTTGGATTCAGGAGCACCTGGAAGGAAGTTCTTCCTCTTTCACATGCTGCCCTGAGATTCTACACATGCCATTTAAGCTCTTATTGACAGAAAGAGAAGAATAAAGAAGAGAAAAAAGCATTTATTTAACATCCATTCTGTGTCAGGCACTGTGCTAACTGCTTTTTGCAACATATTTCTTTTGATACTCAAAACAACCCTGGGAGGAAGGTGCTTTTTCATCACCAATTTTAAATGTATCCCCAAATTTAAACTTTGAGGAAACTGAACAGAGATTAAATGGCTCTCCCAGTATCATACAGCAAGTATGTGTCTGAAACTGGATTTGAAATCAAGTCATCCTAACCCCAGGCCTAGCGCTCTTATCCATTGCACCACCAGCTGCCTAATAATCTAGGTAATTCTAAGAATAGCAATTATTGAAAAGGCAGAGATCTGAAGAGAAAGAGGAAATTCTAGACTCTAAGCCCTCTAAACCACAGTGAAATCACAGGCTCATTTAAAAAGAAAGAAAAAATAAAAGAAATGTAAAACAGCCATCCTTGACTCTTCACTTGCACCCACACCACACATAGCCAATCTGGTGCCAAGTTTAGTTAGTTTCTGCTTTCATCACATCTCTCCAACATCACCCTCCTATTCATGAACTACAATGACCCCATTACCTCCAAGATCAAATATAAAATCTTGTGACTGGCTTTTAAAGCCCTTTCAAACCTGACTCCTTCCTGTATTTCCAATATTCTTATACTTTTTTGGTTCAGTTTTTTCAGAAATGCTGATTCTTTGTAATCCCATTTAAGGTTTTCCTGGCAAAGACACTGAAGTGGTTTGCTATTTCCCTCTCCACCTCATTTTATAAATGAGGAACTAAAGCAAACAGTGTTAAGTGACTTGCACAGGATCACACAGCTAGTAAATGTCTGAAGCCAGACTTGAACTCATGAAGATGAGACTTCCTGACTTCAGGCCCAAGCTCTATCCACTGTGGTACCTAGCTGCCCTTTTTATATTTTACTCCTCTCCAAATACCTTATGATTAAGCAACCCCTGACTTCCTACTGTATTCACATATGACACTTCATCTCCTGACTCATTAACCACCCAGCAGTATGTTTTTGGATTCCTTCATATCCTTGCACAAGGTATCCTATCTCTCCCCAGCTTTTTAGCTTATTCTTTATGTATTGTCTTCCTCAAGTGGAATGTAAGCTCTTTGTATCCTCAGAATTTGACACAGCATGTGGCACGTAGTAGTCACTTTGTTTACTGACGAACCAAGTTTTCACTGGCTAGTCCCTGTATCCGGAATTCTTTACTTCCTCATCTATACCTCCCAATTTCCTTGAAAACTCAGCTCAATCCCACTTTTTTGCAAGGGGGGAAGGCAGGGCAATTGGGGTTAAATGACTTGCCCAAGGTCACATAGCTAGTAAGTGTGTCAAGTGTCTGAGGTCACATTTGAACTCAGGTCCTCCTGACTCCAGGGCGAGTGCTCTACTCACTGCACCACCTAGCTGCCCCCCTCAATCCCACTTTCTGCAAGAGTATATTCTGGGGGAGACTATCTCATGGGATACTAAATGGTGTGCTAGAGTAGCAAATATAATTATGAATACCTGTATCCTTCCTCAAATACTATCTGCCTGATCATGGACAACTAAAACCTTCTCAGAGCAAGTTTCCTCATCAAAAGGGCATACCATTTGTTTCTTGTTGTTGAGTCACTTTGGTCATATTCAACTCTCTGTGGGTTTTCTTGGCAGATATCAGAGTGGTTTTTCATTTCTTTCTCCAGCTTATTTTGCATATGAGGAACTGAGGCAAACAGGTAAGTGACTTGCCCAGGGTCACACAATAATAAGTGTCCCAGGCAAGATTTGAATTCAGGAAGATGAGACTTCACTCCAGGCCCTCCCTCTACCTACTGTACTGCAAACCACTTAATACTATTTGTACTATCTACCCATTTCACAGGATTTTTGGTTTTTTATGCTCACCTTAAAATGTCTTCCTGTAAAGGTCTCCAATAATCCCTTTGTCAAATTCAAAATCTTATTTTCAATATCAATCCAATCATTTAATTCACTTGCCCCACAATAATTGTTTTATCTTTTCTGGGCCCCTCCAAAATTCTAGAGTTAAAAATCAAAATCTATTTTTTAACTCTTCATCATCTTTAGTACTAATTTTAAAGACATTTAATTTCTTTCGCTCCTGGCAATTCCTTTACCTTTTGTTTAGTCGGTTACACTTAATTCTGACCCTTTCTATGGGACTGACTTATTTAGTTGGTAACAAAGTACCCAGCATTCATTTCATTGTCTAGCTGACTATAAGACCTAGAAGTATTTACTTAGAAACAAGGAAATGGTTCTGCCTGACAGTCCAATACTTCATTCCTGCCCTTTACTCTCACTCTTAGAAATGCCTGACAAGATACTTTAGGTATTTTAAAAGAAATTGTACCTTTCTGACATGTTAAGGATCAAAATGGGTAGCTGGGTGGCACAGTAGATAGAATGCCAGACCTGGAGCCATGAAGACTCATTTTCTTAAGTTCAAATCTGGTCTCAGAGACTTACTAGCTATGTGAACCTGGGCAAGTCATTTAACTTTGTTTGCCTCAATTTCTTTCTCTGTGAAATTAGAGAAGTTAGAGAAGGAAACAGCAAAAAAAATTCCAGTATCTTTGCCAAGGAAATCCCAAATGGGGTCACAGAGTCGGACACAATTAAAATTACTGAACAACAACAAAAGGATAAGAATAATTCATAATTATAGATTGTTTGCATACGTTATATCATTTGAGCTTCACCACCACATTGTCAGGTTTACCTCTTACCCTCAGACCTGCTTTTATCACATACTCACCTTTTATTTCCTCATTCAATTATCCATTTATGTGATTTACTCATATGCAGAGTCCCACTAGGTAATCAGTTGAAAAGTAGATGATTCATCCTTAGCCACTGATGACATTACTCTAACATATTACTAGAAATTGTCACTTTAGGGCCAGACAGGTACATTCAGTGCATACTTGTCATGCCAAACCCCTGCCAACCTACGTTTTATATACAAATATATGTATGTCTTTATGTATATGTATATACGTATATATGTATATGTAATGTATATGTGTATATGTATATACACACATATGTACATATATACATACACATATATATGTATGCATATATACATATATACTTAAAGTTGAACTGATATAATTTGTTCTTATATCACAGATATCTGGGAGGTATCAGTGACTATGTCTGTCCTCCCTTTTCAACAAATCATGATGCATGATGAAAAGGTTGTGCTGAAAACTGTCCTCCAAAATGGAGAATATCCTTAAAACACACAGAACACAAAAGAAGTGTGGAAAACATGAACCCCCACAAGAGAGGCAAGGACTACTTCTATGCTTAGGAGGAGGAGGAAGAACACTTTGCCAAGAAGCAGAGAAGCTGTGATTATTAGAAAAACCAAAATTTTCTAGAAGAAAACAAAAAAACTATGACTATGATGAAGAATGAACTGAGACTTAAATGTGTTAAGCTCAACCGCAGATTCAAGGAGATGCTGACCTAAATTAAGAGATGAGTATTTTGAAATGAGAAAAGACAAAAAAAGAGCCCAAGTGATCTAGTCCAACGCTTCAACTATTTTGTCCATTTCAATAATAAAACCAAATAAAATGTTGAAGCTCTCATAAAAATAATAATAAGCCAAGAGGGAAGTTATTGTCTTCCCAATTTTCTAAATCTGAATATAATCTCCCCTTATACCAATGAAGCTTTCCCTCATTCAATAGGTAAGCAATGAAGATCCCCTTCATTCCAACAGATTCCCTAATCTAAAATAAAATTCAAATGAAAATGAGCAATCTATTTGCTCCATATGCTTTCTAATTTAATCTTCTAGAGGGCTGGCATTCTTTACAAGATATTTTATGTAGCATGGGAATTTAGTACAAAAGAATCAATCTTGCTAATGACATTCTAGAAGGAAACCTGCTTTTGCCTATCAATACCCTTATTACTACTTAGTAATTAGAGGCTAGGGTGACTGTGATGTAAAAAAGAAAAGCTACTACACAAAAAATTCTACGTATGGACTATACTCAGATCATTTTCATTCCAATAATCATAATGGATTCTTTCAGTGCTTGACTTAAAAGGGCGTTAGAGACTACATTTACCTCTCCAAGAATCATCATCAATACATATTGGGCTCTCATGGGATACAAGGTTTTGTAATGGGTATTATAAGTAATACCAACTTCACTTACATGAAATCTTTGGCAATGAAGTGCTTCTAAAGGAAATGAAAAACAGGAATAACTTTCATTCAAGAAAACACTATTGTTTACAATAACCAAGCCACTTAGAAAAATGAGCACATGAGAAATAGAAGTAACAGGGTACAGTGCTAAACTAGAAGTTAGGAAGACCGGAGTTCAAATGACACTTCTAAAACATTATGTGGCCTGAAGTAAACAACTTTAAGATCTATGTCCATTAGACAGCTCCCTAGATTTGGTCTACTAAGTCATCATTGGTGGTGAAAATTTTTCTCAGAGTTTATGCTTCCTAGGCATAAGGACTCATAAAGTTCATTTTTCCTCATGAAATACTAAGCACATATTTAACCAATCATTCAATCAACAACTATTTATTAGGGGCCAATTAACATGCCAAACACTGTGCTAATCACTAGGGATATAAGTATAAAAAATGAAACAATCCATATTTACAAAGAGCTTACATTCTAAAGGAGGGAAGAGAAGTATACACATAAACGCATATTACATATATATGTATATATATATATATATATATATATATATATATATATAGCATAGATATAATATATACATATAAATTGAATTGAAGGTAACTTGGAAGGGAGGAAACTAATATGTGAAGGGATCAGGAAAGGCTTCATGCAGATGATAACTGAGATGCATGTTAAAGGAAGAGAGGCAATCTATGAGGCAGAGATGGGGAGGATTTCCATTACAGACATGATGGATGGCAAGTGTCAAGGCACAGAGATGGGAAATGGAGTTGAATATATGAGGAGCAAAGACAGGACAAGTTGGTTGGATTACAGACTATGGGAGGAGGAGTATCATCCAATAAGCTTGGAACGTTAGGTTAGGACAAGGTTAGGGAAGACTTTAAAAGCAAAAGAGAGGAGTTTATATGTTATCCTCAAAAAAAAAGAGGAAACCACTGGACTTGGTTGAGTAGGGGAGCCACATGTTCGGATCTTTTCTTAAAGAAAATTACTTTGGAAGATGGTGCATGGAAAGCAGGGACTTGCATGAGCTCCCCACCAGGTCCCTCCAAACACCTATAAAAATGGCTCTAAACAAATTCTAGAACTGCAGAACCCACAAAATAGCAGAGGGAAGCAGGGCTCAAGCCCAGGACAGCCTGGATGGTCACGGGGTAAGGTCTATCACACGGAATTGGGAGCGGAGCAGAGCAGAGCCCAGCATGAGCCATGCCTGGACCACCCAGACCAGCAGCCGGGCAAAACAGGCCCTAGTGCCCTGAATCAGTGAGCTGTGGCAGTTACCAGACTTCTCGACCCACAAACACCAAAGACAACAGAGAAGGTTAGTGGGAAAAACTTCAGGGGACAGAGTGAAAGAAGTTCGCGGTTCAGCCACCATCCCAGGGGCAGTGGAGGTGATGCAGCTCTGAGGCTGCTTACAGAGCTGCAGCTGCAGTTGCTTCCAGCCCCAGGCCCACCTGGTGGGAGGAATTAAGTGGCAGATCTGAGCGGGAGTGCAGAGCCAGCTTAGATCTGAGTCCAGTCTGGGTTGGCGGTTCTTGGGGAAGGAGTAGCACTGGTGCGGCAGACCTTGCTGTGTAGAAATGGCTCTGAAAACAACAGCACAGCCCCTCAAGCTTGGGAAAAAGTACTCTCCACTCTACAAGCAGTCATACCCTGACGAAAAACTCAAGGGTCAAGTAGTTGGCTGTGAACATGGCCAGACAGCGAAAACAGACTCAGATTCAGACTCAGACTTTGGAATCTTTCTTTCATGACAAAGAAGACCAAAACACTGTAGTAGGAAGGCTGAATTTATGATCTCAAATATAATCATGTATATGTTTGAATGGTCCGAAATCGCAAGGTATGAGAGATTCTCTAAGGAGAAAACAACAAGAAATTTATTTAGGCCCCACTGCAGCAAAAACTTGAACCAGCCTCCCCATTCCAGCATCTTGACAAAAAGACTCCAGGCCCAGAAAGCCCATTTCACAAGGGCAACTAGGAGGCCACAGAAAAACA
>CM053626.1:263152114-263174932 GCA_028646595.1 Phalanger gymnotis | reverse complement strand
TACTGCCCAAGCTGCATGTGTTCTAATGCTCTCCTCTTGAGAGTAGGGAAGATCCTTTAGAAGGGCAGGGGCCATCTGTATCCTCATGGGTGAAGGAGCTTAGTGCTTGCTCCCATATGAAGTAGGACTGTGCTTTCCATGTTTGAGAAGCCAGGGGTAGGGGGTGAGGGGAAGTGGTCTTTACTGTTTATCCTGCCCTAAGGTACATCCACCAGCATTTTTTTTTACTAACTAGTTCTGGAACCTATTTCTTTTTTCAGTGCTTCCCAGTGAGTGAGGCTTCCTTCTCTTTCTCTGTACCCTCTCCCTCCCCTTAGGCATGGCTGAGGATTATTTCTCATCATTCTTCCTGATGGAAGACACTCAATAAAAGTCTATGGGGGCTCTCCAAAAAAAAAAAAAATTCCCTAAGCCAATGAAATAATAATTCTCTCCAAAAAAATCAAATAATATAACTAAGAGGGGTATTTTTCAAACACATACATGAATGAGTGCTCACATCTATAACAGAAAGTATATGCTCTTTTTTCAGAATAAACATTTAAAATACCTTAAAAAAACTCTTATTTGGAGTTGGCATAAGGAATTACAGAGGTTTACTAAAAATAATTAAGATAACAAAGTGATTCTTATCAGATATATTAGAGCTTTCCAGTCAAATATGATAAAGGTATTTTAATTACAAAGCCAATTATCTTTATATGTCTGAAGCTCAAAAATGTCTTTTTTCACAAATGAAGTAATGTGTTTATAATAAAACTGACAAGCTTTCGGAATCATGTCATAGGATCAAATGAATTTTTATTATTTGACAAAAGTGACATAAGTTAACTATCCACAAACTTTCTGTCTGCAATTGGAATAATGGTAAACACTAAAAATTATATATTCTCTCAGACAGTATTATGTGCATATATTTATTCTAATTAAATTTAACAAAAAGAAAATGATATATTTTATTTCCCAAAAGTTGCATCTTTAGGTAGTAACTTTTCCTTATTATAAAGAAATCATACTTTTTAAAATTCTAGGAATAAAATATTGACATAATTTAGACAAAATATTGACATAAATTAGAATTTGTGCCTTATATGTTAAAAAGTTATATAATTTAGCAAGTAGTTCCCAAAAAATTAAATAAGATAATATAGGTAATTACCTCATCTGCCTAGCAACAATAACTCAGAGAATTAACATTAACAATGTTGTAACTGTGAGAAGCCTAAAATTCAGAACATTGAAAATTAATCCAAGTGAAATGCTTCACGTATATGTCATGAAGCATTATTAATATGAATGGACTGAATTCTCTTTCCAAATACCCATAGAGCCATATGATTTCAGTTGAGTCAGAAATAAATCACACTTTCAGATATCATAAATTTATCAGTTAAATTTAAGGCAATGGTCTCATAAGAGAAAAACAGAACAAATCCTTCCTATGTGGCAAGAAAAAGTATTCAATGAGGGTGAACACACACACACACACACAGAGGGTACATATATTTTGTGAAAAGTGAATAATCCCAAGTCAAGTTGAATAAATAAAAGAATTGTCTTTTCATATACTGTTTGCTTTGTTTTTTAATCAAAGTTCCCCCACCTATTCCTTTCCCACCACCCAAAACAATAGCCTTCAGTGGTAGGTAGAGGTACAGAAAAATCAAAAGCCAAAAAGGTTCTTAAATGAATTAATTGGTGCCTACTAATGGTTCCCTTCCAAAAGCAGTGGGGAACTTTGAGACATGAACCTGCATGTAACATGAACTGAAACAGCAGTTTGCAGTACTAGACAAGTAGAGCTAAGGTACAAAAAGTGGGGAATGTGCTTGGTGTAGCAGATGAGACAACTGACCTATGCTATCTGGATTTGGTTTTTTGCAGGTTCTTTCCTTGCTCTGATTCTATTTCACATGAGCATCAGTTAGAAATAATGTCGTAACCCTCAATGTACTTTATAAATGAATTGTAATCTTTATCATAACTATCAACATCATTATCATCCTATATTTCCATCAAGCAACCTTCTGATCTTGTGATCATAATTTGATCTCATAAGAAGACTTCCCTTCTGGGAAAAGAATGGCCTAATGAATCAAAAGGAATATATATCCACTTTACAGTTTAATCTTTTCCAGTAAATTATTATATTGGTTTTCTGTTGAAAGAAATAAGATGTTTGTGAATTTGTGTGGTATAATAGTTTTTTTTTTATCTTCAAGATCTGATAAAATCTATCTACCTCTAGATCCATACCAAATTATGGTACAAAAATGGGCACTGACTGGAGATTTTCCCCACCTACCAACATTTTCTTCATCGTTATAACAATAACGATCTTGATGTAATTTAAGTATTTCCTCTATATTTATACCTGCTGAAATTCTTACCTTTAAGGACAACCACAGGTATCATCTTCTCTTTTGATCCCAATTAAAGATGATACCTCCTTCCCTAAATCTCATGACTCTCCATTCACGTCTTCCTATGTACTCATTTCATTTTAACTTGTATGATGATCATTATTTGTCCATATATCTCATCGTATTTGACTATAAGCTACATGAGAGTTAAGACTTTGCCTGGGACTTTTTTCATCAGGAACAAGGAAATAGTGGACACTTAATAAATCTTGTTGAATTGAACTGACAAGAAGGACACATCATACGGACAACAAACTGGCCTGAGAGTTGGGAATCCTGAATTCTATTCTCAACTCTAATATTATTTTATATTATATATTATTATAATAATATTTTGACCCTAAGTCACTTTGTCTCTCTAAGCCCCATTTTTATTTTCTTTAAAATGGGAATAATATTTCTACTACTCACAGTATTGTAATAAATTAAATAATTGATATAAAGCACTATATAAATGCAATTTAAACATTATTATCATCCTTAAATGAGTTGGACTAGATAATCTCTAAAAGTCACTACTGTAATTTTGAATATGTACCATATTAATACTTTGCATTGTAATTTCAATGTGTTTTGAAATACTTATATGACAGCATCTGGTTATTTCCTGGGTAGACCAAATTCTCTTTTAGACTCAAGATATATTAAATTATAGAAGTTAGCTACTGAGATTAGTACATTTAAATGTTCAAAGGAAATCCGTGTTAATCTCTGTGTTAGAAGTCAAATTAAAATTAGTTTTAGTACATTTTAAGGGCTTAACAGAATTGGTCATTGGATAGGCAAAGAGCATTTAATACCCATTAAAATGAGGTAACAAAGGGAAAGAGAAGGTAACAGAAGTCCCTGGTGCCCATGCCAAAACCAGTGATACTACACACCTATTCATTCCACTGACACTTTTAATGTGATGAGAGTTAATGGTGTTTTAATACCCATTATTCTTTACCCTTAAAGCTATTTCTCTTTGAGATTTTAGGCTCCTAAAAGAAAATGGTAAGGCAGGAAAAGCTACCATTTTAAGGAATTTTGTGGATTCAGTATTCTTCAAGATCATATTTACATAAATTTCTACTACATTAATTTCTGAACTAAAAGTAAATATGGTAAAAAAAAAATGTCATTCCCTCTATTTTTCAGCTATATTGCTAATGTATTTTTATACATAGATATCCTAAAGGTTAATACAGATGAGGAGGTTTAGGAGAGAGGTGGCACAGCTTTGGGATCACAGAATCATAGAACTACAAAGGACCTCTAGCTTATCTAGTCACTCATTTTATAGATGAGATATCTAAGGCTAGAAAAGATAAGTGAGTTGCCCAGTGTCATACAGTTAACAAGTATCAAAGACAGGATTTCAACCCAATTCCTCTGACTTCAGAACCAGCTGTTGCAGCAATCTGTCTAGCAGCTACTGTGGGGGTGAAAGACCAACACAAGCCCAACAACGAGAACGCTGCCAGCACAAGTTCTTTTGATCTGCTTTACTAAGGAAAGCAACGTTAAGGGGTTAACAATCTTATTTCAATCCAACATAGAAATATCATTCACTTAGTTCAGGGGGGAAAGCCAGCACCCTGAACTTCATAGCAAATACAAACAAATTACAAAGATACATTATAAACAGACCAAATACAATTCACAGTTACCAAGAAGGCATCAACATCTGGGTTCACTAGCTGGAGGGCTCTTAACTACAGCTGCCCAGAATCTCCACATTAACACTCCTCCAAGAGTGAGAGCACCCAGCAAAGAGCTCTGTTTTCTCTTCTTATACGGTCTTTGGACATCATCAAATGTCATCTCAGTGACCAAAACTTAGGTGCTTATTATTGGCTCTGGTCTTAGCAATTCTTAGGACCCTGAGGGCTTCATGCCCACATAGGCTTAGCACCTAGTAGATAGGAGTTTGGGCCTGGGGCTTTGCTCAATCAAAGACACTTAATTAATCATTCTAAAACACTAAAAAGGTCTCAACTTAATTGATATTATACCAGCCCATATACAAACTCAATAAAGTAGTTTTTGAATGGAAGGAGAAAGCAAAAATAATACACTGCGGGTAGGGCCAGACTTAAAGTTGCATAAAGTAAGTGGTCCCATAGTGGCATAAGTTGTACCTGATTGCCACAAAATACCTCACTCATTATTCTGGTTGTGATTCCTAAAATTATACCAGTACAGATTCATTTCTTTAGGTAAATGTATCACTGTTTCTCTTAATGACCTTATCACCTCCCCTATATTTATATATCACCTCAATTCCCATAACTCCCAGATCAATATATCCAGTCCTGGTCACTCTCCTGAACTGTTTATCAGGCATTTCAAACCATATGTCCCGAAGACTTCCCAAATTCAGCCTAGCTAAAAAGAAACTCATCACCTTTCTTCCCTCAATCCTTCTCTATTCCAATCTTCCCTATTTCTGTTGAAGGCCCCACTTTTCTTCCAATCTCCCTGATTAATAAATTGGTGTTATGCTTGACTCCTTACTCACTCAACTCACATATCCGTAGCTTGCCATTCAGCCTACAAAATGTCTCTCACATTTGATGCCTTCTCTCTACTCACACAGAACCACTTTAGTTCAGGCCCATAACCACTTTTTTTTTTTGCCTGCATGACTTCAAAGACTTCCTAATTCCCCTCCTGGCCTCAGGTCTTTCCCTACTTCAACCAGTCTTCTCCACTTCTGCCAAAGTGATTTTCCTTAAGCACCACATCATTCTTCCATTTAATAAATTCTAGCAGCTCCCTAGGTGGTGCAGTAGATAGAGTGCTGGGCCTAAAGTCAAGAAGACTCATCTTCTTGATTTCGCATCTGACCTCAGACACTTACTAACTGTGCGACCGTGGACAAGTCAATTAACTCCATTTGCCTCAATTTCCTCATCTATAAAATGGAAGGAAAAGGCAAACCACGACTCTATCTTTGCCAAGAAAATCCCAAACAGGATCACAAAGAGTCAGACACAATTAAAATGACTAAACAAGTCACTCCCAACTGCCTCTACACTAAACTATAAATTCTACTGTTTTGCTCTTAAAGTTCTTAACAAACTTTTGCCAACTTGTCTCACTGTACATTACCACTCCTACTACATTTTTTCAATTGTTCTTAACTGGCTTTCTCTCTGTTCCTCACACACAACACTCTATCTCTTCTCTCCATGCCTTTGCATTGCCATCCCCCAGGCCTGGAATCTGCTCCTTCTTTACCTTTTCCTGAGTCCCTTTCTTCCTGATCTTTTCAATTACTGCATTCAATTATTACTTCTATTTTAAAGAGGGGCCAAAGTTGACCAGCCTTCATTCCCCTCCAAGGTATGCTTCTGACTTTCTGGACTTCAACACTATATCTCGGGCTGCTATTTCACCCTGGAACTTCCTTTAGCACCTGAGGCCTTCTAACTTGAGAACATCCATTCATTCCTGTGCCTTCTTTCCCAATGGTGAGATGCTGCTAGTAGCCACATTTGCTGGCCCAGTTTGGCCAACTTTTATTCTTCTCCTGACTGTGCTTTTGACTTTTCAGACCAGCACTGTGCCTCATAAAGTTCCCTGCTTTTTAGCTTTCTTTTGTACGTCATCTTATCCCATAAGAACATAAGCCCTTCCAGAGTAGAGATTGTCTTTCTTTTGCTTGTTTTTGTATCCCCAAAATTTAGTCCAGTGCCTAGCATGCAGGAAGCACTTAATACTTACTGATTCTCAAACGACTTTTATGGCCAATTTGCTGTCCATCGTATCCAGCATTCAGGAAAAACTACAAAGTTATAAAAGGGTCGTGTTCTATATCAAAGCATAAATCCTTGAAGTACAGAGGCAATATAGGGATGATGAGAACGGAGTAGTAGCAGAAGTTCATAATTCTGCCACCATCTATATTAAACCTTTTTGACATTTTCTGTAAATGAGTTAGGATTCATTATTCCCATAGACATTGAGGGACATATACAAGGAGGTACCTCTTTATTTTATTTCAACTTAGTGATATGTTTCTCTTAACTTAAGTAAGCTACTCCTTGGATCACTGACATGTGGCCATCACTGAGTCCATATACAAATCTTTTCCAGTTTTGCAGGAACTTCCAGAGAGTGTACTCTGAAGGTACATAGTCTTTGAAAGTCCAGAGTCAACTCTCTCATCATGAGGCACTGGAGGAAAACTATAATTAGTCCCATTGAGAGACTTGAAGAAACTAACTTACAAACTCCAGTCTGAGTTCATAATTTTAAATGCTTTCAAAATGAGCACTGTCTAATTCCTTCGGTGTATAAAATAACTCTAAAAATGATCATTTATTTCTTTTTCAGCTTTTTTTTCAATTATTTAAACATTTATTTTCCCTCCTTCCCACTTTCTGCCTATGAGGAGGTAGGGGAAAGTCGGAATGAAACAAAATCCTTTTAATAAATATGCACAATCAAACAAAATAAAGTCTCATATTGACCATGTCCAAAATGTATGTGTCATTCTATGTCTTATGTCTATCACTTCTCTATCAGGAGATAAGTAGCATACTTCCTTATTGGACCTTTGGAGTCATGGCTGATCATTGCAGTGATCAGACCTCTCATGAGTTTCATGGTTTTACAGTGTTGTTATTGTATAAATTGTTCCCTGGGTCAGCTTACTTCATTCTATCTGAACCCTGACAATTGTCACACCAACTTTAAACATTCGACAGATTTCAAATAGTTCTGACAAAAAAAAATGGTACCTTAAAAATAAAATTTAAAAGAATCAACAGCTTGCTACAGATACAATCCCACTCCCATATGCTATTACTAGTTCAAAGGGGGAAAACATTTCTCAATTAATCTCAATGTCAAAATATATTAAATTGTCAGCAGGATTAAATAGGGAAAAGAAAATGATACCCTCAAAAATCCTGGAAAAATCATTCACATAATCAAGCTTCAGGGATCCTTTCAACTGTTTTGTTCTGAGTACTATGTCTGAGAAAACACATTGGAGTGAAAATAACGAATCTCAGACATAGAACATTTTCTAGCTGTCCTGTCACTAAAATAAAGAGCCTTTCACACATGTAGAGCTCCACTGGTGTGTACAAGTTCAGTTTGGCAGTGCTATAACTTTTAAAAATGCAGTTTTATCTGCTTTGCATGAGATCTTAAATTTTTGTTATTGTTGTTAATATATCTAATACAATTTAGGATTCTGTGCACAGATCAAAACTTCAAACGAGAAATCATCCTGGGCTCACTTGCACAGATTCTAAAACATATAAGGCAGCAGATTCCAAAGAAACTGAACATATTATTCTTTTCATTTCCATTCCCATTTTGTTTGCTTTTCATGGGAATCTCTGTTTGTAAGAGAATGCTGAGTATATATTATTTGCTGCAAACAGATGTCTATGTTCTCTTTACCCAAGTGATCTGGGGGCTGTAGAAGAAAGTTGGAAATGCTCAGAGTAGGGCAGGGTTGATAGCAGTAAATGTAGGTGGAGACAGTGCATATTTTGGACTTCAAGTAGAATTATTTTAATCCTAATGATTTTTTAAAAAAACAAAATTAAGGGGATAAGGGTAGCAAAGGGAATATAATTCAATGTAGAGTAGGTAAGGCATACTCAAAATATACCAAAATGTTCTTTCTCAGTCCATCAATAAGATATTCCTTTGCTAAATAAACTCCATTTTAAAAAGTGTAAATGTACTACCACTCCCGAGTTAACAGCCATTAATAACTTCCTGTTAATTACTTTAGTTAGTCAGATCTGTGATTGGGTTGTGAAGAACAGAAGGGATGTGGAGGATGGGGCACTTCCAGAGAAGGCAGGCCTCACTAGGATAAGGGGCAGTCAGAAAAAATCATAAGGATATTAGTCATCAATGAGAGAGAGAAGAAGAGTTTAAAAAGGAAAGTGGGGAAGCAGTGAAAGTAAATTTTATCTGCTTTGTCATTTTACCTGAGCTTCTGATGGTAGCCATTGATAAACTATGTGAATATGAGGTAGTCAAAGAGTTTACCTGACCCCCCATCCAGTAAAGGAAATCCTTCCACAATACTCCTTCATAATTCAGGCTCGGTATGAATGCTTAGAAAGAAAGCTTAGTACTTAAGAATACCACTGGTTCCCCTATGGGATAATACATTTTAGACAGTTTTTCCTTGATTTCATTTCTTTGTCATTTGCATTTCATGTCTTTGTTTTGTTCACTAGCAAGACTGCAAAACATATCTACTCCTTGTCTACATGACAGCGCTTTGAATAAATGAAAAGTACTGTTATGACTCTTGTTATTTCAGGATCACATGCTTTCCAGGAAACTATGACAGGCATTCAGATTTGGGGGCACTCTAGTTTTCCATTGCCATTAAGGTGTTCAGAACTCAATGTAACACTCCAGAAGTACTTACATCAGCACAGAATACAAAATACATATAACTTCCTTTGATTAGGACATGAATTCATACAGCCTGTAATTGTGTCAGATAGAAGAACACATTTGAAAGACTGAAAACTCAAGCCCATGCTTATATGTGGTATCCCTGGCCTAACTCCATTCACTTTGGTATTGAATCCTAGAATCTAAAAGAATCTAAGAGCCATTGGAAAGTCTCAAGGCCATGAAACCAACTAGTACTGTTCCTGAAGAAATATTATTTCTACAGAATTTCCAACAAATATTCATCCAATCTCTGCTTAAAAGCCTTCAATGAAGGGAAATCCCTTCTCTCTTGAAGCAGTTAATTTCCCTTTTGGATAGCTCTAATTCTTAACTTCTTTATTCATATCATATTATGTCTAAATTCTGTCTCTTTGAAACTGAGCTCCTGGTTCTTCTCTGGAGACAAACAAAACCAGCCTAAATCTTCCATAGGAACTGATCAAATATTGTACTTATAGAAAATTATCTTGTTCCCTTTTCTCTACACATTCATAATTCCTCCAAAATTATTCTCATAGGGCAGGTTTATCATGATAGTTACCTTTCCTGGAAAATCTCCAGGTTATCTATGTCATTCCTAAAAAGTAATATCCAGAACTGAATATTATGCTCCAGATATGAACTGACTAGGGAAAAAGATATCGGGATAATCACCTCCTTGTTCCTGGAAGCTATGCTTCTTTTACTGTAGTCTAAAATTGTTTTTACTTGATTGGCAGCCATGATACACTAATGACCAATACAAAGTTTATAGTCAACTAAAATTATGTACTCAATCCAGTTTAATCTTCAAAGTTTCCTCATCCAATCCCTACCCATCTACTGCAGTAAGAGGATCAAAAGAGATAAAGAACACAAGGGAAAATGTGGAGATGATATATACATATACACATAGATAGAGATGGAGATACACAGATGTAGAAGGATGAATGGATGGATGGATTGATGGACAGATGGAGGGATAGATTGGATGGATGGATGGATGGATGGATGGATGGATGGATGGATGGATCTATCTGGCAGCAGAGGATGAATAAATCAGTTTTCAACCTTCAATGAATGTTTCTCTCCCCTCTTGTTCTCTCTCCCATTTTTCTCTTCATTATCTATACATTTAATCTCCTACCCCATCTTCGAGACTATCAAATGAAAGCTTCTTGTATTTCAAATGCTGAAATTAACCACGTAATATCCAAAGTATTCAAAAGAAAAATCTTTTATTAGAAATGTAGATTAACATTTCACAATAGCCACTGGGATTTTGCTTTTTCATACTCATTCATAAGTGAGAATTAATTAAAAACATTCCAAATGATGCCCTATGCCATTTTCTGCAGACTTAATGGTCTCAGTGAACCTTATCGCTGAACTCTATCATTCATTGTTGGATATCTTGCTGTTAATTAGTAGGCAAAATGTTAGTTCTTGTTGAATCCTGTGGATTTGCTCCTTACATGAAGTTTATGTCTCAATGGGATCTCTGTGTGGGGAAAAGAAAATGGTACGATATAGAGAAAAATGGCAAGCTGGCCCAGCGTGCTCAGAGTATTTATTAATTAGCAATAGAATAATTCTGCTTTGCCTGCCACAGCTCCCTAGTCACATCAAAACCATCACCAATGTTCGGAGAGAAGAAAAAACTTATATTCCTCCAAAATCAAAACTGATGGTGAAGCTTCATCTGTGAATAATTAGCACTCAGATAAAGCAACTTGTTTGACTAGAGGACTAAAAAGTAAAAACCTCTCAGTATATTTAAATGAATTATTAACCTGAAGTGAAATTACATATTTAGTGTTTTAAGGTACGCATTGGTCCCCAAAGAGAATAAATTTCTCTGTAGAGTCTCTTTCAGACCCATAAAGAACACATGGTGGGGTTCTGAACTAATTATCTTCAATTTGTGGGATGTTGAGGGTTGTACATCCTTCCAGGGCACTACTCTCTAGCATTTTATCTCACTTGTTGTCACCAAGATGTTACAAATTAACATCCTGGCATGATGCAGGATATCTAATAGTTTTCCATAAAAGCACTCTTTGGAAACAAACAGATATAATGGTGTGGATATTTTTTTTTCTTTCATTAATGACAGCATAGTGACCACAACAGGAATTGTGATCATTTTTTTATTAAAATTGCATGATTGACTTTTGTAAAGATTTGTAAAAAGTTCATGATCAACTGTTACACATTTAAGAAGAAATTTGTTCAAGCCTATGCATGCTCTTTATGATAAAATAGTTGATCTATAACAAATAATCACTGCAATTTTAAATTTAGCATAAATGATAATGAAAAAAAGTAGGGTAAACTTCACACACAATGTATGAACACTTCCAAAAATTCAATTTAACTTCATTTTAGGGATACTATTGTTGGCCGATTCTGAGAAGTTTCCATCGTTATACCCAGACAGAGATGTGTTCTTCAGGTCTTAAAATGGTTATTTGTGGGGAATGTAGGGGATATAAGAATTGATCAGAAAGGGAAAATAGTTCTAGTATTATAAAGGAGAATATCCTTGAAACCAGTGTCACAAAGCAAACAATGGATAGCTTACTCTTACTGAAATGAGACCCTGGGCAAGTCATTTAACTTCTATTTGCCTCAGTTTCCTCAACTAAAAAATAGGAATAATAATAGCTGGTATCTCCTAATGCCCTTATGAGGATCAAATATGTGTAAAAGCATTTAGCAGGCACTTGCCCGGCACATAGTAGGCACTTAATAAATGCATGTTTTCTTCTCTTTCCTTCCTTATAAATCAATATTGTCATGGATTTATTGGTGGAGGGGGCAGAAAATAATAAACAAAATGCCATCAGGGTAAGATCTAAGTTTTATATATTTTATGATTTATCTCAAGTTTTGTGTTATTTTCACTTTCTTTGCAATCTTGAGTGTTGTTTCTCCTATTTATTCCATATTTTAGAGGCAATGATAGGTCTCTAACAGCTTTAAGTTTATGATCATAGAATTTATTCTGTCAAATCTGATGTTTTGCATAGTTTTTAGAAAATCCAGTTTTGTTGAAAATCTATAGTTATTGATTGTCTTATTCATTTATTATGTCTATGTTGGTTTGATGTATATATTTATGTGAACTAAAAATGTGATATTTTTAAAGAAAAAGCAACATGTGGAAATCAAAGATTACAAAATATGAAAATCAACAAAAGATTACTTATGTAAAAATGATTGATTAAAGGTTTCCTTTAAATGAAAGATCCTAGATTAATATAAACAGATTGAAAATAACTTGGCAGTAAAGGAAATACATAAAATATTAAGTGAGAGCATCAAAAGCACCTTTCATTTGAAAACCAACTAGAATGAGTCAACATGAGGTATGAGAAAGAAAAACTGGATTTGCAGCCAGAAAACTGGGAAATCAATCCTGATTTTGCAACCTGTGTTCTTATGAAAACACTTAATTTTCATGTGACTTGTTTAATAAAATTATGAATTTTTTTAAATAAGTAGTCTCTAAGGTTCCTTCTTTTGTTGAGGTTTTCGCTATCTTCCCAGACAGCAATATTCAAAACCTAGGTGTCATCATGTTCCAATCCTCACACTCTCTCTCGCCCATATCCAATCACCAAGGTTTCTTGATTTTACCTCCAAGAGACTTTTCACATTCATCATTTTCTCTCCTCTGACACTGCTACCACCATGGTGTAGGCCCTTGTAACTGAACACCTAGAGTCCAGGGGTGGAGGACTTGTGGCCTTCTAGGTCCTTGGGTGTGGCCTTTTTTAAAAATTATATTTTATATTTATTCAGTCTGAATAAATGGGCATGTCCCCTGAACAGAGTACAGGAGAGTACAAGGACTCAGACAGATGCCAGTCCTTTTATTGACCCCCCCCACTTCAAATCTCCTGCCAGGCTCTTCGTTGGCCAGATGCAACCCCCTGACTGCCTACATCATGAGCTCTTCGAATGGCTCATTTAAGCATGCCTACAAGCCTCTAACCTTTCACCTGACCAGAGGCCTGGTCTCTGGTAGATCGGAGCACCTAACTTACATTCTGCTAAAGCTGGAGAGGGGAGGAACTTTTTTTTTTTTTGAGGGGGGAAGGTAGGGCAATTGGGATTAAGTGACTTGCCCAATATCATACAGCTATATGTGTGTCAAGTGTCTGGGGCCGGATTTGAACTCAAGTCCTCCTGACTCCGGGGCCAGTGTTCTACTCACTGTGCCACCTAGCTACCCCCCTTTTTAACTCTTTTTTTGGGGGGGGGAGGAGAAGGCAGGGCAATTGGGGTTAAGTGACTTGCCCAAGGTCACAGAGCTAGTATTTGAACTCAGGTCCTCCTGATTCCAGGGCCAGTGCGCTACTCACTGTTGGGTTTTACTGACCAAATCCTTTTATTAAGGAGATTTGTTCTGTGAAATTTGGATTCAGTCAAAGGGCTGCACTTGCGAACCTAGAGGGCCACATGTGGCCTCAAGGCCATGGGTTCCCCACCGCTGGTTCTGGACTCTTAAAATAATGTATAAGTTGGTGTCCTTTCCTCAAGCATCTTCCCATTCCAGCCCACCCTTCATTCAGTGTCAAAATGTTCTTGCTAATGTGCAATTCTCACCATACCATACCCCCTTATCAATAAATTCTGGTGACTTCCTATCATCTCCAGGATGAAATATAAAATACATTTTGGCCCTTCATTACTTTCCCTTCACCCTACTTTTTCCAGGCTTCTTACAACTTATGCCCCACATACTTGGCAACCTCATGTCACTGGCTTCCTTGTAGTTCTTCAGACAAGATACTCTCTCCCACTTCCCAGCATTTTAATTGGCTGCCCTTATGTCTGGGATACTCTCCCTCTTCAACTTCCCTGACTTCCCTGGATTCCTTCAAGTCTCAGCCAAAATCCTGCCTTCTGTAGAAAGCCTTTCTTGTTCCTTCCTAATACTAATAACTTCTCTCTATTATTTCCAACTTATCCTGAATTATCTCGATTGTAAATATTTATTTGCATGTTGTCTCCCCCATTAGACTGTGAGCTCCTTAACAACAGGGACTGTCTTTTACTGTTCTTTGTTTCCCTAGTGCTTAACACAACTCCTGGCACATCATAGGCATTTAATAAATACTGATTGACTGCTATGTTCTACCAGAACTATATATCCATAAAAAGGGCATTTAAATAGGCAGATGTTATCTTGGGGATTCTATAACGTATGGTCTAGACTATATGGCTACTGAAGACCCTTGTAACTTTCAAATTCTGTGATTCTATGATTTAATTTTTACAAAAATGAAATTTACATGCAGACCTTCAAAAAACTGCTCTCATATTCAATGCATTGCACACATTATACGTTTTTCAATGGGAGTCTTATGGAATGTATGTTTCAAGATAAAAAATGCTAATTTAGGATATATGTAGATTCTATGAACTGCATACTCTTTATTACTATTTCTTATTTGCTCTATCAGGTGACGACAGCCAGAATGGTGAAAGGTCCTCATATCATGATATATGATGACTAGTTGAAAGAGTGAGGGATTTTTAAGCCAGAGAAGTCTTCAGAGAATAATGAGTAACATCTTCTAAATTTCTTCACTCAGCCATTCCCAAACTATTAGGCACCCCCCACTTTGTTTCCAGTTCTTTGCTATTAAAAAAAAAACTGCTATCAATATGTATGTATTTATGGACCTGTTTCCTCTTCTTTTTATCTCTTTGGGATACAAAGTAGCAGCAGAATCACTGGGTCATAGGGTATGTACAGTTTAGTGACTTTGAATAGTTTGGAATAGTTCCAAATTGCTTTCCAGAATGACTAGACCAATTCACAACTCACAATTCAATGGTGTGTCGACCTTCTAATAACTGTCATTTTCAATCTTTTGTCATTTTTGTCAATCTTACATTGTGGGAGTGAACCTCAAAATTGCTTTAATTCACATTTGTATAATTAAATAGTGATATAGAGCATTTTTTTCATATGAACATTGATCATTTGACTTTTGTCCTTTTGAGAAATACCTGTCCATAACCTTTAGCATTTATCAATTGTGGGATGAGTCTCATTCTTAAATATTAGAAACAGTTTCTTATGTATCTTGGATATAATACCTTTATTAGAGAAACTTGTTTGCAAAGGTTTTTTTTTTCAGTTGTGTCCGTTCAAATTTTAATGCATTTATTTTTTTCTGAATTTTATTAACAAATTATGCATTTTTTTTCTTCTGTGATCTTTTCTATAAATTGTCTGGTCATGAATTCTTCCCTCTCCATAATTGTGAAAGGCATTTCCTTCCCTGTACTTCTAACTTGTTTTTTATGAGATATTTTATTTCTAATTCAACATATCCTTTTGGTGTTTATTGAGATGTATATAGCTTGACATTTTGGGGTCTCATTTGTTGAATGCAGCCATCAGAGGGGCTACCTGACCCTGATCCTGTGGTTGGAGCAGGTTTGAATGAGCTAGAGCCAGTCTTGTGATATCTCTGGAAACCCTCCATTGCTACACCTACAGCCCACTGTTCTGAGCAGATGTCACCATTTCACAAGACTTCCCAATCTTTTTTATGGACTTTTGGCTATTCTGCAAAACAACTCATGTAACAGCTTCTCAAGGCTATGCCTTCTATGAGACTCCCTCCCTATCGAAGTGTATTTAAACCTTGTCCCATCTGTCCCTCCCAGGCACTCCTGTACTCTGGTGCTTTTTGATGTCCTTAATTGCCATTCCCTTATCTCAATCCTTGTTACTGCAACCTTTGTAGTCTTTTATTTTCAGCTGATAGAACTCAATTCTTAAAGAGATTGCTTTGAAGTTTACCCAGCAGTGCTTGATGGATAATTAGATGCTATCACAGTACATGTTGTATTTGGTTTCTTGAACATTATGGTACTCTGTTTCTGTGTAGTTTGTATGTAGTATTGTAATGCCAATCACAGCAGCACATCCAAGGACCACTGCTGTGATGAATTTCAGGAGGTTCAATCGAATAATATAATTAACTACTTATTCAGCAATAAACCAATGCATTGTTCAATAAAGCATAGCATAACATTCATGGCAACATCCTTAAGGAAAATACATCATTTAATATTCATGTTTCTCATATAATAACATCCTTAAGGGGTAGCAGAAAATACCACACCATCCACCTCTAGGTCACTGTAAAAACAATATCCTTAATCATTACCATGTAGCCAAGTAAAGTCCTCTTTCATCTTAATCCAAGGTTGACCTCCAAGTCCTATGGCTCCTCTTCTGTAGGCCAACCACTTCTGACTCTCACCTGGATTCACATGCAGGCAGCTCTCCACTCCTGCACCAGGCTCCAGCTCACAGGGATTGTACCACTTCAAGCTCCTGCTGGACAGCAGGCTCCAGGGGTTCCTGCCCCCAGCTTCCATTTCTGGGAAAATGAAGCTTAACAGGGCAGCAACACACCACCAACACCACCAACTCAATTCACCTCCAAAGTCTAGAGACTTTGTGTTAACAGCTCTGTTCACTTTAACAGCTCTCAAAAGGGGTTTAAGCTAAGCCTCCTTCCCATGGGCAGGTCTCTGCCCTATAGCTCCACTTGCCTTCAAAGTTCAGAGGCTCCTTCAGCAAGTCTCTGCCATAAAGGGCCTCCTCACTCTCAGAGATCTCCTCTGTGCTCCCTGAGGCTCTTCCCAGCTCTTTTAGGTTCCCTCTCAGCTCTTAGCTCAAAGCTCATTCTTCTCCTTTTCTCTTCATTCTTCTCTTCTCAATGCTGGCAGCTATTTTGAAGTCTTCAATGCCCTCTAGATGTCTGCTTCTCTCATACCCTGGGCTTTCCTGATGTTCTAGCCAGCATCTGAGTGGCTAAAACTCAGGTCTCTGGCTGAATTCATGCACATCTTATTGGCTAGAATTCAACATACATATAAGTCTCTGATGGGCTAAAATTCTATACACTTTCAGTCAAGCAAAAATCCCACTTTGCTTGCCATTATAAGTATGTAGTATGTAGTTTGCATGTAGGATAGCTAAAATATTCTACTGATCAATTTTTCTAAGTTTTAGTCAATACCAAATAATTTGAAGGTTAGTCCTTAAGTTATTCAACAACCATTTATGAAGCACATACTATATTTGAGGAACTATAATAAGCATTGAGGATACAAAGAAAGGCAAAACAATCCATGCCAGCAAGGAGCTCACATTCTAATGTATAAATAAATGATCATTTGTTGTCCCCTTTTCCTCTACTTCTCTTTTTCATAATTTCCCATAAGAATTTTGATATTTTTTCACCTTCAGATGTTAAAAATTTTAGCTCCATGAGATAATTTTTCAGCTGTTTGTTTGGTATGTCACTGTAGAAGTAAATTAATTTAGGTAGACCAAATTATGAGCAATTAATATGGCTCCACCTATTTGGGTCTACCTTGATTTCTGGAAATAAAGTTTTGTAGCTCTATTAATATAGTACCTGTCTATATCTAGGTAAGTGAATTTCTAAATGTTTATTCATTCGTTATCACAAATGAAATTTCTTTTTTTCTCTTCCTGGGTTTTGTTGATAATATAGAAAAAGTATGATTTTTATGTGGAATTATTTCATATCATGCTACTTTGCTAAAGTTATTATCTAAATTTTTAGTTGACTCTCTTAGTCACTCTGTATATAGACCACCATAACATCTGCAAAAATTATATTGCCTCTCTATGATTATTTCCTCAGCATTTTTAATTGTCTTACTACTATTTCCAGCACTACAATTATGTTAAACAATAGTGGTAATAATGGGCATTATTTTTTACTCTAAATTTTAGTGAAAAGGCCTCATTTATTTTCATTATATATAAAAATTGCTCTTGATTTAACATAGATATTTACTATAATATTCACTCCTATGTTTTTAACAGAAATTGGTGCTGTATTAGATTTCTTTGCATTTATTTAAGTAAATATGTGATAACTATTACTGTTGTTATTAATATGGTCTATTGTACTTGTAGCTTTACTAATATTTAACACATTTTGCACTTATGGCACAAATACTACCTAGTCATAATGTGCAATCTTTTTTTATGTGTTGCCATGTCTGTATTAATAGTTTATTTAATTGCTATTATTTCCTCATTGGTTCTTGTGATTTCTCCCTTTATTATACTGTTTTCTTTTTTCCCTAAACAGATACAATAGCTTATTTTATAGATTTTTCTAATTTTCTCAATTTAATGCTTTAAATTTAACCTCTTTGATTTTAAAATTTGTATTTTAGTGTTTTGTTTAATGTTTCTTTTATTTTTAGGATTTTTTATAATGCATGCCCAATAATTTATATTTTTCTTTTCCTATATTGTTCATGAAATTTTTTAGATATATAAAAGTTTCCCCTTGGGACTTCTTTGACTGCATCCCCCAAAATTAGTATGTTGAATCATTTTTATTCGATTAAATTTTCTATTTTTTCCATAATTGATTCTTTGATTCACTACTTCTTTAGTGTTAAATTGTTTAGGCCTGTGATTGTATGTGTTTTTAAAGTTGTCCATTTTAAAATGTGTTCAGCATTTGTATTTCTCTTCATTTTTTAGTTTTTTATTCCCTAATACAAGTTAGTTTTTATAAAGGTTTTCCCCTATACACATAACTCTCCTTTCTGGTCCCCTTAAGTAACTGTCAGAGTTCAATTATATTTAACTTTTCTAAAATTCTATTTAAGTCCTTAACTTCTTTATTGTTTATTCATTGGCTAGATTTGTCTGTGTCTAATAGGGACACAATGAGATTCCCAGCCCTTTTACTTTGATGTACTTTACTTTCTTCATAAAAATCAAATAACTTTTCCCTTAAGTATTTAGATGCTATCCCATAGGGCATAAACATACATACTTTTATGTATGTATATATACTGAACTGATTTGGTTTTTATTATCTATGATATCTTGAATTATGTAGTTTCCCTTTTTATCTCTTTTAATCACCTATTTCTATTGTTATCCTGTCTCAGAAAATGATTGCTAACCCAGATTATTTGCATTCAACTGAAATAGAATGGATTTTGGTGTGGCTCCTTATTTTAACTCCCTGTGAATCTTTCTTTTTCAATGAGTTTCTGTAAGCAATATATTGTTGAATTTAGATACCTATTCCATTCTGCTACTCTCCATTATATGGGTGAATTCATCCCATTCAAATTCATAATTGTGATCATTTATTATTCATTTCTCTCTATCCTATCTTCTTATAATATTCCATTTTTTTTTGTCCCTGACCCTTCTTTACAAAGAGAGACGAGTGGACTCAACACTAATGATATCAATTTGATACAATTTGCTTTTGTTCCATTGCTCCTTTTCTCTTCCCTTTCATCTAGACCCTGATCCCATGTTCTTACCCTTTCTTTCCTTTCATTCCTTCCTTCATGATCAGTCCTCCAAAATTAGTTTTGCTTTTGATTAATCCCTAGTTGAATCTACATTGTCTCTTAATCTCTACCCTTCCTATTACCACTTGATTTTCTATTGAATTTTATGTATTTCTACTCAAATGTGTGTGTTTGTGTGTGTATATATTAATTCATCTTTGAACTGGTTCAGATAAAAGAGATGCTCATGTGTAACACCCTTACTCCAGTTTGCAAAGTCCTCTTGAACTCTCTAATTCTGTGCCACCACTTCTGGATCCAGTGCTCTTTATTCTTGCTGATGTTGCTATAGGAATGATGGGCTATCCAGGTTCCATTCACTTCACCATCTTAAAGAGAGTCCTCTATCTTCTAAAATTTTATGAGTTGTCATTCAGAAAAAAAAAAAAAAACACATGTTCTTCATGAACTTAAAGGGCAAAACTAGGAACAAGGAATGGATATAATTTGCAGAGAGGCAATTAAAGAAAAACCTTCTAAACAATTAGAGCTATCCATGTACAGATCAGGGCTACCTTGGAAGGATATGGATTCAGCTTTACCAGAAGTATTAGAACAGAAGTTAGATTACTGCTTTACAGGGAGGCTTTTGAAGTGATTATTTTTCAAATTTGAGTTGCATTAGAGGACTTCTTTTCCAATTCTGAAATAGTGTGATTTGATACTTCAAAGATGTTTTAGTAGTTCTACTCTCTCTCCATGCTTTTAACTTTCTGGATGAGATTCATGCCATCTCATAAATCTTACTACATATGTATGTGTACATATATATATGTGTGTGTGTATATATATATGCATATATATATAATCTTATTTATATGTATATACATACACAAAATCTTACAAAAGTGAATGTTGAAAACAAAAAATAAATTTTAGAAAAACTTTATTGATGGTTAATAGAGTTGAGACCAAAAACTGCACTTGATGTTGCAAACTTGTGTTGTGCCTTCAAAACTTATGTTGGTGTTCCCACATCTGGCACATAATCTTCCACAAGGATATTCTCAGAGCTTTTCCAGTTTGGTAGGATTTGTCAAAGCTGATATCCTGGCTGTTTACCCTTCAAGAAAACTTCCATATTATGATGAGGCATCAGAGTAGGCTTGTAGCATATTTTTTAATAGTTTCTTAAATTGAGAATTTTGCAGTCAGTATTCTAAATTTCATCCTTGACCAAAACCAACAATTTCCTCCCTCTCCTCCTCTTTCTCCACTAAAAATGGAAGAGATTCAATCACTTTAAAAAATAAAGGTCAGTTTCAACTCTTGTCCCCAATGGGTTTAATCTTCCATACTTAAAACCAGATTGGCTCATAAATAAATGCTTAATGACTGGCACTAACTGGTGCATGTAACAGTATAAGTACAAACTCCATTAGAACAGCCCTTCATATATGGAACTTATGGCTCTGTTTACTACAGGAACCTGATGCTGCTCCATTGGGCTCCATTTTAAGCTGAAGAAGAAATCAATCATTTCCAACTCTTTACTTAAACCTCAGCTTTTTATTTTTAAAATCACGGGTAGATAATTTCCATGCAAATTGTTTTTCAATTCATCCATATGGCCATAACTTTAATATCCATGCATGAGTTCTCTAAAAACCCCGTGAAGTAAGTCGTACAAATATCATTATCCCCATTTTACAGCTGAGAACACTGAAGAAAGTAACTTGACCATGGCCACACAGTTAGCAAGCAGGCCATAAAGCCAGGTATTCTAATTCCAAATCTAGGGCTGCTAAGAAGATGAACTAAGTGTACAGGAGATAAAGAAGGCAATATAGCTTGGAGTGAGCCCAGATAGGAGAATTTTACAGTCATCTAAGCATGAAGTAATAAGTATTCTGTGCCATTGGAAAGCAAGAGACAGTTATGAGACATAGTGAAAATCAAATAAAGACTTTGTACAAAATGTTTCCAAGAAGGAAAAAAATTGCTTTTCTAGTTTAGTCTACCACCTCAAACTCTTTTTCAAATCAGGCAAAATAGAAATCATCAAACACACACACACATACCTGCATACACATATACAGACATGTAAATCCAATACGATTATGAAAAGAGAAACTAAGAGAACTAAATAATTATTGCCCTAAAATGAGAAGCAAACAATGTCATTAAATCAATGAAGATGAAAAAGATAGCTAAAAGATGTGAATTTAATATGAAAACACACTGTGAAATAAAAAAGGAATAAAAGATACAAAGACGTGTGTGTGTGTTTGTATGTTTGTATACTTAAACCTCAGGTTATTATTTTTAACATCACAGGTAGATAACTTCTACCCCAAATGTTTTTCAATTTCAAACCAAATGTTTTTCAACATATATGTGTGTGTTTGTATCTTATATTCTTTTTTATTTCCATATAGATATATAATTATATCTATATGGAGAGAGACAGACAGAAACAGAGATGCAGAGAAGCTATGAGCTGGAAGACTCTGTTCCATTATATAAGAAATGGAAAAGCTAGGCAAAGCTATTTCTGTGACTTTATCATCTACTATTAAATGTTGAAAGCACAGTAGTTGAAACATTTCAACTCCACAAATATTAAGTATCCTGTAGGCCCAAAGTGCTATGGTAGATATTGGGGGAGATTATTTTTTTAATCAGTAAAAGGCTTTATGGAATTGATTCTCTATTAGTGGAGCATGATAAAAACACAAATGATTAGAATATAAAATGAAACAAAAAAAGTACAAATAAAGTGCTACAACAGGATTAAGGATAGAAAGTATTACTGAAAAAGAATTCTGGAAATGCTTCATGGAAGAAGCAGCTTTTGAACTGTAATTTAAAATATGGATAGACTTTCAACTGGGTGACAATATTTCTAAGGTATTAAGAAACATGGAAACTCTAGGGGGCGGAGCCAAGATGGCAGCTGGAAAGCAGGGACTAGCGTGAGCTCCCCACCAAGTCCCTCCAAAAACCTATAAAACAATGGCTCTGCACCAATTCTAGAGCTGCAGAACCCACAAAGTGGCAGAGGGAAGCAGGGCTTCAGCCCAGGGCAGCCTGGATGGTCTCTGGGTAAGGTCTGCCCCACACGGAGCTCCCAGCTCCCAGCGAGGGGAGTGGAGCTGAGCCAAGCAGAGCCCAGCATGCCAGCGCAGACCGACCAGACCATGAGCCGAGCTGAGAGTGCCCTACCATCCTGAATTACTGAGTTGTGGCATTTACCAGACCTCACAACCCACAAACAGCAAAGACAACACAGAAGGTTAGTGGGAAAAGCTGCAGGGACTGAGTTTGCGGTTTGGCCACTACCCCTGGGGCAGCAGAGGTGGGGCAGCTTTAGAACTAGGGCTGCAGTTGCTTCTGGCCCCAGGCCCACCTGGTGGGAGGAATTAAGTGGTGGATTAGAGCAGGAGGGAAGAGCCTGATGAAGATCTAAGCCCAGTCCTGGTTGGGGGTTCTTGGGGAAGGAGGAGTGCTAGTGTGGCAGTGCATCCGCCCAAGCATGGAACATAGAACTCTTTAGTCTACAAGCAGTCATACCCCACTGAAAAACTCAAGGGTTAAGTAAGTTGCCTGGGAACACGGCCAGGCGGCAAAAACACACCCA
>CM053626.1:263136522-263151614 GCA_028646595.1 Phalanger gymnotis | reverse complement strand
AGGGTGGATGGGAAGGGAAGAGGGGAGAGAATTTGGAACTCAAGGTTTTAAAAAAACAGATGTTCAAAAGTAAAAAATAAAGAAAAAAGAAATATGAGGAAAAGCATGTGGCAAATTATTTTAAAGGTATAATTATAGATAAGCTAAGTGGTAAAATGGATAGAGTCAGGAAAACATGAATTTGAATCTTGCCTAAGACACTAGAAGTAAGACTCTGGGCAGGTCATTTTATATCACTCAAGCTATTTCCTCATCTGTAAAATAGATATTATAATAGCACCCACCTCACAAATATTAAGGGCAGGTAGGTGGGGCAGTGGATAAAGTGATGGGCTTAGAGTCAGGAAGACCTGAGTTCAAATCTGGCCTAAGATACTTACTAGTTGTTTGACCCTGAGCATATCACTTACCTCTGTTTCCCTCCATTTCCTTATCTGTAAAATGAGCTAAAAAGGACCCAGTATGCCATTTCAGTATATTTGCCAAGAAAATTCCAGATGAGATCATCAAGAGTCAGACAGGACTGAAACAACTGAATACCACTACCTCAAAAGACTGAGACAAATGAAATAATACACATAAAATGCTTTACAAATATGTGTTATACTAATTTTTGCTAATATTTTAAGTGTTGAATACATATGTAGTATCTCTTCTGGTGCAAATTCACCAATCCACACTTAAATTGGCAGGCCAGGTCTCCAGAAATCAGTTAACTACTTCTTTTGGTTTTCTAGCTATAAGTCTGAAGGTCTTTACATTTATGGTTGTGTGTGTGTGTGTGTGTGTGTGTGTGTTTGTATACATACACATACAGATATATACATGTACGTGTCTATGTGTGTGCGTATACACGTAGAGATATATGCAGAGAGAGAGATGAGTGTGTATGTACTTGTTTCCCATTAGATTATAAACTGATTGTGAGTAGGGACTGTTTCACTCTTTGTACATGAAAGCCCCAATATTTAGCATAGTGTCAGGCACATAATCAGTGCTTAATAAATAATTGTACGTCCCCAGTAGTGTGTTCCTTACTGATTGTGAGTCAGAATTTATTTTTAGAAAGGGAATTTACTAAGCAGTTACAGTAAGGGCAATTATTACCAAAACAAAACAAAAAATCCCCCAAACAGGGGATGTACTCTCCTCTTGCATATACAAGATCTCTGGGCAGAGTGGAGGCAAACTTTATAGAACTTTATAGTGAAATGGTAGTAAGACAAACGTATCAGAAATTCATGTGTTGCCCTGAAGCCGACGTAGCCTGTCTTCTTGAGTTGCCACATTTTCCAGACGCACAAGTCCTGGAGTATGCAGGAAATTTTGCAGGTGTCAAGGAAGAAGCACCCATATGCACACCCTGAGCTGACATAATTTGCTGTTTGCACCCCTAGCTGGACTCCCCGTGTGGAGTCAAACCACTTACAAGGCAGATGCCAGTCAGTCTGCACCAGATTGAGAAACTGTGCAGCTGGGACCCTTGTAGATAAGCAGATCATCCTATCTTCATAGCCTAGCAGATCACAAGGAAAAAGAATGCTGCTTTGCCATCCTGCCTACTCATCCTCCCTTTCTTTCATCTTACTCTTCCCCTAAAGTAGGGTATTAATCCTTTCCCCAACCCCTACTGTTCCGTTCCTCCTCTCATATTACTCCCATTTGAGAGGGGCTTGCCCACCATGTCTCTTGGACTCATAAATATGCAAGCTTCTGCCTAGATTGTGAACTCCTTTGTACTTGGAGTAGGAGTTCCAGATGCACATTCATTTCTCTTGTAATAAATTCAGCTGCAATTCATATCCCATAGATTTGTGATATTTTTTTTGGATAACACATGTGCCAAATTCACAGCTCCTGCTTACTAGAAGTTCTTTTCTCCCTTCATGAAGCTCTCATGAAAGTCCCTCAGGTGAAATAAAATAAAATAAAATTGAACCAAAAGAAAAAAAGTTAATATTCTTACAGAGGACATGATACTTTCTTTTCACTGTATCTAGTTAGTTCTCAGTGGGTCTCCTGGCTCCCAGTGTGGATTCTGCCATCAGGAACAACGGTGCCAGTTCTGGGAATACTTTGGCTAGCTCCAGGGAACACTGCTACTTAATGTCAAAGAAGATTAAGGTCTTCTGGGCTTTTCGAACTTAACCTCTGAAGTCAATTTCATCCCTCAAGATTCTCAGTTGCCTTTTCTCAGGAGAGCTTCTGTTTACTCTTCATATGTCTCTTCTTCTCTCAGTTGTATGTGTTGTCTCCTACAAGTTTTGTTTCCTCAGTAATAATGTCTTTAATTCCCCCAAGAGAGAATCCTTCTGAGGGCTCTGGAATGCTCAGTTCCTAAATTTCAAGTCCTGTCCCAGGACTTTTTCGACATTCAAGTACTAAAATTCCTGCCTCTAAACTAGCTTGCTGTTCTTGTATGTAGCCGAAGAGGGGAAACTTAACCTTCAACCAATTATAAGACATTTTCTGTTGGGCATCATCTGACCTTATCCAATTACGCTAAGTTTCTCTGATCTGTTCAAACTGATTATGGATATATTCCTACCCACATTATTTTGAATGATTCAATACATATGTCTGGGTGTTGAAATTCCTTCAAAGAAACTCAATATTTGAGTCTATAGTTTATGCCTACTTTGAGCTGCCCAAAGCCTTATGATTTTACAATCCAACAAGTAGGAAGCATTGTTACCTCTCACTTCTCTTATCTTCCTGCCCACCCTCCTCTTTTCTTTTCTTCCCCATCTGGTGCTCAAACATCACCAATTCATTTTGGAAAGTGTGAAATTTTACTTTTAAAAAACTGATTGTATAGAAATAAAAATAGTTATTATGCATAATATAGCCATCACTCAAAAAGCATTTATTAAGCACCCACTATGATTCTAAGCACTGGAGATGTAGATACAAAAAAAAAAAAATTAATATTGATTTTTCAAGGAGTTTATCATTTTATTACATTTTATCAAAGGAAATACTCAAGCTTTCATTTAATTGCTACAGGTTTGTACAACAGGATTATTATTATTATCCCCATTTTACAGGTAAATAAATGAAAATTTATCACATTTCTGACTGACTGACTCAAGGATTTCAGGGCTACTAAGCAGATGCAAATGGAATGAGTGCCCAGTTCTTATTTGCAGCATGGAAAGGTAGAAAAAGGACTTGCATTTGAACTTCGAAAGGCCTGAGGTGAATTCTAACTTTACTATTCAATAAACATTTTTTAAGCACTATGTACCAGGCACTGTGCTAAGACACAGGGATACAAAAAGAGGCAAAAAACAGTCGCTGGCATCGTGGAGCTTACAATCTAATGGGGGAGATATGAAAACCAATATATACAAAGCTCAATACGCACAGGAGAAATATCAAATAATTTTTAAAAGAGAGAGCATTGGAATTAAGAGTGGTTGCTATGCAAGGTGGGGAGGGAAGGAGGGAGACAGTTCAGAACTTAAAATGGAACCAAAAAAATAAATTATTAATTTTTTTAAAAAAGAGTAGTTGGGAAAGCAGCCTGATGATGAAACCAAAGCTGTAACCTCAACTGTAAAAGAGGTTTTCTAATCCAGAAATCCATTTTTAACTTCCTCACAATTGGTATATTCAAAGACTTGCAGTCTGATTACTCTAGTGTGGCACATCAGTAAAAGTTGCCAATTCTTTTGTTTACCTCTGAGGTGAAATAGTTTCAATCCGAATACTCACGCGCCATTTGTGTCAATGGAGAATCAACCTGGGCTGTAGCATGTCTTGAATCAGAACAAAGATGGCCTTTGTTATCATTTTCAAAAAATAAAAAAATCAATAAATCCTAACCAAGTAAGTTTCCTGACAGCATGAATTCTGTTTCTAGTCTATAAGCACGAATAAAAATATTAAGTGATCTATTTAAATAACAAGGAAAATTTGAAAGCTTTCGCAAGATGTGATAGATCGCATTATCTAATAGTTGATGAAACTTCAAAGGAAGCCACTTAGCCCTACATACTAAGCTTTCTATTTCTTATTGAGTCCAGAAAAACCAAATCTACAGCCCCAAATCACTAAAAGAAATGCAAATCAAAATTACCTCACGCTCAGAAAATTAGGAAAAAAAAGATAAACGACAGGAATAGTCACTGTTGGAGGGCTTGTAGGAGAATAGGCACACTAGTGCATTGTTGAAATAAGTGCAACCATTTTGGAAAGAAATTTGGAATTAAATGACTAAATAAAGACACTAAAATGCCCATACCCTTTTACCCAGAGTTTTTACTACTGGGTATATATATGAAGAAGGTCACTGAAAAACAGAAATCACTATGTACACCAAAATATCAATGGTAGTGCTTTTTTTTGTGTGTCACAAGGGATTGTAAACAGATATACATACATAGAAAAAGGGATAAGCAAATCATGGTACATAACTGTAATGAAATGTTACTGGGCTATAGGAAATGATGAATGTGACAGAGAAGCATTAAAAGACGTCCATTACTGGTATTAGATTCAAATAGAAATAGCCCTGCAGGCCATTTCTTTTTTTGACTTAGAAAACCATAAATTAGAATTATCTATGTCATATTGCATTTTTATATTTTTGTTAAACATTTTCTAATTACATTTTAATCTGGTTTGACTGCTCTCAGGAGTAGGAGTTTTGTTGGCAGGTAAGGGTTTGATACCAGTGATACATAAGAATGAAGTTAGTAGAGCCAAGAAACTAATATGCACGATGACTGAAATAATATAAATGAAAGAACAATAACCATGAGGTAATCAAAAATGAATATTATAAAATTACAAAGAACAAGCATGTCCCCAAAGAAGAAATACGAAAAAATACCTCCATTCACTGCTTTGCAGGGGTGAGAAATTCATAGGTATGAAACACTGAATATATTTTCAATATTTTTTATCAATTTATTGATTGGTTTTTCTCTCCTTACTATTGTTTTCTTGATTTATGCTTTGTTATGCTGGATGGCCCTCTAACAGGAGGAGGGATATCAAGAAAAAACTTAAGCAATGTAAAATCAGAATATACTAATACAAATATTAGTGTATTTTTAAAAAAACAGTTGCAACAGTGACATTAACTCTATACATGTTTAGTGCACAATTCACCTTGGGAGCACTAGTAACTTTGTTTTATTTTTCACTAAGTTCTGGTGACTTAACAAAAACAGAAATTAATGTCAATGTAGTTATTATTGTCATATAGTTATTACCATAAAAAATAAAGAGTGTTCTATCTGGAAGTACAATGTGTCCAAAGTATATGTGGACTTGTGATTTTGTCATTATGGGCAATCCCATGACTTTGTTATTGTTCAGTCATTTTCAGTCATATCTGACTCTTTGTGACCTCATCTGGGGTCTTTTTGGCAAAGACGCTGGAGTGGTTTGCCATTTCTTTCTCCAGCTCATCTTACAGATGAGGAAACTGAGGCAAACAGGGTTAAATGACTTGTCCAGGGTCACACAGCTAGTATCTGAGGCCAGATTTAAACTTAAGAAGATGAGTCTCCCTGGTACTCCATTGACTGTACCACCTAGCTGCCATACCACACTCCAAAGAAAACCCCCTCACAGGTTGAGAAAACTAACTGAGGCTAAGATAGGTTTAGTAACTCATCTATGATAACAGAGCCAATGTCACTGGGTATTATATTTGTGTAGCCATTCCTCAATTGAGCCAGTTTCTAGTTCTTTGCTACCACAAAAAGAAGTATTACAAATAATGATACATGTGAACCTTTTCCCTCTTTGATCTCTTTGGGTATACACTTAATTCCTAGGTCAAAGATTACATAGAGTTTAATTCCTGGATCAAAGATCATGCAGAGTTTAGCACTATTCTGGGAGCAGTTCCACATTGTTTTCCAGAATGGATAACCCAATACATAGCTGCAACAGTAGTTCCTTAATATGCTTATCCCTACAGCATTTGCCATTTTCCCTTTTGTTAGCTTTGCCAATTTGATAAGTATGAGGTGGAACTTCAGGGTTGCTTTAATTTGCAAGTAATTTGGAGCATGTAAATTTGGCATTTTTTCATTTTTTTCATGTCTATTAATAACTTCCTCTGAAGACTTTTTCATATTTTTGACCAATTATGAATTAGAGATTGGATCTTATAAATTTGACTCAATTGCTATATATCTTGGAAATCGGAACTTTAACAAATAAATTTGCCGCAAAGATACCCTCCCCATAGTTACCTACTTCCTTTCTAATTTTACGTGTATTAATTTTCATTGTACAAAACTTTTTAATTGGGTAGACTTAAAATTGCATGTTTTATCTTTCATTAACCTCTCTATCCTATGTTTGGTCTTCCTCTATCCATATATTTTTTAAGTATTAGTTTATGATGGCCCTTAATTTATTTATAATTCTGCTCTTAACGTCTGTCACGTACTCACTTGAATCTCACCTTGGCATGCAGAGTGAGACATGAGTTTGTTTTTGGTTTCTGCCAGATTGCTTTCCAGTTTTCTCAGCAGTTTTATCATTAAGTCAGTTCTTACCTCAATAGGTAGAGTCTTAATGTCTATCAAAATAAGAAAACTGTGCCCATTCGCTTCTGTATGTTGTGCTTCTAATTTCTTCTACAGATGAACTTCTCTAATTCTTAACCATAGCCAAATCATTTTGATGGCTACTTCTTTGTAGCAGGATGTGAGATTCATTACTGCCTGGTCTCTTAACTTTCCTTTTTTTTTTTTTTTTCACTATTCCTCCTGATATTCTTGGACTGTTGTTCCTCCTTATGAATTTCATTATTTTTTGCTGTTGTTTTTGCTCTGTAAAGTAATCCTTTGGTAGTTTGATTGGTATGGCACTGAAAAAGTAAATTAATTTGTGTTGCATTGTCATTTTTATCATACTGGTTCAGCCTATCCCTGAGGAAGTACTATTTCTCAATTATTTAAGTCTGTCTTCATTTGTATTTAAAGATAAATCATGTTTGTATTCATACAGTTCTTTGTATGATGAGGGAGATAGAATTCCAACTGTTTTATACATTATGGAGTTGTTTTACATGGGATTCTGCTTTCTATTTGCTCCCTCTGGGTTATATTCATAATGTACAGAAAATCCTGATGAGTTATATGGTTTTCTTTTATATACGACAACTTTGATGAAACTGAGTTGTTTAAATTACTTTTTAGTTGTCTGGCTAAATAAAATGTCATGTCATATGTGAAAAGTAATAATTTTATTTTTTCTTTGTCTACGTTGGTTCCCTCAGGTTATTTTTCTCATCTTTTTGACATAGACAAAATTTATGGCATTATATTAAATAGCAGCATCAATAGACATTCATACTTTACCTCTGATCTTACTAGAAAGGTTTCTACTTTATACCCGTTATAAATAATGCTTGCTCTTAGTTTTAGGTAAACACTACTCTCATAGTAAGGGGATATCCATCCTTCCTGTATTCTTGTGGGGCTTTTCCCTAAAGACAAATAGGCAATATATCTTGTCAAACATTTTTTCTAAATCTATTAACATAGTCATATGATTTTTGTTATTCTTCTTATTAATTGGTTTATGATGTTAGTTTTCTGAATACTGAGTCAACCTTAGATTTGAGCATAAACCCAACATGATTTTATATACATATGTATATATGTATATATGGATGTATATGTACATACATATATATATATAATCTTTCTAACATGTTATAATATTCTCCTTGTTAACATTTCTTTTCATATTTTGCATCAATGTTCATCAGGACAATATTTAATCTTCTTTCTCTGTTTTAATTCTCCTTAGTATAAGGACAAAGACCATATGTGGCTGATAAAAGGAATTCGGTAGGCTCCTTTCTTTTCTCGTTTTTGAACAGATTATATAATATTAGAATCAAATGTTCTTTGAATGATTGATAGAAATAGCCAGTAAATTCATCTGCTCTCAGGGTTTTATTCTTTAGGACCTCAATTATCACTTGTTCAAATTCATTTTCTTAGATTAATTATGTCCTCTCTTGTTTTCAGTCTTGTTATTTCCTACTTTTGTAAGTATCAAATCATTTCATTAATCTTATCAGTTTAACTGGAAAATAACAGTAGAAATAGTTTCTAATAATTTCTTTTATTTTTTCATCATGTATTATGAATTTGCTTTTGTTTTGATGCTGATTATTTGGTTTTATTTTTTATCAAATTAGCTATTTTTTTTTTACTAAAAAGCAGGTCCTAGTTTCATATGTTCATTTATTTTGCTTTCAGTTTTGTTAATCTCATCTTTGATTTTCATAATTTCTATTTTAGCATTCATTGATTTTAAATAAAATTTTGTTTTTTTTAATTATTTTTTTTAATTGACCTGTTCTCTCTTTTTCTGTATGAAAGTGCTTAGAAATATACTTTTCACCCTAAAAACTGCTTTGGCTGCATGACAAAAAATATGATATGTCCCACTTTTCTCATTTTTCTTAGCAAAATAATTCATCATTTCTATAATTTGTTTGGCCCACCAATTCCCTAGGATTAAGTAATTTATTTTGGTAAATTTTTAATTCTCTCTTCAGGAGCCATTTATTGAAGATATTTTCATTGAATTTCATTATGTAAATCACATGTTAATACTTCTTTTTAACATTTTAATTTGTGATATTTTATGTCTAATAAGTTGAGATATAAATACATCAACATTTCTGTCTAACCAAATCACAATGCATAGTTACCAGAGAAGCACCAAAATATAGGTTTTCAAAGCTGGGGTGGGGGTGGGGGGCCCACAAGGCTCCTTTGACTACCCAGAGTCTCATCACCAACACTCTCCCAATGAGTGTGCCCCCAAAGTCAAAATGCTAACCTCTGATATTACATACAAGTCTCAGGGTCAAAGGGTGTCACAACCATGAAACTCAAACTCGTGTGAACTAGGCCTTCCCTTGACATAAACAGGTCATCAAAGACTCCCAATTCAATCAAGGATTCCTTAGTGCTGAGAAGTACACCAAAACAAAGACAACAAAAAGTTCACTTTGCTTACCATTACATTTGAAAGGCAAGACTCATCAACAGTACTTGATTACCTCAGCCTTCCAAAAGAGAAAAGAGTAAAAAAGTCTCACCTTAATTACCATAATAGACAGTATGATGAATTTGAACTCTAATAGGCCTTCTACAGTATGGCTTCTTGTGTAGCTATTGCCAAGCCAATTATAATCAAATTTTATACACTTCACTAATTTAAAGTCAGTTGTTAGGGTACTTGATTATTTTATACTAGTCAACACCATTACCAGCCATATTGGTTCAATCGTTATCTGTAAGGAGTAAATTTAAAAATCAATGCCTAATTTTACTGAAAAATGTTTTAAATAATCCAGTATCATCAAAAATCAAAACTCCATTTTCCTTCAGGAATATTTTCCAGTGATACATGATGCTCTTGTCAGACTTTCTTGGTTTATCTGGTATTATCAGTCTTTTAATTATAATATTATTTTGGATAGGTTGGCCTTTCTAAATTTGGGGCTTTTGTTTGTTTTTTGGTGTGGGGAAGACTGAGAATGGAAACTGGATCTTAGAAAGTAATATATGTTTATGTCTATTTACAAATTCCTTTGCATACAAATATATTTTTAAAGTGTGAATGTAATATCATTCTTCAAATTCCATCTTGGTTACAAATGAGACTCCCTCAGTCAGTTACCTATCCAAATAAAAGCAGTTCTGGAAAAAAAAAAAAACATGTATAAGGTCCTATAACTTTTGTGCTAAGCTGTTAATCTTCTTTCCAAAACTTACTTCCATACCTCTCATTTCTTTTCCAATTCTCTTTCCTTAGCATTCTAATTTCATTTATAACATTTTTAAATGTTTTCTTTTTTTCTTAAAAATTCTAAATGAAATTGTGTCCAAAAAGTGTATTTCTTTGAGGCTTTGCTTGTAGATGATTTGAAATAATTCTCTTGTATGTTTGTCTTAGAAATCCCTGTTTTCATCAGAGTTCTTGAGGTGGTATTCTTTTTGTTTATTTATTCTTCTCACTTTACTTCCCAAATTTGAAAAGTACATCAGGGTAAGGCTCTATACAATTTGAGAGAATATTTTTACCTTTATTTTACCTTTTTGCTTACTACTGTTTTGTACCTTCTTGGGTCCTGCTGATGCTTTTTCTAGTTAATGAATTACGTGTTCTTTAATTATCTATGAGGCAATTTAGACCAGAGACCTGCAAGTTTTCACTGATCCAGGGCAAAGTCTGATCACCTTCCTCATAGTCTTTACTTTGCAAAATAAATTACCTGTCTTTGGGTCTAAGCATTATAACTGTATAACCATTAAAATCTCCTTGTTGGAGTTCCAGTAGAATGCTGCTTGGCCTGACCACCATAAGGGAGTTTGGGAGGAAATGCAGTTTCAGAGTAAAATAACTACTCATTGGTCTGAGCTACCCTTCCTGTTTATTTAGCTGCAGACTTCAGACTGGGCTGGTGGCTAAAACTGAGACTGATCTCATCACAGGATTAGCCACAAACCTGCTGCCCACTTTTGCTCTTGCTCCTTAACCAATTAATAGTGTCAGGCCCAATACCACTCTTTGCCCTGTTCCCACACTCCAAGACACAGATTTCCCCTTCCCAGGCCATACTGGATCTTCATTCCAACTATGGAGAGTATGAATGACAGAGCTTCCTACTGGTACCTAACTCCTTGCACGAGGCACCAGATTGGCCCTTATGCTCGAAGTGTTCATGTAGTACTCTCTGGGATAGATCCTATCCCCAGTAACCAAAGACCTCCATCTATCTCCCTATGCTAACCTTGGCAGTACAAATGACTCACTGGGATTTTTTTTCCTTAAGTTTTCAGAGCAGAACTCAGTCTTGTGCATTTTATAGGTCAATTATACAAGAATTTATTACTAACCTACTTTCTGTTGGGCACTGTACTAAGTGATGCTGATACAAAGGCAAAAATGAAAATGTTCCTCCTCCAAGGAGCTTCCATATGATTTAGGCAGATTTTCTGGACCTGTCATGAACCCTTTGTCAATCTGGTGAAGCCTATGGACATATTCTCAGAATAATATTTTTAAATGAACAAAATAAAGTACACGTTGATTACAAAGGAAATCAATTATATTGAAAACATATTTATCAAAACATTAAAAAACTAGTTCATATAGCACACATTAAAAATCACTTTACTTGCGAGAAGCAAACTATTCACAGGTAAATACATATAAAATGCAGCCAAGAATAATATACATTAATTTTAATACAAATGAATACAATAAATACAATTAATAATATGAAACAGCTGGGACATTCTGGAAAGACCCCTTTTAAGTACTTAAGCTGAGCTTTGAAGGAATCTAGGGGAATCAAGAGATAGAGGTTAGTGGGGAAAATATTTCTGACATGGAATATTACCAGATGGAAAGGTCAAAAATAGGCATGTCATACTCTGACCACATTAGGTAAGAAAGGCCTAAGTCTATATGTCTTAAAGAATTAGGGTGAGGTTTTGGAATGCAAAAAGAATGAAAAAGAAGAGAATGGAGCTTTAATTTCACACCACTAGAAATGTAGCTACAAGTGAATCAGGCTGTCCATATTGTTTTGCATCTCTAAGAACTATTGGCAATTCTATCTATAAAGTCATCCAATATAATTAGTACCAAAAAGGGTATATTTTTCATCCGCCGGGCCTGGGGCCTTCTCACACTAGAAATTCCTTCTGCTCTGGTCCCCTTCTCCCAGTGGTGAGTGTCCTCCACAGTAACCATTTTGGGGAAGGGCCCAGGCCAGCCACCCTTCATTCGTGTCCTGGATGTGCTGTGGACTTTCTGGACTTTGACGCCATGCCCCTGCGAGGTTATCTTTTCTTCCCTTTTTTCAGATCTCTTTTGCATACTGCCTTCCTCCGTTAAAAAATAAGTTCCTTGAGGGCAAGGACTTTCTGTTTGCTTGTATTTCTATCTCCACAGCTTAATAAATACTTGCTGCCTTGTCGGACATATATAATACTTTAAGGTTTCGACAAAGGATTTTATATAGATTATCTCACTTGAGCTTCAACAAATCTCTGTGAAATTAGTACTTAACGAACACAACCTTGTGACTTCTAATGACCTTGTTCAGTCATGATTACTTTTGAAATAGTGGTTTGGATTTATTTCCTTTTTTATGTGCATCACTTGCTTCTACCTAGTGTTTATTAACAGGCTGATTGACTAGAACAGTGGCTTGTTTTGTATACAGGATTCCCCATGAGAAACCTCCCTCAATGAAGATAGATTAGTAGCTGCTTATGAATTTTCTTAGCAAATTGTTTGAGGCACTGAGAAGGTAAGTGACATGAAGAGGGTCACATTGTCAGTATGTTAGAGACAGGAATTGAACCCAAGTCTTCCTGGATCTATGTCCATTTTTCTATCCTTTATGCAAACTGCCTTCATGATAAAGTATTCACTATAATTTATTTGGAGACCAGAAAACTGAGATCCATAAAAGTTAGCTTTAGAGATGTAAGAGACCATATATGCCATCTAGTGCAATGCCCTCATTTTACAGATGAAGAAAATGAAGCTTGCATGACTTGCACAAGGTCATACAGATGGTAAGCATCATACAATTCCTCTGACTATAGAGTAAGTATTCTTTGTTTTGTACCATAAAAATCACAGTGACTGAGTTGAAATTCAGGCGATCAATCCAAGATCTTGTAATTCCTTAGCTAATACTCTTGGCACCAAACTACTCTGCTTTCCATGTTCCCTACAGGATGTTTTCCATGGAAATTCTCAGTTTACCTTTATCATGAAAACAAATATCATGCTTAAAAGAAAAAAGTATTGAGTTACACATGATGTTGAAATTATAAAAGATAGCTGATGAATCAAGCCCCATTCCCTACATCCAAAAAGACAAATAAGGATAACATCTTAAAATGTGAAAATGTATTTCATGCTCTGTGATTCAGTATTTTCCCCTTATGTTGTGTGGTACTTTTATTTTCAATAGAATAAACATTATTAGTCTATTGTAACACATAGAGTAAGATTAATGCTTTTTTTTTTTAATTTGTGAGCAGTCTAATTATTAAATGGTAGTCAGCTCATGAATTCCCAGTGCAATCCTTCTAATAAGTGATATTTCCTCATTCCTACATACCTATTCTTTTTCAAGTGACAATTTTAGCAAAATTAATTAAACCTTTTGTGGCTTTAAAAAAAATATTTCTCTTGGAACAGTGATTCTTGATCTATGCAAATTTGGGTTTGAGGGAACACTTTTTTCAGGATCCCGGACAACATATTTTTAATGAAGTAATAACTTGTCTAAGAAGTATAATTTTTCCCCATCAATCCTTTCTTTTCTCCTAATTTAACAGATTACTTCTGGAGTTTCCTTTGTCTCACTCAGTTCCAAGGTCCTCCATTTTCAACAGGACAAATAAAAATCAGGCAAATTAATGTAAAACTGCTGTAGCATTATGCTGCATTAGACTATATCTATGAAAGATTCATGAGGAAAGGCAGGCTTAAGAGAAGACAGTTATTACCCTTTCACTGATATAAATGGTGTCTCAATTCTGAATTTGTCATGGATTTGAGTCCATTATTTTTATATTTACTTAATATTTTTAGTTTTCAGCATTGATTTCCACAAGACTTTGAATTACAAAATTTCTCCTCATTTCTACCCTACAGCCCTACTCCAAGATGGCATATATTCTGATTGTCCCAATCCCTAGTTGCCCTCCCTTCTGTCACCCTGCTCCTTCCCATCCCCTTCTTGTAGGGCAAGAGATTTCTATGCCCCATTGCCTGTATTTCTTATTTCCCAGTTGCATGCAAAAACACCTTTCTTTTTGAACGTCTGCTTTTAAAACTTTGAGTTCCTAATTCTCTCCCCTCTTCCCTCCCCACCCACCCTCCCTAAGAAGGCAAGCAATTTAACATAGGCCACACATGTATCATTATGTAAAACCCTTCCACAATACTCATGTTGTGAAAGACTAACTGTATTTTGCCCCCTCCTATTCTCTCCCCCTTCATTCAATTTTCTCCCTTAACCCTGTCCCTTTTCCAAAATGTTTGCTTCTGATTACCTCCTCCACCTATCTGCACTCCCTTCTATCATCCCCCCTTTTTTATCCCCTTCCTCCTTCTTTCCAGTGGGGTAAGATACCCAACTGAGTGTGTATGTTATTCCCTCCTCAGGTCAAATCCAATGAGAGAAAGATTCACTCATTCCCCCTCACCTGCCCCCTCTTTTCTCCCAATGGAACTGCTTTTTCTTGCCATTTTTATGTGAGATAATTTACCACATTCTATCTCTCCCTTTCTCCTTCTCTCAATATATTCCTCTCTCATCCCTTAATTTGATTTTATTTTTTTAGGTATCATCCTTCATATTCAACTCACCCTGTGCCCTCTGTCTATATATATATATATATATATATGTGTGTGTGTGTGTGTGTGTGTGTATGTATACGTATATATTTATGTATATGTGTATGTATATCTATGTGTATGTATATATGTATGTATATTCCCTTCAGCTACCCTAATACTCCTAATACTGAGATCTCATGAATCACACACATCATCTTTCCATGTAGGAATGTAAACAAAACAGTTCAACTTTAGTAAGTCCCTTACGATTTCTTTTTATCTTTTCATGCTTCTCTTCATTCTGGTGTTTGAAAGTCAGATTTGCTATTCAGCTCTGGCCTTTTCACTGAGAAAGCTTGAAAATCCTCCGTCTTATTGAAAATCCATATTTTCCCTTGGAGCATGATACTCAGTTTTGCTGGGTAAGTGATTCTTGGTTTTAATCCTAGCTCCTTTGACCTCCAGAATATTATATTCCAAGCCCTTCGATCCTTTAATATAGAAGCTGCTAGATCTTGTGTTATCCTGATTGTGTTTCCACAATACTCAAATTGTTTCTTTCTGGATGCTTGCAGTATTTTCTCCTTGATCTGGGAGCTCTGGAATTTGGTGACAATATTCCTAGGAGTTTTCTTTTTGGAATCTTTTTCAGGTGATCTGTAGATTCTTTCAATTTCTATTTTACCTTCTGATTCTAGAATATCAGGGCAGTTTTCCTT
>CM053626.1:263115447-263136022 GCA_028646595.1 Phalanger gymnotis | reverse complement strand
GGCTTTTTGGAGCTCTTTTGCCATTTGAGTTAGTCCATTTTTAAGGTGTTATTTTCTTCGATATTTTTTGGGTCTCCTTTAGCAAATCATTGACTTGTTTTTCATGGTTTTCTCGGAACTCTCTCATTTCTCTTCCCAATTTTTCTTCTACTTCTCTTACTTGCTTTTCCAAATCCTTTTTGAGCTCTTCCACTGCCTGAGCCCAATTCATATTTTTCTTGGAGGCTTTTGATGTAGGCTCTCTAATTTTGTTGACTTCTGGCTGTATGTTTTAGTCTTCTTCGTCACCAAAAAAAAAAAAATTCTAAGGTTTGGATCTGAATCTGAGATTGTTTTTGCTGCCTGTTCATGTTCCCAGCCAACTACTTGACCCTTGAGCTTTTTGTCAGTTTATGACTGCTTCTAGAGTAGAGAGTACTTTGTCACAAGCTTGAGGGGCTGTCCTGCTATTTTCAGAGCTACTTCTACACAGCAAGCTCTGCCACACCAGCACTCCTTCTCCCCCAAGAACCACCAACCAGGATTGTGGCCCAGATCCAGGCAAGGCAAAGCAGGCTCTGCACTCCTGCTCTGATCCACCACTTAATTCCTCTCACCAGTGGGCCTGGGGCCAGAGGCAACTGCAGCTGTAGCTCTGGAAACAGCCTCAGAGCTGCACTACCTCTGCTGCCCCTGGGGCGGTGGCCAATCAAGAACTCCTTTTACTCTGTCCCAGGAGCTTTTCCCACTGATCTCTGTTGTTTTTGGTGTTTGTGAGTTAAGAAGTCTGGTAACTGCCACAGCTCACTGATTCAGGGCACTACACCTGTTCCGCCCTGCTTCCAGTCTGGTTGGTTCTGGCGTGGCCCACACTGGGCTCTGCTCCACTCCACTTCCAGCTCTGTGTGATAGACCCTTTCCAGTGACCATCCAGGCTGTCCTGGGCTGAAGCCCTGCTTTCCTTTGCTATTTCATGGGTTCTACACCTCTAGAATTTGTTCAGAGCCATTTTTATAGGCGTTTGGAGAGACCTGGGGTGGGGGGAGCTTAAGCAAGTCCCTGCTTTCCAACTGCCATCTTGACTCCGCCCCCAAGTTCATTATTTTTTAAGTACCACAAGAACCCTAAGAAACTTGTACAATGGTGATGATGTTTAGTCTACAGAGGAGGTCAGGTGATTGGTGGTGTACCATTATTTAATATTAAACATGTACAAAATATGAAATGTACAGAATATATTTGTTGTGGCCCATTTCTTACTTATCCTATCAAAAACAAAACTATCCAAAAATATAAAAAATACATGGACAGTAATACACAATGAATAAAAAACCAAAAAGCAATTAATTTAAAATTTAGACACAGCTAAACTCTTAGAAGTATAAGAGTAGGTTTGGGAATCTGTCCAAATATGAATTGCATTGGACAAATGTTGAGTTTTTCCCAATGCTTGAGCAAGGTACTTCTGGTTATTGTAAGATTGGTGTGGCTATCTATAAAACAGCAGATATCTCATATGAGCCACAACAAACATTCAACCATAATCACAGAATGTTAAAGCTCTAAGGGACCTTAGAAATTATCTAGTCCTAATTGGTAAGCTAAGCCCCAGCAAGGGATTGTGGTGGAGTTATGACTGACCCCAGACTTTGGAACCCAAGACCATGATTTTCATTTCTACATTATGCATATGTGCCCTCAAAGAGCCCATTTGCTGCCATATATGGAGAGAGGGAATAGGAAGATTCATTACTTCCTGTGTAGGAAGGACCTAGTTTGAATATTCTGTACCACTAGTCCTGCCCACACTAGCCTAACCATTATCACACCATTTTCCTACCTATATATGTCTTTTAAGCCATGTTTTATAGTCATAACAGACTTAGATTACAAAAGGGGGGGGTATATCTGTATGTGGAAGTAAAGATTGGTTTTTAGCTATTGATTTGCCATTTCAGTAGTATTTACTCACCTGTTTCTGAACAATTCACTTCAAGGCACTTCCTCACATGCCCACCTTACCAAATATTTTATTTTGTCTCCACTCACTCAGGATCAGTGGCTTACCTGGTCTTTATTTCCTTGACCGGAAATCTCTGATTTGTGGAAGTGAGCTTCCCTGTAACAAGCTCTCTGTGCTTTACAGGTAGACAATTAGATAATGAGTAGTAGCAAAATGTATTAGAAAAACAAAAGATTGGGTATCAGAACTGGATCCTACCAATCAACAAGCATTTATTAAGTGCCTACAATGTGATAGGTACTGAAACCACCACTAAGGATTCAAAGATCTAAAAAAATGGAATAAGTCCTGCTCTCAAGAAGATTACATTCTATTGGAGGAAATGACATCTTACAGAGTTCAAATCTGGCCTCAGAAACTTACTACCCATATGACCCTGGGCAAATCACTTAATGCTATTTGCCTCAATTCTTCAGCAGTAAAATGAACCGGAGAAGGAAATGGCAAACCATTCTAATATCTTTGCCAAGAAAAACTCAAACGGAGTCACAAAGAGCTGGATATGACTCAAAAGCAAGTGAAATGGCAATGATGATGCATTTTGTATAATTATAATTTTGAATAGTATGATTTCGAATCCATACAACCACTTCAGGGGACCACTTATAGTTCATATTAATGGCAACCCAGTTGTATAGTAGTATATAGTAGTAGTATATACAGTAGTATGTATAAGCAGTAGCAGTATATAAGCATAGTAGTATATAGGTATTACTGCTAGGCTCACAACTTCACAAGATTTTAAACTAAAATGTACCTTAGACACTACATAGTCCAAGTCTCATTTCATAGATAAAAATCTAAGATCCATAAAAGTGAAATGAGTTACATGAAGCCATACAACTACAAACAACTAAATTCCCAGAATTTCAACTCGTCTTATAAATTCCCAAACTATAATTTGAACCCAAGTCCTCTGGCTTTTGATCCAGTGCTCTTTCTACTATGGCATACTTAGCCTATATCAACATTTATCCAAGTTCTGACATTTGATGATTCTAATGCACATAAATAATCCAAGTTCAAATCATGCTGCACATATTTACTAACTATATGACTAGATTTTTTTTGCCTGGTAGAGGAGGAGGTAGTTGGAGGGGGGAGGTGGGTACAAGACCTTATACCATCCCTTAAATTCTTCTATCTGGGATGATATCTGTTATTTTTAACTTTCTACTAGTTCCACTGAATGTAAAATTAAGGTGTCAATATATAGGCAGTTCTAGTTACAGCTGGAATGCTGTCAAAGAAAACCTGACAGTTTTCTTAGGGTAGAATAGATCTAAATCTAGACTTTCTTATGGTTTTTCTTAAGATAAGTGTTAGCTATACCATCACCTAGGGTTAGTACTTTTGCTCTACCTTGTCTATGGCTTGGGAATTATGATTATTCTAATGATTGCATTTTCCATACCAGTTATGAGTGTGACACAACTCACCAAGGTTCTTGGGATTCTATTCTAAATCAGCTTTTCTACTTATTTTATAACTTTTTAAGGAAATTCTTTATGGTCATGAAATAGCATGTTTTTGCAATGGGGTTAGAACATTTCAAGAGCTCATTGAATAAAAATAGATACATAGAGCCTCTATGGCCCTGCTCACTTTGTTGTGCTTTCTCTGTACAGCATGTAATGTCTTATTCTATTTTCATGGCTGTTTTGGCCAACTAATCAAATAGGAAATGATTTGCAAATATTAGATATTTAATTTGTGACAACTATGTCCTTTGCTTTAGTAGTATCCTTTTACTCCCTGCTCAGTCCATTTTATTACTCACATTTAAAAAGTGAGAAATTTTAAGAGAGCTGATAAAATTAAAGCTACTTAACCTTGTTATTATTAATAGTAGAAATAATGATAATAATAGCTAACATTTCCATAGTGCTTACTATATATGAGGTATTGTGCTAACGGCTTTACAATTATTATTTCACTTGATCCTCACAACAATCCTGGGAAACAGGTGCTATTATTATCCCCATTTTACAGATGAGGAAACTGAGGTAAATAGAGGCCAAACGACTTGCCCAGGATCACATAGCTAGTAGCTTCTAAGTACAGATTTGAACTCATCTTCCTGACTCTAGATCCAGTGCTATATCCACTGTGGCACCTTATTACAGAATATCCATGCTAAAAGGACAGTAGAAATCAAGATAAACCTCTTCCTTTTACATATGAGGAAATGGGAACCTATTGAATTTGTTGCTTTCCTTCGATAGGAAAACTGTAACTAGAACTGAAGAGCTGTCATATGAAAGAGATCACACTTGTTTTGGATGTGTAAGACAGAACCAGGAGCCAGGTAGGAATTGCAAAAAGGCAAAACTAGGCTTGGTGTCAGAAAAAACTTCCTAACAATTAAAGTTGTCCAAAAGTGAACTGAACTGTCTTAAGGTGTAATAGATTTCTCCTTCAGTGGAAGTCTTTGAACAAAGGCTGCATAACCACTTGCCAAGTATGCTATAAAGGACACTCCTTTAGGGGAAGGGTTCAAGTGCCACTGAGTTCCTTTCTAACTCTCACATTCTGAGATTCTGGGATTTCGGTCTAATGCCGCTTCTACTGCACCATGACTTTTGAGGGTGTGATTTGTATGGGGATGGGGAGGATTTTAAAAATGCTAAACACTTAAAAAAAGAACTCTTTCTTCAGAAAAGCATATGAGCACATGACTTACTCCCACCAATCAGGAGGCATCTGGAGCATCTCTTTTTATCAGGAGTTCTGAGCTACAGTGGGTTATGGAGATCAGGTGTCCACACTAACTTTAGCATCAATATAGTGAGCACACAGGCATGGGAAGGCTACAAGGTTATCTAAAGGAGGGTAAACCAGTGCAGTTCAGAAACAGAACCAGTCAAAGGCTTTGTACAAATAAACAGCGAGAGCAGGTCTATTAGTAGTCCCTGTACTTCCAGCCTGGGCCAGATAGGAAGATCTACTTTTCCAATCATAGATAGAAGATGATAGATAGATAGATAGATAGATAGATAGATAGATAGATAGATAGATAGATAGACAGACAGACAGACAAACAAATGGAAGGAAGGAAGGAAGGAAGGAAGGAAGGAAGGAAGGAAGGAAGGAAAGAAAGAAAGAAAGAAAGAAAGAAAGAAAGAAAGAAAGAAAGAAAGAAAGAAAGAAAGAAAGAAAGGTTCTAACTTCTTTCCAGCCCTCCCTGTCTTTTGGGAGATATAGCTATATGCCACTTCTGATTCATTCAGTATAACCAATAAAGCTAGATGTAGCTGATGATTTTTTAAAAATGAATATCAAATTATGTTGTTGTTATCCTTTTGTGTGAATTCCTGACAATGGCATATAATGTTTCTTTACTATGACCTTGAAATTTGATAAAATAGATAAATAAGTTGAGAGATGAATAAACTCTCCTCTAATTAATTTTAAGATCAAATTTCAAGATCCGTTTAAAAAGTACATTATATGGCATTAGTGAGAATTCACAGAAAGATAACAATAATATATATTTGATATTCTTTTAAAAATTCATCAGCTAGGTCTAGCTTGTTAGTTATTTTGAATGAATCAGAAGTGACATAGAAATATGTTACCCAAAATACAGATAGGGCTTAAAAGAAGTTAGAAAGAGCATATCTTCTACCTATTAGTACATTACTGATTATAAGTTAATTTCTAGGCCTCTTACAATGTGGCCTTCTGCCTTTATTACAGTCATCTAACATCTATTTAAATTATACCAAGCCATGTAGACAAAGAAATTAAGTAACATGTTTCATGTCATAGAGGTAGTAAAAAAAAAAAATCAGAGAGAAAGAATTTAAGCCTCAGTTTCCCTAATTCCAAATCTAGTGATCATTCTACTATACCATGTAGGAGAAGACACTATGGAACATTTCATTGATACAGAAATGAATTTTTGGTCTTTGAACAGTAAGGCACCAGAAGTAGTGAGGTCTACTGCAGAGACACTTGGCTTCAAAGTTAGAAAGATCTGGGTTCAAGTCCTGCCTCTGACATATACTGGTTGTGTGATCCCCAAGTCACTTGATCTGTCTATATCCCAGGCAAATTTTTTCTCCATAGAAACCATAACTAATGCATTTATTGAGATATGCATCTCCTCCTCCCTTTCCAAATGTGAGCTGATGCTACATTGGGCTTGAGAAGCAGGTGAGAGTACAAAGCACAGTTGCTTCTCTCCTCAGAGAAGGTCCTGTCAGGCCTGGAATTTCTAGACACCAGCCCAATGAGTTAAACAGTTTGTGGGGTTGCATCCTCCCTGTTTGTTCAAACTGGGCTCCTTGGTGCCTGTCAGAGGCTTGGCATGAGGGTGAGAACACCACCGGCAGCATGTAGCAGGCTCCCACAGCCTGTTTTCATTTCAAAGCAAAGCCTGTTTCATTCAATGATCAGGGATACCACAGCGGAGCTTATTGTTCAGCTACAAGTTGGGGCTGCTGGCCTTTGAGGCTCCTTCCAGATCTGAAATATTGTGGCTCTGTGACTGATTCTATTCCACAGCCTCTAGGAGAAGTCACACTGGGGAGCTTGTGGGTCAGAAAAAACAGAGAATATATAGCTTAGAACAAAGGTGCTTAGGAGGGAAGAAAGGAAGGGGGAAGCTAGAGCCAAGAGCTGCTTGCATTAGTGATCTGAAATAAAGAATGCAGTGACAACCACTTCCATGCAGAGCAGCTGGACTGCCTTGAGTGGGGGGGAAAAAAAAAAACACGTATAGCCTTAGTAAAGCCATGTTTGGACAATACAACCTTGGAGAAGCCATCATTCAACACAGGGGGAAGCTGTTCAGCATCTTGTTCCCTGGGGAAAATGACTAATAATGAAAGTAGTTGTCTCTGTCCCCTGCTATCTGGCCTGACGTTGTATGCTAATAGGTGCATGTGTCAACTGAAACCAATGCCTTATCTTGGTACCACAAGGGCCTGGTTGTGGTAATAAAGAAGTAACCACAAAGGAGCTGATGGCCATCCCTGCTCAGAGTACATTGGTGTCTATAGCCATGACAGAGGCAGGGGGCAAAGACCATGAGGTGGCCACTGAGGTCTTGTTCAGGGCTGGGCTCAGCCCTCCATCAGTGGGTTTGGTGACAGATTCACCCAGGGAGAAGGAGTGGTTTGCTCCAGCTGCGGGGCCTCTGGCTGCAGATGCAGTGGTGATGCTCTCAGGTCTTGTCCTAACAGAAGGAGCCACAGTACCGGGTAATGCTGCAGCCATTTGCATGTCTTGCTGGCTTTGCATTCAAAGGTCCAGTAGCTCTCACAAATGCATCTTCAGTGGCCTGGCGCTTGATGTCTGGAATGGTATGCTCCATGTGGGCTCTAATACCTTCTCAATGATCTTCCCAACGGCCTTCTGCTTAGCTTCTACCATACCCTTCTGCACTTCCAGCACAGCTTGTCACTTCATCTCATTTTCCCTTTCTTCCAGATCTCTTCAGTGACATAGCCTTTTCTGACCTACTGCTAAACTCACATAGAGAATCATTGATGAGTGAGTCTGAACTCCCTGGGCTGTGCAGTCTGGAGATCAGCTTACTCCCTTCTTTCCTTGTCTCTGTATTCTTGCTGCATCATCTCTTCTAAAAGCTGAATTCTTCCCTGTTTCCTGGCAACGCTGCAGGACATACATGGAATGCCGAGTGATTGAGATGTTTCCTCTCATCACCCCATTCTCTGTCAAATGGTGGTCCGCTAGCTTCTCCTGGTATCCTCCATGTAAGCCAAACCCATGATGTTGGCCATGTATTTCCTGATGTTCCTATATCTTGGTGAGGTCTCTGTATAAGTGTAAAGTGGCAAGATTTCTCCAAGGCATAATGCTGTAAAAATGATAGTAGAATGGGATTGCCCATTAGGATTCATAAGGGGCAGAGAGAGAGCATGGTTTTGCTGGGGAACAGGGTGAATGGTGGATGATCTCTTGGTGGGCAACTTGGGGAGGACTGGCTCTCTCTCAAAGCTGTTGTTTTCTCTCCCGTTAGGAACGGGTCTCTTTCCATTCCTATGTATTTCCATCAGTAGCTCCAAAGAGTCACTTGAGGAAGTGGTAATTGTGTTGAGCAGAAGGTGTTCATGCTGAACCAGGTCCTGAGAAGGGTTCTGCTTGGCTGCCCAGGCTCAGTGAAGCAGTTCTCTCTGAAGGCTGGCCTTCGAGAATAGAATCACAAAATAATGAAATGGAAAGCTGGTGGCCTCTTGCCACTTACAATGGAATTCCTAAATGCCATCATGGAGTCTACCAAAGCCAAAAAGAGGGTCAGAACTTTCTCTTCAGTCTTGGGGAAAGTGTTAATACTAAATCATAAGTTTACTGAGCTGTCAGACCACACAAGTAGCAGGAAGCTGCCCATTACTAAACAATGAAGATGAAGATGACGCAGGGCTGTTGCTGAATGTCTAGGGTGGTGATGGAGCACCATCCAGGATAGGCAGTGAATAGTTAATCCCATCAGCAGAGCTATGGGGGTGAAGGAGCCTGGGTGTGAGACACCAAGGTTAATGAGCGGCCCTGGAGGCACAGTGGGAGGTGAGAATTTTGACTGTATCTTCATTTCCATGGGAGATTCAAGCATCTCTGATACCCTTTTCTCATTAGCAGCATGACTGTTTTCCCTAGCCATGGAGTAGAGATCCAGGGCTGAGACCAGGTGGTAGAATAATTCCACAGAGATGGTGAGGTCCTTTAGATAATATATGTAATGGATGACATTATGTTCACTACATCAAATTATTCAACTCATTATCCATGTAGAAAAAATGAAGTGACAGCAAAAATTTTTTTGTCCAGACTCTCCTAGGCTGTTTGGGTTAGAAAAATCAATAGAAGTCGCCCTTTAGTCCATCTATCTTACACAGGCACTGCAGCTGGACAGTGAGCTGAACCCGTGATCAAACAGAAAGAGAACATGTTAGATTGCATTTGGGAAACTAGAGAATTCTTTGAATGACCTCAAGCTTCTTCTTGAAACAAAGGCCTATCCTTTTTATACCAATATACCTCCAGCGATATCACTGGAAGGACACAGGATGTCCACTGTGGTGCAACCACAGCCCTAGCAGATTCAAGCCAGTGATGACAGCGGAGGCCAAGCCAGACCCAGCTCAGTTAGGCCACAGTTCCAGACAACATTCTTTTAAAACAGGAACAGAGAACTTGCTTATCTGCCCTGGATGAAGTAATTTCTTTCTTGGAGTTCACTACAGCAATGAAATCATAGGGCAAGTCCAAAAATCCAGTTAAGTCAAGTCAATAAATATTTTTATTAAACACCTACTACCTACTATGCACTAAGCACTGGGTTAAGTGCAATGATACAAAGGAAGGTGGAAAATAATCTGTGCTCTCAAGGAGCTAACAATTTAACAGAAGAGATAACATTCAAATAACTATGAACAAACAACATAGAATGGAGATAAGTTCAAGGAGGAACCATTAAGATTACAAAGGACTGTGAAAGACTTCTTACACATGATGGGACTCAAGCTGAAACTTGAGGAAAACCAAGAATACCAGGAAAGTAAAAGGACAGAAAAAAAAAAAAAGGAAAGAGAATTTCTGGAAAATGTCCAAAGACGAGATGGACTATCTTGGGTGAAGTCAGTATAATTGAATCAATGACAGTTTGTGGCAGAGATCAAGGTGTTGAAAAACTGGAAAGATATAAGTGAGCCAGGTTATGAAGGGCTTTAAAAGCCACACAGAGGATTTTATATTTTATTCTGGATGTAATAGGGAACCACTAGAGTTCATTGAATGGGGAGGGATGGCCTGTACTTCAGGAAGATCAAAAAAATACATATATTGAGGTAAACATCATAGATAGAACAATGCCTTATCTTCTGGAATCTACCTCCCCAGTCAAGTCGAGTTCTGCTCCAACCCCAGGGGCCTAGGTTCCCAAGGATTACAGGGGCTCTCTTATGAGTTCCTAAGGGTGGGAGTGATTCTAGGAGAACTGGGAATGTTTGCTATAATAAGAGCTATAAACATTTTCATTTTTATTTTAAAGCTCTAAATTCTAGTACTTAATTCTCAACTGCATGGCCTTATATAGCCAGGAATAGAGAGAAAATTTCTGTACTCTTCAGTTACCTTTATCTTTTACAAAAGCTGGAAATTTATGCTTGAGTTGGAATGACTTATCTAACAATATTCACTAAAAGCCACATTTAACAAACAGCAAATATTTCATTCTCTTCTATCTTTCATGCTTTGATAACTAATTATTTTACCTTGTCTTTATCTTCTCTTATTGCTATTAGATGTGTACATAAGCAGACAGAAGACAGATGATTAACAGGAGGCACAAATCTCTAAATCTTCACACATTGAGATGAGAATAATCAATCCTCCCTCAAATAAACTTCTGTCAGAGAATAAACAAGGCTGCTAGTCATTCAGGAGCCATGAGTCTACAGGAAATTTCAAGAAAATGTTTCCTTGTTAACATATTTCACAAATTACTATCATCTATATATATATGTGTGTGTGTGTGTGTGTGTGTGTGTGTGTGTGTGTGTATGTGTGGGTATAATATATATCTATGCAAAATATTATGCTAGTAGTAGCTGAAGATAGAAAAAGGACAGGATTCCTGCCCTCAAAGAGCTTACTAGCTAATTGTAGAAATAAGATATATACTTAACAAGCTAAATCACCAAATCTTAGAATTGAAAGGATTTGAAGACCATAGAATTCAATCCACACCTGAATGAGAATCATCATCAACAGCCTACCTGATAATGTCCATCCAGTGTCTGTTTAAAGATCCCTACCTTCCAAGGTAGCACATCTACTTTCATGCCAAGTATTAAGTTTTTCTCATATCAAATACTCCGCTCGAGCAGTACTTTTTTACAAGAGGCCTTTCCTGATCTATAAAAGTTGTTGATTGACTGACGAAGCAGAAATCTGACCCTCTACAACTTCAATTCATAGCTTCTCTTTTGCTCTTAGAGATCAAGCATAAATTGAATCTATCTAATAAATAACAGCCCTTCAAATACTTGCACACATCTATCATGATGTCCCTAACTGTTTTCTTCTACAGGTTAAATATCCAAGTTCCTTCACCTAAGCCTCATATGGTATCACTTCCAATTCCGTCCTTATCCTGGTTAGATTCCCGACTTACCAATGTCTTTCTTTCAGCATGAAACCCAGGACTGAACACAATATTTCAGCTGTGATCTGATCAGGGCACAATATAGCAGAACTTTGTCCTCTCTCTCTCTCTTAATGTATCTTAGAAACCAGAGTTTGAACAGTAGGGTTTTCTTGTTCCCTTCATTTGGGGGGGGGGGGAGGAAAATGTTTGTTTTATTGTGTTTTTTTTTACGTTGTTGACCCATATTGAACATATTAGACAATACAAAGTGATACTCAGTATCCAATGTTTGGTATAGATAGAGCTCTAGCATTTCCGAGAACACAGAGATCAGTGTTGGCCAGGAGAGTCAGGGAAAAGATATCACAGAGGAAATAAGGTTTGATCTGCAGGGAAGGTGCAGATACATATTTAGAAAATGAAGACTATGTTTACACATATAACTGGTTTGATCTTTCGACTGAATTGACTACAAGATTTATGTAAATAACTTTTTCTATTATTTCATTTCAATGGATTGGTTGATTGTTTAATTAACCTGACTGGTACTTGAGTCAAAACAGTTAAATTAGCTGGGTATATAAACCTAGGCAAGATGAGGAAAAATTGATTTTTTTTAATTGACTGGGTATTTCTTATAAAGATAACCAAAATGAATTTTTGAATGTCTAAATCATAAAAAGCACCAAGGAATTGGGAATTTAGTAATTGGGATTACATTATAGAATACAATTACTATATACCAAAGCTTCATTCATCCATTTACCCTTTAAGGCATTCATTCATTTATTCATTCAGGCATTGATCAATTTCCTACTCTGTATAAGGCATTATAGTTGACAGGAGAAATAGAAAATGCTCACATTTCTCAGTTTCAAACAATGGGCATTTTTCAGTTCTCTCTCTCTCTCTCTCTTCTCATGCTAGCACAGAGTTGTTACCAAATCCAGGAAGACTCCCACACCCCTCCCTCATTCCTCCTCTTTACCTTACATTGCCTATGCTTGATTTCCTAGTTCTTTGTCTAGCTTTTTGCACCTAGATTGTAAGCCTGCCTCCCAGCCAATGGAGAAGAGGGATAGTGGTGGGCAGAAATCCTTTTGCAATAGGATATATGTTGGTGCTTTGCCTTTGTGATCCACCTCCTTCCGCTAGTCCGTCCTAGTAGAGGTGATGCCCAAAGCTCGCAAGATTTGTAAAATAAAATTAATTCCTTTTCTGTCCCTACCTGAGAAACCTCTGTGAATTATTGGGGTACTCAGGTGGTCTCCCCACCCCACACAATATGTTCTATTGCTCCCCTGCAAAGAATGTCATTTCTGAGATGAGTCCTTTTTTTATTTTTTGGCTAGCATATTATGGCACTTCCAAGTGTATTCTGAGCCACCTCCTTACCCTACAGCCAGCAGAGACTATTATGGGCCAACTTTCACCTGTTTTTTCCCATCTCTGCCATGAGCTAGGCAAGAGTAATGGACAGCTGAAGGCAAAGAGATTAGATGGATTTCAAAATTGAGTTTTCAGGCAGAAAAAGAACCAGGAATCCAGGATACAACTATTCCTTGCCCTCTGAAATTGTAATCACACAGACTATCAAAATGACCTCCTAGCTGGTCTCCATAATTCTGTCTCTCCTCTCTTCAATTTACCTTTTACACAGCCACTAAAATAACCTTCCTAAGACTCAGGTCTTATCACATCACTTTCTGGCTTCAAAACCTTCAGTGGTTTTCTACTGCTTTTTAAGATCAAATGCAGACTATTGAATCTGGCATTCAAAGAATGTGATAGTCTGGCTCTAAACCTTTATTTCAAGCCTTATTTCATATTCTTTCTTTCACATACTCAGTGTTTCAGCCAAACTAACTAAGGGTTGTTCTTTAAATTCAAAATTCGGTCTTTGGCCTCTAACTTTTTTACAGAGCCTATAACCTGTGCCTGGATTGCCTTCCTTACTCATCTGTGTCTTTTAGGATCCTTCTTCTTGTTATTGTTCAGTTATTTCAGTCATGTCTGACTCTTTATTACCTCATTTAGTACCCCATTTTTTTTGGCAAAGATACTGATGTGGTTTGCCATTTCCTTCTCCAGCTCATTTGACAGATAAGGAAACTGAAGCAAATAGGGTTAAGTGACTTTCCCAGGGCCACATAGCTAGTAAGTGTCTGAAGCTGCATTTGAACTCAAGTCTTCCTGCCTTCAGGCTCAGCACTGTATCCACTATATCACCTAGCTGCCCCTTTTGGATCCTTATCTTCCTTCAATTGCCAAGAATCTTTCTCTGATTCCCTCTAGTAGAAACTGTTCCTGTTCAAATTTTTCTAGAGCCTCCTCAATTTCTTCTTTGCCCCTATCACACATTGCCTTGTAAAATATTTATTGTTTTATATATTTTAATACCCCAGGCCTTTACCAGTAGAATGCTAAGCTCCTTAAGGGAATGAACTGTTTTGTTTTTATCTTCATATAGTACCTCGGACTGTAGTTGACACTTTCTAAATGTTTGTTGACTTAAACTGTACCTCATATACCCCATTATCCCTGACCTATTTTCAACCTTTGACACTATCCTCATACTCTTCTTTCTCCTGGATAGTCTCATCTCACTATTTTTCCATGATACTGTCCTCTCCTGGTTTTCCTTACCCATCTGACTGCTCCTTCAATTATTATCTCCATGCAGATGATTCTCAGATCAATTTGTCCAGCTCTAACCTTTCTCCTAATCTCCATTTCCACATTGCCAACTTCCTCCTGGATATCTGGGTCCTATAGGCATCTCAAGCTCAATATGTCCCAAACAGGATACATCATCTTTTTTCCCAAACCCTACCCTGTTCTCAACTTTCCTATTATGGTTGAGGGCCCAACCATCCTCCCAGTCACTCAGGCTCACAACCTCAATGTCACCTTCAATTTCTCTTACTTCAAGTCCTATCATTTTTACTATCACAACATCTCTTACATACATTCCCTTCTCATCATTCACACAGTAACCACTCTGGAATATTGCAACCTTCTGATTGGTCTGCTTGCCTCAAGTCTCTCCCTATTCCACTCTGTTCTATATTCAGCTGCCAAAATGATCTTTCAAAAGCTCAGGTCTGACTATGCCCCTCCTTGAAGCATTCCAGTAACTCCTTGTAACCTCCAAAGTCAAATATAGTCATCTGGCTTTTAAAGCCCTTCACAACCTGGTCTCTTTACTCTTTTCAGGTACTTTATAATTTAGTAACACTGGCCTTCCTTTTCTTGGCACATGATGCTCTATAACCTGACATTGTGCCCTTTTTTTATACATTCAATTTTATTTTATTCTCAGTCTGAATTATGTCCCCTTTCCTCTGCTCTATGAGAAAGCAAGAAAAACAAAATTCATTACAAATATATATAGTCACACAAAAGAAATTCTTAACCACATCAGAAAGAGACAGAGACATGGAGAGCCAAAAGGAGGAAGGGAAGGAAGTGAAAGAAGGAAGAAAAGGAAGGAAAGGAAGGAAAGGAAAGAAAGGAAGGAAGGAGGGAGGGAAGGGAAAGTGGGAAGGAGGGAAGAAGGAAGGGAGAAGAAAGGAAGAAAGGAAGGGAGGAAGGAAGAGAGGAAAGAAGGAAGGAAGGAAGGAAGGAAGGAAGGAAGGAAGGAAGGAAGGAAGGAAGGAAGGAAGGAAGGAAGGAGGGAGGGGGAAAGGAGGAAGGAAGAAAATATGCTTTCCTTTGCACTATGAGTCCATCAGCTCTCCATCTGGAAATGGGATAATGCCAAATCATATCATTCATCTCTCTCTCTCTCTCTCTCCCTCCCTCTCCCTCTCTCCCCCCATACACATACATACACACACACTTTTCAAAGAAATAATGAAGACCTTATCTCAAGAATTTAAAACTAAAATGTTAACTAGCTTCGCCATTCTGCCCTATTCTCTACTCCTCCTTGCTAAAGGCAGTGAAAAGAGATTATAATTCAGGACTCCTGGCACTATTTTGTTTCACTATAGCTAGCTGTGAATGTGAGCAAGTTATAAAGTCTCTGGCCTTCGATGCTCTCATCTGCATTTCACTGTATCTCTCTATTCATACTTATGGGGTAGATTCCTTAAAAGATGTCTATCTCAAGAACAAGAGATTCTGTAGGTCTGCATTTTGTAAAATTATGTCATGATTCCCTCATATATTTAATTTTCAATAGTTAGCCAGAAGACAACACAATTAGCTCAAAACAAAGGAATAAGATAGTAAGAAGGTTTACAATAAAATATTCCATGTGACTATGAATTTATCATATCATCTCAGGGGCTAATAGGGTAGCTAGACTGCACAGTGGATAGAGTACCAGACCTGTAGTCAGGATACCCTGAGTTCACACCTGGCCTTAAATACATACTAGCTTGTGACCTTGGACAAGTCACTTAACCTAAGTTTGACTTAATTTCCTGATCTATAAAATGGGGATAATAATAGCACCTACCTCTCAGGGTTGTGGTGAGGATCACATGATAAAATAATTGCTGTGTTTAGCATAGTGCCTGGCACATATTAAGTAACATATAAATGTTAGCTTTTTTAACTACTAGATAGCTATAGTAAGTATAGCGAGTGAGTATGAAGGGCCCTACATTGTAAGGGACATAATTTTAAGCTGCAAGGCCCTATTGTCCTCTTATGATATCAGCATAATACTACTCACTGGGTGAGATGTCTTATACAGATGTTATTCGGTTGGGCTCACTGCTGTCCTTTCCAGTGCAGATAGGTCATAGACTCAAGATGTAGAATGAGAAATATTTGGTTTTGTTACATAGCCAAAGTAGGACTTTATTTGGCTTGCTTATGCATATTTGTTGCAAGATTTTTCTTTTTCTTGTTTTTACTCCAAGGGGGAGGGGAAGTGGGAGACAGAAAAATATAGATGGCTGTTCTTTGAAAAATTAACATTTCCAAGCTATTTCAGAAATATGGAGTCCTTACCCTAGAACCCCAAGGGAATATCCTCAGTTCTGCTCTCTCAGAATCTTGAGCTCTGAGGTCTGTTGAGTTGCTGGATCCTGGCTCTCTCAATTTGAACCCTTCTTTCTCTACAGAAAGAGTGGAGTTCAGGAATCAGTGTCCTTGAATCTCTCCCTCTGGTTGTATGCACACACATTTTCCCCCTAAGGCTATATGCTTCTGCCAGACAACAAAATGACAGACAGAGGAAGAAAGAGAGAGAAATATCCCTTCCCATTTGTTATATTCTTTAAGAGGTACAAGTAAGTACTCAAGAGCTCAATCTTTCATCCATAATTGACTTCTCAAAATGACTGTCCTGTGGATTCACTCTACCAGGGTTAATTTCTCTGTTTTTAAAATCTTTTGTTGTTTCATCTTTTTCAGTCATGTATAATTCTTCATGATCCCATTAGGGGTTTTCTTGGCAAAGATGCTGGAGTAGTTTGCCATTTCCTACCCAGCTCATTTTATAGATGAGGAAACTGAGGCAAGCAAGGTTAAATGACAAACCCAGGGTCCCTCAGCTAGTAAGTGTCTGAGGTCAAATTTGAACTCAGATCTTCCTGATTCTAGGCCAGGAATCCTGACCAGTCCACCGTTCCATGCAGCTGCCTCTTTTAAACCCTTAGTATTTCACAAACTTCAATGAATAAGAGAAAAAAAAAGGCATCCAGGCAACTCATGTGCAAGGGGTAAATCATTGTTTCTGCCAATACTTGGCTATGTTTCTTGACCCTCTCATATGCAAATGAAGCCGTTCAAAGTGTAACACTCTCACAAACTGAAAATAGGCCTCTAATTTCATCAAGGATATTCAGGGACTCAACTGATCAAGAGTTTGTTGATCTACCCCTTCTAATATTCCCCTTCTTCCCTCCCCCTCATAAAATCATAAAGTACTACAAGACCTCTAAAGAAATGAAATTATCTCTCACATTGATAAAAAAAAAAAACCAGCATCCTAAGCTAAGCTGCCCTCTCTCTGAGTTAATTTTCTCTGTAGCTCATACCTTCACAGGTAAAAATGTGATCCATTTGGGGAGGGACTTTAAAAGACCCATCCTGGCATTTGATAAAGGATCTACTTGCTGGAAAAAAAAATGATTCAAGATATAGTTATAGTTTCCCTTTCCAGTTTTTGCTGTACCATCACCTGTGTATCAGCACAGAAGAAAAGCAAGCAAGAAGAATTTGAAGCCAAAAATAAAGTAGTCCTGTCAGGCAAGGGATAAATAAATCATAAACTGTGTGACCTGTTGGGTATAGAAGAAAAGTCTAAGATGTAAGTATTTTATCATATATAGTGCTGGTTTAGATGATAAATTCTTAGTCCAGGATAAAGTACTACAGATTTTTTAAAGGGCTTTTTTTGTTTGTCAGCAGACAACACCTAGCACAGTATATACATGTGCATATTTATGAAATGTTTTGTTATAACTGTTTTTGCAATAAATGTAAGAGCTCCATGTATAGTAAAGGGCTTCTACTTGTAACATGGGGTGGGGGGGGCTGTCATCATATGGCTCAAAGGGAGGCAGAATAGATATCTTTACCTTCTTTTCCTTTACCCTTCACCAAGGGAGACTTTAATTCTTGCCAGGAAGGGAAGCAGGAAGTTGAGGCCAAAGGCCACTCCAATGTCTTCAGAGAGAGGAGGTACCAGGCTAGAATTTTATCTATTTGTTCTCTTAAATATTAGTCTAAGGGAATACAATCAGGTTTAATTTAATTTCTGATCACTATGTCATCATTGGGGAGGAAGATCCCAAGTTTTATTCTATATCCAAACCAAATACCAGTTCCACGATGAAAACACATAGCAAAGAAACCTATTTATCCAAATCACAACAAAACAGTACTCAGAGAGGGTATACAAGCAGAGATATATACCAGATAATACAGAGTGAAGGAACTCTTCCATTAGGAGTAAGATAACTCCTCAACCAAGAGAGAGTTCTAGATTTCCCCCAAAGGGAAATTCCCCAAGTTCTCTACTATAGCAAGCTGTAGATAGAGAAATGATGGATACTGCCAGCTCTTCTCCAGTCTTCCCAAAATCTTTTCCTTTGATACCCTCAATTAAAATTGTCCTCTTCCATCTTCCTACAAAAACTGGAAGCTAGAAATGCCCAAAGTGACTTGAATTGTGAAGAGTCTCAAAGAAGACTTTTCTATATTTTTAGGACAAGCATTACATAAAAATTTATATCATCAAAAGGTATATCATCAGACAAATGAATTTATAAACACCTCAATAATCCTTCAGTAAAATAAACATAGATTTCTGAAAACCAAATCCTGCCACCTCTATTCCTAGAAGTTATGCCTCTAAATGCAGCTCAAAGCCATTGACTTATTGAGCTTTCAATCCACCAAACCCTCCAAATCTTTTGGTTTCTAGACAAATTGCTGTTTAAGCATGTTTTTTTTTCCCAGTTTAAATACGAGAAGCTGATTTTTTAAAACTCAGGCATAAGACTCACATTTCTTCCTATCGGATTTCGTCTTAATGTTCTGGATTTTGGTTAAATCATAGATTTATAGCTGGAATAGAACTCAGTGTTCATCTAATACAGCTCCCTTATTTTACAGATGAGGAAACTAAGGCCCAGACAGATAAAGAAAAAAGAATGTCATGCTCAAAGTCAGAGAAGTAGCAAGTGACAAAACTTAGCATTGGATATGGGTCCTCCGATATCACATAATTTCCAGCTCCTCCTCCCCCAACCTTTCCAGCCAACTTTCCATGAGCCTATGTTACACAGTTGGAGGGGTTGGACCTGAGATATGCCCAGTACAGTGCAATTTCCTCTTCCTTCTAGGGAGAATATACCTGCTATGGCTAGCGATATCAGCCACCTTGGTGTCCAGGTTCATCTCCTCTCAGCCCAGAAGCACTTAGAATGGAAGGGTGGGCAATGATGGGCTAAGCAAGGTTGGTGGGTTGCAGGTCTCAGGGGTTAGCTCAGGTAGGAGAGTCCCACTTCCTTGGGCCCTGGATAAAAGCTCAGGAATGTTATGGACAAGGCCGTTGTTCTGCTTTGCTGTTCCTCAGCCAAGATTGGCACCTAGAGGGTCACAGGCCAAAGACAGATATAACCTGGGCTGCTCCCATGGGTATTCTAAGGGAAAAGGAGTTTGCTTAGGGTATGTATAAGAACACAGTAGAAGAGCGGCGAGGGTGGGCTTCCTGATGGACAAGGGCAATGTGCTGCTAGTGCTGATTGGGTTCACTAAACAACAGTCAATGTGCTAGCTATTCTCCTCAGCTTTCAGTCATCTGTATGTTTCCTAAGGATGTTTTAATCCAGGTCATTGATAATAAAATTAAACTGACCAAGGCCAAGCACAGATTCCCTGAGGAATTAAATTCCTTTGGTATTCAACTTTCCAAGTTAACAATTACTCTTCTCATCTAACCATTCAAACAGTTCTAAATCTATCTAATTGCTTTGTTATCTAGCCCACAGGCCGTTTTATACTAGAGGAGCAAGAGAAGCTTTATAAAATGCTTCTGTGATATCTTGCAGTTACACAGGTAGGACTACAATGGATCAAGAGAAAAAAAGAGAATGTATGTTGGATTCAGTGAATCTCTTGACGTGGTCCCTATTAACCTATAAGCTAGAAAATTATGGATAAATAGGGATTTATGAAGTCTTTCTGAAAGAAATTTTCTATCGTGTGTCTAATTGGATATAGAATTTTAAGTCTTGTAATATTTATTTCAAATACCTGAGTAACTGATTTCTCAGAAGAACACAAAACAACATCATCTACTTTGTAATGTCTATGGAATTATCCAATTAATTCAATAAGATTTCTCTTTTAAATATATATAATATTCATGGACTGAATCAAACTTCTGTATTTATTATATCAGATAGTAAGCTTGCATTCAAGAGCCTGCTAATTTGCTAGGCACTGTGTTAAGTACTAAGAATTTATTTTAAAAAGGTAAAAAAAATAGTCCCTGTTCTCAAGGAGATCACAATTTAATATGGGAGACAACATGCAAACTACAAAAGAACAAGAAGTGGGGCAGCTAGGCAGTGCAGTGAATAGAGCATTGGCCCTGAAGTCAGGAGGACCTGAGTTCAAATCCAACCTCAGACGTTTGACACTTACTAGCTGTGTGACCTTGGGCAAGTCACTTAACCTCGATTGCCTCACCTCTCCTCTCAAAAAAAAGAACAAGACCTATACAGAGGGAAGTCTCACTGCAAAGGCACTCAGACTAAGGAGGACTATGAAAGACTTCTTGGAAAAGGTGAGCTTTTCTTTAGCTGGGGCTTTAAAGAAGCCAGGAAAGCAAGGAGGCAGAGGAGGAAGAGAATTCCATACGTAAGGTATATGAGAAAAAACATTTGGAAGTTACAGTGGTGTGGGAGGAACAGCAAAGAGGCCAGTGTCACTGGATACCAGAGTACATAGAGGAGAGTGAGGTGTAAGAAAACTGGAAAGGTGGGGGC
>CM053626.1:263040555-263114947 GCA_028646595.1 Phalanger gymnotis | reverse complement strand
AGGGCAACCAGAGTGTACACCATCTTGGAGTGGGGGTGGGGAGGAAATGGGGAGAAAATGTGTAATTCAAACGCCTGTGAAAATCAATGCTGAAAACCAAACATGTCAAAAATAAATTAAAATTAAAAAAAAAAGAAGTTAATCAAGGGATGGCCCCTTCATTGATTGACTGATTACCAAAGAGAAGGAACAAGAAACACTGAGATGAATATTAAAACATGGGCTCCTTCCTTACCACATCTTGGCTGGGCAAGGTGGAATGTCACTACTCTATTCTCTAGAAGTCACAAGCTTACTCTGAGGCCTAGCATTTGCTCAGTAACAGACCCAGATTTTGTCTTCCTTAATCCCAGGTCATCAAGGTATAAACACTTGCGAACATAGACTTGACCTCAGCTGGTTGACTAGTATGTTGTGGAGGGAATTCTTATTCAGGTCTATGTTGGACTAAATGGCCACTGAGGCTCCCCAGAGAATCAATGTTAAATTGAACCCTCCTTTACTCACAGAATCACAGTCTTCTCTTCCTCAGCCATTGCCACTAATCTAGAACTGAGAAAACCAGAACTTTCCCCCAAACTCTCCCTTGTCAGCATTACTTTAATCGAAAGAAGTTTTCAGAGAATGTTACAAGCTGGAATGGATCTGAATCTGTACTTGAACAAAGATGAAACAAATATCTATAATCAGCTGGTCTACATCTCTCAATTGACAGATGAAGAAGCTAAGGACCATGAAGGGGAAGTGACTTGCCAAAGATTACATAGATAATAAGCAGCAATCAGATCTCGAACATAAGTATCCTACCTTTATGTCCAGTATTTTTAAGCCCTTATTTGTTCTCAGAGGACTTATTCATCCAAGTGTCAGAGTATAGTATGTAGCAACTCAAATTCAAAGCAGATTGCTAAATTTTCAGTATAAGCATTCATACCTCCAAAATCAGAAAATGTTAAAATCAAGGCTTGATTTATCGTTTTGTTGATTGAATAGACTTAAGAAAGTGGAGAAAACATTAATAATATAGATTAAACTTCAAAATGTGAGGTGCATATTTTTTCCTTCAGAAAGCAGGTTGTTAAACACTTCCCAGCATATTACTCTATACAGAGTAAAATGGTTATATATGATATCATCATAAATCATCTTGGACTGCAGTCTGCTAAAGGAGGGGCCCAAGTCACAGGCTCATACAGTATAGAGCATAATTTAATTTATTTATGCAAGTTCATTTAGGTGAACATTCTTTTAAATGTGGGTTTATGTCTCTACACCCTATTCATTGGGCAGCCCCCTTTGGGGACGGGCTACTATGATGTTAAAAAAGTTGGCATTTTCTCTAACTTGCCCTCATATCAAGAGGAAAGGAAAGAAATAAATTTATAAAGAACTTTACTTGAAGTAGAAAGCCTATGATTTCTAGTATTTACATTGGAGGTAGAATATAAATTCCTTGAAGTCAGGAATGATGGCTATTTTGTCTTTATAACCTTAGAACTCAATTTGTATCTATGCCTTGATATTTAACCTCTTCATGCCTCAGTATTCCCACAGATAAAATAGGTAGAACACTACTTGTCCATTTAAGTAATATGATTGAGGGATTTTGTTTTGAAAAATGAAAAACTATATGTAAAGTTGTGTACAGCTTTTCAGTCAAAAGAGTCAATAATAAGAAAACATATTGTGTATATAGCAGGTTGACTCATATGAAATCACTGTCAGCATTACAAGGCATTCATTAAATAAGCACCTGTTCTGAATAATGGACAAAATCTATTAAGAAAATAGAGTCCTGGGGGCATCTAGGTGGTGCAGTAAGTAGAGCAGCGGCCCTGGAGTCAGGAGGAACTGAGTTCAAATGCAGCTTCAGACACCTGACACATTTACTAGCTAAGTGACCTTAGGCAAGCCACTTAACCCCAATTGCCTTGCCTTTCCCCCTCCAAAAAAAAAAAAAAATACAGTCCTTTCTCTCTAAGACCTCAAATCTTAAAAATGATTCCTACATAGGAATGAACAAGTTAAATAACTTATATGTATGGTACTCCTGAATTTTCCCATTTTACGTAGTGGAAATTGAGGGAGTTGGGGTAGGAAAGAGCTCAATTACATACAATCTATGATCAATCCCCAGAACAGAAAAATACTTTTTGCTCTCATCTATCCCTGTGCAATTGCAGTACAAACATGCTGGATTCATACATAATACAGAATATACCAAAGAAAAAGGACTCATAATCTAAAATTAATTGGTAGGCAGAGCAAAGAAGGTTTTAGAAGAAATGGCAGAGTAGGAAGAAGGATGGCACTGAAGACAACACACCTGAGTTTGAATCTTGATTCTGGTACATAGCAGCTACAAAGTAGCTTCATGACTTGGAGCATGTCATTTTACCACTGTGGGCACAAGCTTCCTCATCTATAAAACAAGGAGGTTCAACCAAATGACCCCCATAGCCCTTCTGAATGCCAAACCTAAGATTCCAAATACTTCCATTTCTCTATGGACCAGTAATGTATCCTTTTAAGGTAAATACATTTTTAAAATAAGGGTAAACACATTTAAGTATTAAATCAGTTTATGCAATAGCAGCTGACCCCTTTATTAATAGTCCTATAAACTGCTAGCAAAGCTGTGAGTAGCAAAGTGTGCATCTAACTTCTTACAGTGATGGGGAGAATTAAGTTATATACATGAACTGAACAAAAAAAACCAAAAACTTAGCCTATGACTTTAGTAACATGGCAAGGAATAAATGACACATCTATACTTTTGCACAAAGAATGATGATAATCCATACATTTTTTGAATACTACTACATCTTCCATTTGTACGTTCACAGAACATTTAGATAATCATCATATATACATTTAATGTATTATTTTTGATTTATGAAGAAAAATACAAATATTTGTTATTTATACAAATACTGCAAAGCTGGGGAAAAAACAGCTACTATAAGCACTGTTCCCCAGAAAACGATGTTTAAGGAATTAAAGACAAATAAGGTTTCAAATCTGCTTTGCTCCCCATTTATATAAGTGAATATTACTACCAACCCCTACCTGAAAGGGAGAAATTTACAACACCTCCACACATCACTTGGACAATTATACCATTGGCTGTCACTGTGATTGATAGCTTTTGTGCAGCAAATCCCTTATGTAAATTTCAATATTCCCTGTGAACAGCCATTTGATCAGTCACAGTGTGAAATATGGACTGAAAGAGATTCTGTTTTGCTATTTCAAAGTGAGAGTACCTTGCAAATGTTAAACTAGAAGTAGAAAATACATTTTCATGTCAAATGACTTAAACTATAGTACTGGGGTTTGGAATAAGATTAAATAGATCTTTTTTGTGATTTCCTAAAAAAAAAAAACCAGACCAACTGACTCCTTATTTTCATAAAAAAATACATACACACACACACACACACACATCAATTTTTTGGACCATACCAGCGATTTCATTGGCATAGGGAATTCACAATGAGAATTATCCTCTACCATGCTGGTTCTCACTTTCTTCATGACTTACAGTCTTAGCATTGCCTTGGGATATTGACAGATTAAGTGACTTGACCAGGGTTCCTCAGCTAGTATGTCAATTAAGACTTCAACCTAGGCCTTCGGACTCTAAGGTCACCTTTCTACCCATGATACAAATATAGATACACATACATATAGACATGTGTATGTTACATACACACATTTCTGATTAAATTATAAATGCATTTATATATTTGTGTATATTTATATAGATACACATATTATATAGCTATATGTCCATAGCTACATCTATATGTACATATGTATATAAATAGATAGATATAGACTGATAAATACATACACATATATTTTCACTTATTTTTCTCCTTGGCTTTAAAGCTAGAGTTTTAAACTTTTTTGTGTCACTGACACCTTTGGCAGTCTGCTGAAGCATATGGTTCCAATGCTAAAAAATAAAATACATACAATTATAAAAGAAATCAATTATAATGAAATAGTTATAAAAAAGAAATGCAGTTATTAAAATATTATTTGTGTGTTTATATACATGTTTATTGTGCAAAATAATTTGGGTTATACTTGTAGAGAAAACTCACAAGCATTTGAAATCGCATCAAAACAATTATGAAAGAGAACAAGCAAGAAAACTAAATAGAGATGCTAATAATTACCCAAATGCTAGAGGGATACATTAAAAGATGGTTCAGAGATGAACTATAAAGGAAAAATAACTCCTGCAGTCTCTCAGGGAGAAGAGGATTAACAGCAGAACAGGAGAGATGGCAAAAAGAGGAATTAAAATATGGGAAAAAGAATGGAGAAATCCTTATTCAGTGGTGGGAGTGGGTGCCAGTATAGAACAATTCCCATAGGAGAAGAGATTATATAATGGGAGATGGGAACCTTATAATTAGCATTGTATTTGTAGAGAGATGACTGAGGAGAGAAGTACAGCACCAAGGACAGTATCTTGCTTCAGGAGAAGGAGAATCAGAATTCCTGGGGACAACTAATATGCAGAAGGGGGAGGGCATTGACAGAAAGAGATTTCATGGCAAATGGTGGGGAGGAGATCATGGAGAGAGCAAGTTATAGAAATGAACCATCAGGAATAAAGGAAAATTTCTACCGAAGGACAATACTTCTATTATCTCTATCTCCTTCAATCTATCTCCCACAGGAATTGATATTTCTAACAGTGAAGCACAACAGAAAAAGTGGGAAGATAGTAAGAGCTACGAGAAACCATTTAGAAGAGGAAATTAGGTATCTTAGAAGTTTTAATTCCATGAGGAATAGAGAATAAAGAAGAAATAAGTATAAACATCATGAACCAAAGATAAAAGTATATAATAGGCAGAAAGGAAAGAAGAAATTTATATTTTGGTGACTTACCAGCTCTGTGCAAATGCTCATTTATAAGCTCTCCTTTTGTACTTAAGCAAACTAAGGCACTAAGCTTTAGACTCTTAACAAAAGTATGGTTTAGAATATCATATTTGCCCATTAATAACAAGAAAAGTGGTAAGGAATAGAAAGTAAAAGAAGGAAAGATGAAAGTCTTTTGTATGGGCATATGACTAAAAGCACTGAAGGAAAAATGAGCAAGTCAAGCATTTGGCAAGCATATTTATTTGACTGGCTCAAAGTAACTGAATTGGTAGTCATAAGAATTGATGTTGGGGATATATCAGGAAAAAATAAGGTTCACAGAAGACAATGAATGTCATTTTAAGTAATGTGGATTTCCTATGATAATGGGAATTACTGTAATAGGAAAGATTATATAGGTTCCTTAACCAAGAAATGATGAAATGAAAGCAGAAATTTAGGTAGGTAATTTTTAGGTAAATTTAGGTAGGTAGGAAACATTTAGAAGGCAACATGAAAAATCATTTCAGGGGAAGAAATGAGAGGCATGGAGAATTGGTAAGAGACTGTCAAAACACTGTAGACATGAGGCAGTAAGGGTCTGGATTTCAGGAATTGCTGTGGTAACATAAAAGCAAAGAGAGATCTAAGGCAGACTAATGTGGAAGAATCAGTTGTCCCTACTAAATGTCTCAATGTGAAGGACAAAGATTAGTAAAACAACCAGATCAAGTCTGTGGGTAGAGAAGAATAGAGGTACGAGAATGATATTTATGGTAATGAACTAATTGGGAAGGAATGACACTTAGGGACTACTAATTTTACTAGTGACAAATGGCAACAAATATAATTCACACTCATTTATGTATCACCTATCAGTGCAAAATCTTATCATCAGATAAGTACACACTTTATACAATGTTATTTAGATAACTAATATGAACACATTTACTCTACTGTAGCACATATCAGATAGAAGATTCCATCCTATGTATTGTTTTTTTAACTATAAAAATACATTTCATTCAACCAAGCTAAACGGTGCCCTGAAGAACAAAATATTTCTCATACTCATATTGAAATTTTCCAAGACTTCTCGAAATACGTAACAGAAATTATTTTGTCCTCTGACCCTATAATTGTTAATGTCAAATGAGGCATAAAACAGGGAGACATACACTTGCCGAGAGTGTTTGCTACAATCATAAATAATAGCCAGTTCAAAGTTTAAGTGGAACAAGGGATTCCAACAGAATGTGAGGTCTTCTAGATGTTCCTGTTTGCAGATGACATCATTGCACTGATTTTATGAAAGCCAGAAACACTGTAAAGACCCAGAAATAAATTCCACAGTTGCTCAATAGAATTTAAACTAACTATCCACAAAAGAAAAACCAAGTGGATGAAGAATGTCTATAATTCACACTATGATATCTCATGGAATGGATAACACATAGAACAAAGCTATGAGTTCATGCATCTTGGACAAAGATAATGCAAAGACAATGAGCGTGACCCAGAACTTAATAGGAAGAAGAAAGTGCAGTCAATTGCCTCTGGGAAAGTGTGCAATACTTGTAATGATCTCACATTTCTCCCAGAATCAAAGCTCCAACTTTATAATCCCAATATTTTTTCAATGATGCCATCTTCCAAAAGTTAAAGTGGAAGGTGACCTAAAGACTACAGATAGGCTCATGATAGGTGTGAGTTGGACATAATACATTACCAGTAAATAATTGCATTAGAGAATCTTTGTAACAGATGTCATCAGAGAGATATGTAACTGGAAAAAGAGTTAGGTTAGTCTCACTGCTATGAATGCAGTAGCAAGAGACTCCCACCCTGACCCTGACCCTCTAAGTAGACTCAGTGGAGGACCAAGGAGATATACGGGATGACAAGTCAAGGATCAGATAGGATTAGAAGGCCCAGACGGGTTGTTATCTGCAGAGCTGGAAAGAGAACCTACATTGGTAACATCACGAATTCAATGGATCAAAGAAAAATTTGACTGTAGGCTTTGGGATTTCCTTTACAAAAGTACATTAAAAAAAAAAAAACCACTAGATAGAACACAAGAGGTTGCAAAGCAGTTAGAAAAAGCAAAGCCTCTAGTCTAAACAATGAAGAAATTAGAAAACACACCCCTGATTATAAATTGACTGCCTTTTGTGATGACAGAAAAGTCCATGACGGTGACCGAAGTGTTCTTTAAGGGATTAGCTAACAGTACATCATCAAGCAATTCTGACCAAGCAAGAAACCAACAGAAATATGGTCATGTCCAAATGCTTAATGGTTTCAATAACTTGTACCTATTAAGATATCCTAATGGAGCTTAACCCTTTCATTAGGAAAGACAAATATATGATAAGCAATACCAGTAAAAAGATGCAGAAATTTAATCAATCCAGGATCAGCCTGTTGAGTGTATCTGAAGAAAATGGAAGACAAGATGACACTTAAGGGATCCCATGTAGCAAGAAAATAGAGATCAGATGGTTCCAGTCTAAATTAATAAAATATATATTTAATGCATTTTATAATGTCATTTTGGCCAACTACTCAATCTCAGATTTTTGACAATTATCTTATTCTACTTTCTCCACAGACTTCTTATTGCCAACAGAGTAAGCATATAGGGAAAACCATTGTTATTAATATCTCTACCAAATATGTTGCCAACTTTTGAAAGAATAAGAACTTTTCATTTTAACTATGTATTGTTGTGGTGATGCCCTACAGAGAAAGAAATAATGTATTAATTTCTATCCTCGAATGTTTTGTATTTGAACAGCAATTTTTTCTCCTTTGTAATTTGAATGAGTTTGAAACGAACATATTTCACCTAATTCAAAAGTAGTTATTTAGCTTTTTTAATCCAGGTCAAAATCTAAATGCTATCATCTGATTTTTCTGTACAGTATCACTATTTTAATATTTGTGATAACAACAGTGCAGATAGAGGAAAGAAAAAAAGTAAAGTTCTTTTAGCTCAATAGTTCAGTTTAGGAATGGAATACCAAAAAGTCTTATATCTCTTTGATGCCAATTTAATCATAGCCCAGAGCAACAATGACTAAAGTCATCACTATCAGTAGCTTACTGATATTTGTGAAATTAACTGTCTCCTTCCATCTGGTTCCTAGGGGATTGAATGGTACTTTAATTTTTGGCAGGCTCTCCATTACTAAACTCTACATATGGTCCTCATTGAAGATACTGGTCATTCTCTGAATGTGGACAAAGCAGTTTTCCTCTTGGGGAGTCAAATGAGGAGAAAATGTGTTAATCTAATTTTACTCATATTCACACTGTGATATACAAGACAGGTTAGAGAACATATTGAAATAAAATTAATGATTATGATTCTAAACAAAGCCAAGTTCATGAAAGGTTCAGTCTTTGTTTTCTCTGGTTACATTATTTTGTAGATGTATGCTGACTCTTCAGGAATCACAAAGACTACATTTTTGCACTCATTTAAATACTCTCCAAATTTTCAGTGACACAATTTTGAGAAAAAGACAAGTATATTTATAAAGCAGTAATTCTCTTTTCCCTGAGCAATAGCAACAGACTCATAGTAGTGCTGGTGATTCGATTCCAGAAATATTCATAATGGGCCTACTATGTACAAGACAGACAGGGTGTGAGGTGGTGAGCATACAAAAACAAAAATGGTTCCTCCCCCAAAGATGCCCTCAATGCTGACATTCCACAGAGGAGATATATTTACATAGAAAACTATAATCTGAGTTATGGTGAGACAGGAGAAGGACCCATACAAGGTATTCTAGAAACATGTGAAAAAGGAGAAAACATTTTCCTTCTTAATGGGAAAAAAAGGGGATAGGCATGAGAGGTTGGAGTGACAGGGATTCAGAAAAGATAGAACCTGAGTGATATGGGAGAGTTTTTCAACCTAGGGAGAGGCTAAGAGCTAGGAACTAGCTACTTCTTTGTAAGGGACACCTAGGACAGTTTCTATTTTTTCACTCTTCTAAAGATAATCAGGGCTGGCAGCAGGCAAAATTGTGAAGACAAATTTCACCCATTCCAGTTCCCTTCGTCCTTCTTTCCCATGATCAGTAGTATTCCCTTGAGAGCAGCAGCATCATAAACTAGAAAAAAGAACCAAGACTCTCAGTCAGAAGACCTGGGGTCATGTTCTGATTGCTCACTTCTTCCTGAGGCAGAAGAATGCTTAATATACTGCACTGACTAGGAAAGGTCTTGAAAAGTTAAATCTACTGATAGGGAAATCTTTATAATGTAATACATCACAAATTCATAGAATGTTAGAAATGAAAAAAAAAATCAGAAGATACCTAGTTCCCTCATTTTACAGATGAGGAAACTGTGGGTCAGAGAAGTTGAGCTCATTTCCCAAGCTTTAATGCCCTTCACACACATTCTACTCTAGCCAAACAGACCTATTTGCTGTTCTCTGTGCATGAATTTCCATCTCTCCATCCCTGCGGTTTCACCTCAGCTTGTCCCCCAATACTTAGAATGTTCTTCCAACTCCCTTCCACCTCGTAACTCCTGCCTCTTTTAAGATCCAGCTCATTTGCGACCTCCTATATGAGGCCTTTTCTGATTGCTCGTTTTTCAGCATTTCCACCCATCTCTCTGTCCTGCCCCTCTCCCAAATAATTTAGTATGTATTTTCTTTGAGATAGCATTGCACAATGTACAGAAAGTCAGCTTATGAATAAGGGAGATCTGAATTCAAGCGTTACCTCTGATACATATTAGCTATGTGAGATTAAGAAATGCTTTGTATTTATTTTCCCTTAATCTCTGTTTGCCTCTTTTCTCAACTGCCAAAATGAGGATGTTAACAGTGCCTACCTTGCAGGATTGTCATGAGAATCAAATAAGGTAATATTTTTAAACTGCTCAGAAAAGTGGTTAGCAGATAGGTAATATAGGTGATGCGTATTCCTTTGCTGTGCCTCCCTCTATGTCCAAACTATTCTCCCCAGTAGAATGCAAACTCCTTGAAGGAAGGGACTGCTTAATTTTTAACTTTGTATCACCCAAGCGTCTGGAACAGTGCCTTTGCACGTAGTAGGAATTTGATAAATACTTGTTAAATTGTGTGTATATACACATTAAACACAAGCATATAACTGTTAAGCCTGCCAAATATAACTTATCTACCAAGTATGAAAAATAATGACCTACATGACTTGAAAAATTACCCTTTGATTATACTGCATAAGGATGGAGGAATTTCAAGGTATTTCCTTTTAAAATTGGGAATCTCATTTAAATAAAATCCAAAAAAAAAATTTAAATCATTTAAAAAAATACTACCCACCTCCTGGTAGACAGGTGATGGATATGATACATAATGAAAATATACTTTTTTTTTTCAGACCACGCAAATATGTGGATTTATTTTGGGTGGTGGGCAAGTCTTTTTTGATAAAAGAGAGGTTTTGGTTTATTTTTTCTTCTGTTTTTTTCAGGGAAAGGACTTGGGGAGGAGAGGTGGTCATGTGACAGTGATGAAGCATTTAAAAACACAACAGAGAACAGAGGGAGATCCAGAGGGGGATATGAACAAGAAGGGCAGCTTTGAAATTAACATACTGAATTTATTATATGCTTTAAAAAAGAGACAAGCTGTTCATAATGCTGTTTATAGTAAAGATTCACAGTTTCATATGCAATCCTCTTTTTCTGTTCTTTGTACAGAAATGTTCGTGTTTGTGTTTGTTAAATACAGAATAAAAAGTAATTGCTTAAAAGTAATTTAAATCAAGTCTTGATACGTGTTGTTGACAGAGGCAATCCTCTATCCACTATGCCATACTGTTTCATTTTACTTTTAGTAAAAACAAATATTTTCAGCTTTTATAAATTGAAAATACACAAACGGGAAATTTTAGCAGGTTATTCAATTATTTGATGTATCTATGTGGTTTAAATCCCACTTCAGTTTACACTATAATGGCTGTTGAACCCTAGGCAAATCATTTGACTTCTCTGAGTCCAAGTTCCCTGATCTATAAAACAGGGTTAATTAGAGTGCCTATGTTATAAGGTTGTTGTGAGGGTCAAATGAAATAACAATAGTGCTTTGTAAACCTTATACAGTGATAAACAGCTCGTCCCAAAATTCTTAGTGGTTTAAAGCTTTAATAGAAAGATTAAAGCATAATTTTCAGCTATTAAAGCTTAAAATGAAATGTTAGTAATGAAGATGAGGATAATGATGATGATCACGGTCATGATGATGATAATGATAAGTAGTGATCTCATTTATAAAGATATTTACTCCACAGATGCAGCTTCCGAGCCTTTATGCCATCTCATTTCTGTCCATGTCACCCCATAAATACTCCTAAGGGAGATCACTGGAGCACACAGATTGCCCTTACATTATCCTTGCTCTTACCATATGAATGGCTCACCTTCTTTCTCAGTCATATGTCTGCCTTTCTAATGGTATCCTTTTCAATCCTTTCTTTGTGTCATTCTTACTTGGTAATGGGCTACAGCCCATTCATGCCTACCGTGTACCTCTCAATTGTCCTCACAGCAGCTATCTTTTTTTTTCAACAACACAAGATGAATGAAAGAATACTGTTGATAATAAGTTAGATTTTTATTTCAAGGGAGAGCATTTATTTCAGGGGGTTATTAAAAACAATGTTCACTTTTCCTAGGCAATTCAGACCACTCTCCTGTTTATTTCTATGTCCAGCTCATTGTTCAGAGGGAATATGGTAGTAATTTGGTAAACATGTTTTCAGTTAACCGAAAAACAGCATTTCTGTAAATGAAAATTGTTAATTACAAATCAAATATTCTTCTGATCCAGTAGTTTTAGAGTTTTTTTTTTTGCTTATATACAAAATTAAAAAGGTGAAACGGATCAACCAAAAAACTGTTGTGAGATTTTTATTATCTTAGATTCTACATATAGTAAAAGCTACTCCCACTTTCCCACCCTTAAATATTCTTTAAATTGTTAATTAGCTTAATTATATTTATTCCATGACCATGTAGACCTTTTAAGATAAACTTCCTATTATTTTTAAAATGCCATTTATCAGAATTGAAGCATGTCATTGAAATACTATAACAGAAGCATTGGTCTTGATCTCTAAAAATCAAGAATAAAGATGAAACTTAATAAACAGGCCACACTTCTGTGAATATAAAGAGACAGTGTCCATTAACAGTAGTAGAAATTGTGACAATTTACCTGGGTCAAGTAAATTGCTGTCCCAATAAATCTTTACAGTGATAGTCATAATGAATGGGTAATAGGGCATTCCAAGCTAACTAAAAACATTGAAAATATGAAGATCAAAATATAGCTTTTTATTATTTCTGATCATCAGATGGTAGAAAATAATCAAATTCAAAGGTCTTTATTGATTTATAAATTCTATAATGCAGCTAATGGGAAAAAAAAATCAATTATGTAGAGCTAACATGTCTACAGAGGAGGTGATCTCTTTACAGCTTAGGTCTCTTCTTAATACCATAGGCAGTATGTTCTGGAATTCCATATGAATATGAAATCAATAGTGATTTTCAGTCATATGCCGTTTCTTAATAATATACTCAGTATTGAGTTACTAGTTTGATGTTGTAAGTGCTAAAGTCAAACTAGAGCATTAGATCTAGAAATAGAAACAGACTTTACATATCATTGTGTTCAGCATCCTTATTATTACTGATGAGAAACCTGAGGCTTAGTAAGATGGAATGACTTCAGTCAGTCAATAAAGTGCCTACTATATGCAAAAGCACTGTACTAAGTGCTAGGGGTACAAAAAGTGGCAAAAGACAGTGACAGTCCTTGACCCAAAGGAGACAACAAACATACATGAACAAACAAGTTAACTAAAAATCAAAAATAATTACCAGCAGGAAGGCATTAGAATTAAGAGAGGCTGAGAAAGGCTTCCTGAAGAAGATGGGATTTTAGTTGGAACGTTAAAGAAGCCAAGGAATATAGGGGATGGACATGAGGAGGGAGAGCATTCCAGGCATGGGGTATAGCAAGAGAAAAGGCCCATTCAGGCACAAAGGTAGTCAATAAGAGAGCTGAAATTCAAATCCAGGACTCCAGATTCAATGTTCTTTAGACAGTTAGATAGTAAAATGGATAGTGTGCTGGACTTAAGACCGGAGTTCAAATCTGAATTCAGATACTTAGTAGTAGACCCTGGGAAAATCTATTATCCTGTCTACCTCAGCTTCTCCATCTGTAAAGTGGGAATAATAATAGCACCTATTCCCAGAGTTGTTATGAGGACAAAAAGAGGACAAAATTTGTAAAGCACTTCACAAACCATATTTTGTTATACAAACACTAGTTATTATTCTTCTTATTAGATATACCGCAAGTATATTTTATTAGTTTGAAATAAAACAATTTTATTTTCCATCTATATGTTTCTAAAATATGTAGTTAGTATTGTGCCTATAAAGCATGTAGAATCTTTTTGACAAAACTTTTAAAATTGAAAATTCTGTGTGAACAAAGATTTCCTTTCACTTTGTGCTTGATTTCCCAGTCAGAACTAATCTTTCCTCCTCTGAACTTCTGTAACTCTTTCAAAGGCTTTTCTCTCAGAGTACCGATAATATCTTGTCATGTATTATAAAAACCATATTATATTATATGCTTTTAAAAATACTGCCAACAACAATTAGTGGGTAAAGGAGTATGATTATTTTTGTAGCTTATTTCATATGTGCAGATAATTCTCTAAAACAAAATGGTTTGCAATTTTGCCATTGATAAATGTACTTATTTCTCTGAAAGAAAAAAATGATGATGGTGGTGATAAATATTTTACTGCTTTTAGTAACTTACTACTTATAGTTAATATGTGTGGGTATGACTCTTCTGTGAAAAAAAAAACTTTGGAATTATAAACAAAAAGTTACTAAACAGTATGTACTCTTTGACCTACCTATATGATAGCTAGGTCTATATCAAAAGAAAGAAAAAAAAGGTACTTAATGTAAAAATGTAGCTAGTTTTGTGATGGCAAAAATTGGAATCTAAAGGGATGACCATAAATTGAGGAATCATGGAAGAAGTGTTATTTGAATATGATGGCATATTATTATGCTCTAAGAAATGGTGACTTCAGAAAGGGATAGGAAGATTTCTATGAACTGATGCAGCATGAAGCAAGCAAAATCTGAGGAAAAAATTATAGTATAATATCAATATTATAAAAATGAACAATTTTGAGGATATGAAGAATGTAAAAAGCAGAACCAGGGAAACAATTTATAAAACAACCAACACTAAAAACAAATTACTTCAAAAACTGTAAGAACTATGATCAATGTAACAACCATACATGATTCCAAAGGACCAATGATGAAACTTACAGAGAGAAGTAATGGACTTAAGATGTAGCATAAGATATAAATAGATTATATGTACGTATGTACATGTGTGTGTGTATACATTCACAGTCATTGGGGGAACTTGTTTTGCTTAACTGCAAATTTGTTATTTAAAATTTTGTTTTTCTTTTCTTTTCAACCAATGAAGGGAAGGGGAGAAAATAGATTTTTGTTCATTTTGTTTAAAAAATAGGTGGGGGTGTAATATATGTGAAATATTACATGCACTTTCAGATGAGGTCACTATATTATTAGTTTTACTCAACTGTTTTACAGTATTATAAGAAAGTTCTCATGCAATAATATGTAATTTTTTGCAATATACAAATATAAGACATCGATGAAACTTAAAAATATAACATAGGTAATGATACACACACATATATGTATACATTCTTTTTATTTAAAATAATTATTTGGGGAAAATATATATTATCATTCATTCAGAAAAAAAGGTAAAGATCAAAAAAAATTTACTAAGGAAAGGAGTTTAAAAACAGGTCAAAAGCAACCCAAAAAAAGGAGAAAGGGAAAGGAGCTAGCACTCTGAAAAGCAAAATCTCTCTATTTATACCAAAAAAAAAAAAAAAGCAATTATACCCAAGGAAGGTATCAGAATTACTACCTTTCTGTAAGGAAAAAAAAAAGACATAACTTTTTGTATTTACTAATTTTACTGTATGAAATAGGTATAGAAGATTAAAATAGATTTTATTTCCCCTACATGTCAAATTAATAAGAAAAAAGTACAAAAACAAATAAAATCTATTATTTATAACAAATATGAATGGAGTAAATTCTCCTTTAAAAGAAAAGGTTCCAGAATAGATGAAAATCAAAATTAATCAATAAAGTTTTAGTAAGCACCTTTTGTATTAAGATTAAGAAGTAGACTATCTAGAGCCATGTGAATAACAACATGTGAATTAGTTTCAAAAAGCAAGAGGACATTAATGATATTATCTCAAAGTAGAATTCATAATTCATAACATATACGTAAATATCTTATCTCCCTACTATATTATAAACTTTCAGAGCAAGGACCATATTTGCTTCATCTTTGTATCCCACAGATTGCCCAACCCATCAACACAGTTGATCAATAAATGTTTGTTAAACAAATGAATGGATGTTATCATTAACATGTCTACAAACCAAAAACTCATCAGAATAAAGAACAGAAATCCAATCATTCAAGTCTTTCCATGTATATGGACTATATCTTTTTTGATGGGCAAAATGCCTGAATAATTTCACAGCATTTTTTACTTTTCTTACAGATTTTTAAACATCATATGTATGTGTGCATGCATGTGTATGTATGCTCAATATATGCATATGCATGTGTATGTACACACATACACATTTATGTGTGTGCACACATTTACACAAACCTATGCTAAACATGAGCAGCTCTGGCCTATAGCAAGTATTCATAATAATGGTACATGAGGCACAACTGGCATGAGAGATGATTTTGAGTGACATGGAAAAAACTAACCATAGTGAAAATTATGAAGTTGAACGAAAACCTTTAGTACCTACTTACCTCCTCTCTCAGTACCTTTCTTTCTTTTTGTTATGCCTTCCCCTCATTCTATACCTAGTCTCACACTGCTTTATGCTGCCTTTCTATTAGTTCTGATCAACATTGTAAATGCTAATTAAAAGACATAACAAGATGTGAGAGCTTGATAATCAAGTGATAGCTCAATTTGGAGAGAGAAAGAAGAGAATATTTACTCAGCTGCCCTTGGAGGAAATTTTCTCATGGATATCCATAAAATGCCTCTGCAGGCCACTCACAGCACTATGTCCCTATTCTTGCTTTATGGGAAAAAAATAAATGAACTGCTAAAATGATGCCAATTTCTTCAAGAATGATGCCAACCTCCTCAAAGGTGGTAAATGTTCATTCCCCAATAGATTTACACTCTAAGAGGGATTTTCCAAATGAATACCTTAATTAACCAAGAGAGCAGATTAAATATAAACAGAAGGGTTTATCTCATAGAAATTTGTTACATGAACTTGAACTAAACCTAATTTTGAAGCAAATAGTAAGGAAAATTAGACAAGCCATAAGGATTTCTTGAAAAATTGCAGTAGTTCTAAACATTTTTCCTCTATCCACTTACATTACACTCTCCTCCCCAATTCTCTCTCCCTATCAGTGGAAGACCTTAACATACTTCACTGAAAAAATTAAGGTTGTATATCAGAAACTCCCACTTCTACTCAATTCCATACTTCCAATTACTCCAACATCAAGCCCTATGCTTTCCAGTTTTGTTCAAGCCTAAAGTATGATGAGTAAGCCCTTCTCTTTGCCAACACCTATCTCTCCTCTCAACATATGATCCCAATCTCTCCTATCTCCTTGGCCCTTTGATTATATATCTTTATCTATTTTTCCACAGGCTCACAAAAATGTGTAGACAGCCCTCCATCCTTAAAAATATTCATTCATCCTATCACAGAATCAGTCTATTCGCATCTATGATCTCTTTGATATCCACACTCCATGAAAGAAAAATGTCTATATTTAATGCCTCTATTTTCTCACTTTCAATTCATTTCTCAACTCCTTGCAATGTGGCTTATGTCTCCATCACTATACTGAAAATGTTATCACCACGGTCACCAATAAACATTATTACTAAGACAATGGACTTAATTATCAGCCTCTTCTTAGTCCTCATTCATTTTTTATCTCCCTGTAACATTTGACACTACTATCCCACCCTGGATATTGTCTCCTCTCACATCTTTGTCAGCCTTGCTCTGCTACATCTATCTTCCTGCCAGTCTGACTATTCTTTCTCATTTCCCTTTGCTTGACCATCATCCTTCTCTTACCCTCTATACATGAAGGTATCCCCAGACTCTGTCTTAACCTCTATTCAATTCTCTTTTTATACTTTTACTGATCTCAACGACTTTCATCATCTCCACACAGATGAATCTAAGACTAATATTTTTAGACATTTTTCTTCTGAACTCTAGTCCTGAATTAGCAAGACTCCTATGTCATGAAATCATATCAATTCCATCACCATATTCCATATCCGTCCCCTTCTTTCCATTCACATGGACACCACTTTAGTCAGGCCTTCATCATTTCCCATGTGTACCTTATATGTTTCTTAATTAATCTCTTCTGCTCCTTTAAGTTTCACCCCATCCATCCTCTACACAACGTTAAATTTGAAGTCTGGTCATGTCACTCCTTTGCTCAAGGAGCTTCATTGTCTTTCTGCTGCCTCAAGAGTAAAATTCAATCTTCTCAGTTCAGCATTTAAAGTTCATACTTCATGGCATCTATGAAAATATAAAGCTACAAAGTGTAGAAGTTTTCACAGAAACAGAGTCAAAACAATGTCTAAGAACAGGTTAAAGAGATATTCATCCTAGGGCAGGGAACTTTCTCAAGGAATAGAAATTTGTCTCAATGTGGATAATAAAAAGGGCTTGCTATTTCTGAGGTTTGAGTAGACAGTTGCAAGATATCTTGGCATCTCTATCTTCTCCAGTGGAGTGACACCTCTCACTATGGGGTGCCTTTTATGCCATTTGCCTTGGGAAATATTAGTTGCTTTACGTATAAAAGGTATAACTATAGCCCATTCTTCCACTCTTTCTTCTCCCTCATTTTACATATTGAATCAGTTGCCAAGTCTTGTCATCCCTACCCACCTTCATAACCATCAATCTAGTGATGTGGCCACATCTCTCCAGTCATGTGGTCCCCATTTTAATTCAATTCATTGTCAAAATTCTCCAAAACTAGCTTCTGGTCTCTCATTATCTCTGATGCATCCTCTACATAGCTGCAAAGGTAATCTTTCTAAAGTACAAGTTTGACCATGCCACTTCCCTGGTCAACAATATACAAGGACTCCCTAAGATAAACTACCAGCTACTAAGTTTGACAATTAAAGCTCTTCACAATCTGCCTCCAGTCTATATTTGAAGCCTTATTTCATGTTACCTTCCTTAGGCCCTCTACTGCTGGCCCTTAGGCCCTACCAAATTGGAATACTTAATGTTCCCTAATCTTGGCACTTCACCTCCTGCTTCTATGCTTTAAACAGGCCATCCCCTATATTGATAACCACTCCTTTATCCCCTCTACTGCTTAGCAGCCCAAGCTTCCCCCAAAGTTTAATTTATCCCTTTCCTTCAAAAGCCTTTCTTGAATCTCCTATTGAAATTATTGGTGTTTTGTCCTCAAATTATCATATGTACATATGATACATATGGGCAGTTGTTATTGTTTAGTCATTTCAGTTGAGTCTGACTCTTTGTAATCCCATTTAGGATTTTCTTAGCAAAGATACAGAGTGGTTTGTCATTTCCTTCTCCAGATCATTTTACAGATGAGGAAACAGAGGTAAACGGGGTTAAGTAACTTGCCCAGGGTCATATGACTAGTATCTGAGGCCTGATTTGAACTCAGGAAGATGAGTCTTATTGACTTCAGAGCTGGCACTCTATCAACTGTGCTGCCTGGCTGTGCTTATATAAGAAATTATATGTGTGTGTGTGTGTATATACACATATGTTTGTGTATGTCTATATATATGTAAATTTGTATCTCCCTTGAGGACAGGAAAACCTTTTTATTATGTCCTTGTATCTCAGGAACTTAATGCAGTGCCTGGCACTTTCACAAATGCTTATTAGATTGGGTTGAACTGGAAGCTACCAGATCATCGGAATTTTCTCCACCACCCTCAATTTTACCTTAGTGTCCTAGGGTTTCTGTTTTTTCTTATACTCCACCTCAACTTAAAGTACCTTTCTTGACTCTTGACCCAGGTGCAAAAACCTAGTTTTAGGTCTGAGTAGAATGCGAAAAGCCAAGTAACATTTAATAAGACTCAAAAGATAGCTGTGAGCCAAACTTTGAAAGACCTTAAATACAGCCTTATTGCCTTACAAAGATTAAATATAATCATATAATAAAGCAGCTTTGTGGAGAATGCACTATGGAGAAAAGATTAAAGAGAGATCAACAATTAGAAGGCTCTTATGATAGCCTTAGCAAAGATAACAAAGGTCTGTCTGTAGTATGAGTTAAGAGAAGGAAGGTAATGCAGGAGTATCTTCAAGTCAAAATTATACAGTTTGCTGAGTGACTGGATATGGAACGGGGAGACAAAAGATACCTCTAAATTTTACAGATAATGATAAAATCTCATTTTGACGGTGCTTTAAGGTTTTTAAAATGCTTCGCCTTCAACAACCCGGTGGAATAAATAGGCATTACTATTCCTATTTTATAGAAGAAGAGCAAACTGAGGTTCCACCTCACCCTCATCAGACCGGCAACATAGACAAAAATCGAAAATGACAAATGTTGGAGGAACTGCAGGGTAAAAAGACACAATGATGCACTCCTGGTGGCGCTGTGAATTGGTCCAACTATTTTGGATCAATTGCTTAAACTATTCATTTAAAAGAGTAACTAGTGGAAAAGGAACTGGGAGAGAAGATAAAAGATAGGAAGAAGAAGTAGTGCAGTGGATACAGTGACAGGCCTTGAGTCTGGAAGACCAGAGTTCAAATCCAGACTCACTTACTAGCTGGGTGACCCTGGCAAATCACTTAACCCTGTTTGCCTCAATTTCTTTCTCTGTAAAAAAAAAATCTGGAGAAGGAAATGGCAAACCACTCCAGTATCTTTGACATGAAAAACATAAATAACATCACAAAAAGTCAGATAAGACTGAAAGTGACTAAACAAGAACAAAAATTACTTCAAAAAGTTATTAAACTGCATAGTCTTTGACCCAACAAAACTACTAGGGCTATACTACAAAGTACCTTTATTTATAAAAATATAAAAATATTTATAGCAGCTTTTTTGTGATGGGAAAAAACTAGACACTAAAGGGATGCTTATCAATTGGAGAATGGCTGAACAAATTATGATATATGCATGTAATGGAATACACGTTAGTGCCACAAAAAAAGAAAAAAAAGATGAAAGAAGTGGTTTCAGAGAAACCTTGGGAAGACTTTATGAACTAATGCAAAGTAAAGTGAGTAGAACCAAGAGAACAATTTTCACAATAACAACATTTTAAAGACGAATAACTTTGAAAAAACATAAGAACTGTGATCTATGCAATCACCAACCATGATTCCAAGGAGCTGAAAATAATGTGTACACCTCCTGACACAGTGGTGATATATTCAGGGTACAGAATGAAGTATACATTTTGGGGCATGACCAGTGTGAGAATTTGTTTTGACTGTGTGTTTGTTACCAGGTTTTTGTTTTTGTTTTTTCCCCAATGGAGAGGTTTAGAGGAAGAGAAAATAAATGCTTATTAATAGAGAAGGAGGAAGAGGAAGTAGAAGAGAGGAGGAAGAGAAGAAAGAAGAAAGAGGAGGGGAAAGGAGAGGAAAGAAGGGGAAGGGAGAAGGGAGGAGGAAGGAAGTGAGGGGAGAGAAAGGGTAGAGTAGAGAAGAAAGGGGACAAGAACCAAGGACTTAAAACTTCAAGCAATTTCACTGCCCCCAATGCAGCCTAGCCTTTGACTGAGAATGACATCTCTGTCCTTCTATGAGATTTTCTAAACAAGATTTTCTAAAAATTTTTAAAGAAAATTCAATTATTATTCAATTACATTCACTAAACCAGAAAAGTTAACTAATACATTTTGCAAAGATTTTCCTTAATAAGGAAACTGGTTGAAACAAAAATGTCTTCATGCTTAAATCTTAGTTAATCAAAAAAGCCTATTAACCAGAACACTACATTACTCAATCATTATGGTCAATAATGGGTTGGTTATAATTCAAACTTCAGTAATAGGTGTGTTTAGTCAAAAATACCTGATTATATACACAGACACATAATATAGTATGCTATTGCAGAAAAGTTTTAGATTGAGCATCAGAAGATGAGTGTGATATACTTAAAGTCACTAAGCCTCAGTTTCCACATCTGTAAAAATGAGGGGGTGCTCTCTAACATACCATCCAGCTCCAAACCTCTGTGATTTCACAGCAATATCCATTTTCCCTCAGAATATTGATGAGAATGAGAAGCAAAAATATGGAAGACTAACTGAGTTAATTTTACACATGTGCCAGAATAGCAGGCTAGTAACTAGTGGAAATGGAACTGGGAGAGAAGATAAAAGACAGGAAGAGATTTCAGAGTAGAGATTAAGGCCCAGGCTACCACCCATTGTTGTTGGCCAAAACTGGGCCAATAGATTTTCTAAAACTCTGGAGGGAAAAAAGTACAATAGAATTGAATTTCAATCAAATTGAGATTTCATTTTATTTCAGTCCTTAACTTATGTATACATTGTGACAAAGCAAGGAAATCTTTGACACAAGAAATGACTTCCAGAAAATCCCATGTCCAGGCAAGCATGACAAAGACAGGCTTTAACTCTGAGTAACAGGGCCAAGATAGTATAAGGGATTTTCCCAAGTCTTGAAATATTTGAACAATGCTTTACTAATGTTTGAGGAGTTCGTTTCTGAAAGTTTATGCTTCAAACTTTTCAAATACACCCACCACTAATATGAGAAATACACAGATTTTAATAATGTTACATAAATACTATTAATAGCACCCTAAATATCCAATTATCTACCAAAGGACTTTCTATTGAAAATATCCTTTTTAAAAAAGCTGCTGTATACATATTACCACTTAAACTAATTTTCCTACCTGTGTAAAATGTCTACATAGCATCAATTTATCACAAGGAAACTAGGTATACTGACACAGACGATAAAATAGGTGCATGACAGCAGGAAGTTTCTAAGATGGGGTTTTCAATCTATTAAGTCAGGCTGGATCCGTCGTTGAATTTAAATACAGACATTTAGGGGAAAAAATTTCAAAAGAGGATTTAGCATTAGTTGCAGCATGTCAATCGGATGTGCAGAAAACGCTACACAATATTGTAGATAGCCAAGACGAACACAAATAACAGAATAAGCACTTTTTCTTCACTTTGCTTTACAAATTACATTACAATTGCATTAGATCCAGGAAAACTAAAAAAAAAAAAAAAGTCCTTAATATTAAATGCTCTATCCAGTTAAAATGGAGAACCTAATCATAGATTTTTGCCCCCTCCCCCAGTTTCCTTGTTCTCCCTTTTTGCTCTCCCGCAGGCAGCGCCGATTCTTCTCCAGCTGTGTTTGCAGAACATAGGTGCACGGGGCCACTCACCTGTCGTCGTTCTGCCACCCTTGGTCCCCTAGCAGCAAATCCCGAAACCTGTATCTTGGGGGCAGAGGGGGAACCTCGCTCTCCAAGTCAACCATCCTTTTCCAGCCAAAGGGAAAAAAAAATAAAATTAAACGGAAAAAAAAAAAAACCAGAAGGGAGAGGGGGAAAAATAAAAGGAAAAGGTTCAACAGGAGAGGATGAAAGGGTAAGGGGGGAAATAGTCACCACCCGGAAGCCTGGACTGAGAGGGAGCAGGGCAGGTTCCTCGAAACCGAGGGTATGATGGGGGTGATGCAAACCAAGCCCAGGAGCAAAGTGGGACTCTGGGGAGAAGCAGCCAGCCCTCCTAGCAGCCCCCGGGCTTCGGCTTGGCGCAGCTTCTGGCAAAGAGAACCCGGGGGCGAGGTGAGAGTACAAAAGTTACTTCTGAGGGGCAAGCGTGCAGCAGAGGAGAGATGGGGAAAGGGTCTTGGGGAAAGGTAGGGGCGGGGCTGGGAGGGGCAAGCACTTCAGGGAGCAGCAGGTGAGCTTCCCTTCCACCCCTCGCCTGGGGCGCCCAGCTGCAATTCTCCCCCGGGCCGGCCGGGAATAAGCTCTAGGTTAGGCTCAGCGCAGCTGGTAGGGGAGTCTGGCTGGGGAGGGGGAAGCTATTTTTTTTTTAGCCGCGGATACGCCGCCAAGCCCTAGCTCCCCGCAAATGTCATTTGGAGCTGCCGCTGGAGCCCCCACCAATGAAATTTTTTCTCATTAGCATAAATCAGTGACGGCACTGGAGGCTTCTCAGACACAGCCAATGGAAGAGAGCTCATTAGCAGATTCCCCGGTAGCATCCCCGAGGGAGGGGTGGGAGCAGCCCGCCCACGCGACTGATTGCTGGGCCTGGGGTCTTTTCTCTATGCATCTGGGTACCTCCCTTTATTTCCCTCCCGCCTAGGTGGGCGGAAGGAAAACTGCTTTTCCTGCTTGAGGGAATCCCCTTTTATCCCAAAGGGATTCCCCGTTTTCTCTCCCCTAATTCTAGAGACTGTGAGGAGTTTCCCTCCCCCCGGGAACAGGATTACGCACCTTTTGTGCCATATATAAGGGTGGACCAATTCGAAACCCACTGTGAGTTGTGAGGTTAAATAACACAATAAACATCAAAATGCTTTAACAAATATTAAGGTCTATATAAGTCTACAATGTTATAGTCAAGTTGGGCTGTGATAATAATGACTATGATAATTTCTATGGAGCTCTAAAAATTTTGTCTTTTATTTGTTCCTTTGACTGTCACAACTACAGGGATATTATCTCCATTTTATGAATAAGAAAAATGAGGCTCCCAGACATTAAATGATTCGCCCATGACACTAGTAGAGTCAGAGGTTTTCTTGACTTTGAGTCCAGCCTTCTGTTCACTACATAATCCTGTCTCTTAGGTTATATTGACCTGTCTTGATGCGCAGAGTTTCCTCTCTGAACTAGTCGAATTTTGGTAACATGGAATTTAATCCAACATTTACGCAATGCCTTGGTACTGTCCTACGTGCTGCAAACACAAACATGCCACCATCCTTAGGATGATAGAGCTATGTAAGGGACTTTAGAGGCTATCTAGTATAGCTTTCTCATTTATAGTTGAGGAAACTGAGGTCCAGGAGGTTTAAATGATGTGCCTAAATTTACACAAGTAGTAACTAAGCTTCAGAGGCCAGATTTGAACCTGTGTCCTCTCTGGATAGAGTGCTTTCTCCACCAGGGTGCTGATTAACGCAAGATTACATTTACTGGAATAATAATAGCTAACATTGCAATGGATTTGAAATGATATCATCCATCCTAAATTTGTCTTTCAGATAGTTTCTTCCAATAGGTAGGTTTGGGATCACTTGAAGCTTGTGGGGATAGAGATCAGGCCTGTGATTTCACTGATATAGGGAATTCTCAATTGAGGAAATTCCTTCTACTGATGAAGTTTGGCACCTTTTCAGCAAAATGTAACCTTAGAAAGTTGTCTGGAGGACTGAGAAGTAAAGTGACTTGCCCAGCTTCAGACAGGCAGTGTGTGTGTGTGTGTGTGTGTGTGTGTGTGTGTGTGTGTGTGTGTGTGTGTGTGTGTGTATGTGTGTGTTAAACCCAGATCTTCCTAGGCCAGCTCTCCATCTACTATACCTTGCTGCCTCTTTTGAAGCCTGAAGTGAGAGGAATATCAATCACCTACTTCATTACTCTTCACCAATGGGGCCAGAGAAAGACAGCTAACCTCTCAACTCATTTGTTCATAACAATGGTTTGCACACTGAGGGTATGCAGTGATATTTTTAAAATGTACTTTAAACAAAAATTAAAGTCTGGTTGCTGGGTAAAAGGAGGTGTTATACTATTAGTGGTATAGTGACAGCATTGAGTTACCACTGGCAGATTAGACAGTCATGCTTTCTTTGTAAATGTGATGGCCCATCCAAGTTGGCCATTTGTATCAGGTTTTTAATTCAAAGCTAAAGCTAGCAGGGAGCTGAATCCTTGACCCTAGCTAAGAAGGCCTCTCTCTGGAGGATTTTTTTAAAGGCCTGATTTGTAACAAAACCTGTCTTACATTCTGAGCATTCTCAGCAACATGAATAGAATCAGTTGTATTTTAGCAACAGTGAAAAGAGAAAGCAATAGAGAACAAGGAGAAAGGCAGAACATCAGATTCAACATAGGGATTAAATCTCCAAAGGGCAGGTAAGGAACAAAGAGAAAAGGTGGATGGGAGATTTGTGAAGGTGTTGCTACAATTGATCTAATTTCACCAAGATCCCTGGTGGTTTTGTCAGAAATAAAGCCTGCCTGCTGCATGCACAGTTCATGAGTATAACATACAAAGGAAACTGCCTATCTAGAAATGCAGGCAAAAGCTGAGGTACAGTAATAGTAATTAAATAGTAATAAGAAGTGCCTTCTCACTTTCCTTCCTGTTCATTTCCTTCATATAGTTCCCCCTCAACTGACACATCATTTTTGGCTTCACTTTCAGTGCTAACCCTGATGTTTTGTCCATTTCTCTGCTGCTCCCTCTTCTGCATTGTCACTGGGGAAATTTAATGACTTGTTTATCAGGAGTTAGAATTTAAGGAAGAATCATTTAGGATCTGTTCTATAGTCATGAATGGTCAACCTTGATCCTGTCTTCCTCCTACAATTCCAGAACCACTGTCCACACATAAAACTAGCTGAATCAGAAAGTTCATCTCAATCCTAATGATCTCCCCTATTAATCTTATTGTCACAAATGCTCCAAATGCTATCCCTATGATGGCCTTCTAGAGATCCTCTTTCCTGTCTTCATAGTGATATGGCTCCCTACATCCCAAAACCAGATTGTTAACTCTTTGAGGACACCAATATTTTATACAGCTTCGTGTCTAATATATCATCCCAGAGATCACCTAGCACATTGCCTTTCCCAAATAAGATGTTCAAAAAATACTTGTCGAAGGAAATAAATGTCCCATTCTGAAGTTAAATTCCCTCCCTGCCCCCTTCAGTATTTACAATATAAGAAAATTCCTAGTGAAAGATTGATGCAAAGTTAGAATTGGAATTCTGCTTTCAACAACTAGAATGCACACATAATCATGTGTGTATTCATGTGTGTGTATGAATAGCTCATTCAAGTTATAAAATAAAATAAAAATTGTTCTTTTATAAATAGGGCCTCTGGACTTAAATCTCTTCCTAAATACCTAGCACAGTGCCTGCCACATAGTAGGTGCTTAATAAATACTTCTTGATTTATCTGGGGAAAAGGTGTGAGATTGAAAAGTGTGTGTTTTGAGTGTATATGAGTGAATGTGGTGTGAGAAGGGGGAAGGGAATTGGGAAGACATGCTCTAGAGAGCATCCTGTATTTAGATTAAGTTAACAATAACAGACATCTAACACAGCTTTGCAGACATAATTTCATTTAATCTTCACAAGAGCCCTGTGAAGTAAGTACTATTATTATTCTCATTTTATGAGTGAGAAAACTGAGGTCCAGGAAGGTTTTGTGATTTACTGAGGATCATACAGTTAACAAGGATCTAAGTTAGAATTTGAATTTCAGTATTTTTAACACCATGGCCAAGGCTCTTACCACTATGTTACACTGCCTTCCCCCTACCTTGTATGGTTGAAGAGCCATTTCACGTCCAAACAGGTCCAGATAAAAAGCTATCAATCAGACCATTTATTTAACATCATGTCAGGTCAAAACCAAGAGATAATTATTCAAGAAAATTAATTGAAAGAGTATAGGATATTGTCTGAGTCTACTTGGAAGACAGTAAAAAAATAAAGGGTTAATATGATAGGAAAGCTACAGAGGGCAATTGAGTCTAGGCTGAGCTAGATCTCTCCTGTCGGTTATTAACACAAGCCAGCTGGAAGAGCCATAGAGACAGTATGGAATTTAGTCATGAGAAGCCAAATTTATTAACTGGTGTCAGTGCCAGAAGATCTGGTTTATGATGGCTAAGGGAAGCAGAGCACCAGATGTAGAGGACAGGCTTGAGCATAGTCAAATATGAGAGCACAAGTCAAATGGATTGTGGGAGGAGATCAAGCAGAGATGGCCAAACCTAATGAAACATGTAGTAATGATAGCTCATTTTTATACAATGCTCTACATTTACAGAGTACTAACATTGGGAGCATGGACTTCAAGTTGAAAGGGATGTTAGAGGCCATATGGTCTGATCCCTTCATTTTATCTTTGTAGAGACTTGAGACTTAAAGAGGTTTTGCTGTTCTTAAGGTCACATAGATAATGAGTAGAAGAGTAAGGATTTGAATCCAGGTTTTCAGACTACAAATCCAGCACTCCTCTGATGTTCCTTAAAACAAACCCCTAAGGTGTATAATACAAATGTCAGTGTCCCCATTCTCTAGGTCAGTGGTGTCAAACTCAGAAAAGAGAGACACTAATCCATACATAAGGATCCCTGCTGGCTGCTTATTGATTTAGGTTTTCTTTTAAATGTAATGTTATCTGTGTTTTGCTTTATTTATTTTGTTAAATATTTCCTAATTATGTTTTAGTCTGCTTTGGGCAGCCCTTAGAAGTGTCAAATGTGGGTTGTTTGACACCTCTGTTATAGAGGAAAAAGCAGAGGTTCAGAACAGTGAAGTGACTCATTTATCTTTAATTAAATAGCCTGTATCACACCCAGCACTGAAGACCTGTCCTTCAACCTTCAAATCCAATGTTCTTTCTCCCTGATCACTGTGTGTCTGCATGTAAAAGGAAAATCTGAAGCTGAAGGTATCCTGAGTCTAAATCACAGTGAAACTAGATAAAACTGAGAATGAGTCCTTGTGGAAATGTAATATCTTGTGAAAAGGTGTAGTATTTTTTTTTCAGTCACCTTAAAGGTGTACCCTTAAGACACTGGAACAGATAGGGGTCATTACACTCAAGCACCATGTCAAAAAGAATATATACATACATATAGACAGACAGTCACAAATGCATGTGTATAAATGTGTACAAGTAGACATGTACATATGTGAGTGTTGTGTGTTACACCTCTGTAGTTATATGTGCATATATGTATATGTATACATAATGTTTATGTTTATTATGTTTATATATTCCCTCCAATAGTGCAGATAACCCATCTATGACTATGTGAATTCTTACCATGTCTTCTCATATATTCTGTATTCACCACACCATGTACTAAAGGACTTCCTTATGATCTTTTTATACTTTGTGGGTGTTATTGTTCATTTGCTTTTCAGTCCTGTCTGATTCTTTGTGATCCCATTTAGGGTTTTATTGGCAGAGGTACTAGAATTGTTTGCCATTTCCTTCTCCAGCTCATTTTGCAGATGAGAAACTGAGACAAACAGGGTTATGTGACTTGCCAAGTGTCACAAAGCTAGTAAATGTCTGAGGCCAGATATGAATTCAGGGAGATAAATCTTCCCAACTTCAGGCCTGGCACTCTACTCACTGTGCCCCCTAGCTGCCCACTTTGTGGGTATCATGCAGTATTCAAGCTGTCTATTACCTCTAAGGTTTTCGCTTTCTTTTCTGATTATACATCTCATAGTGGTGTCTTTTACACCACTTCTTGCATAGATATCGTTCTTGGTAATATGTTGCAGTCCATTTATACCTACCATGTGTCTCTCCATTGACTGAAGTTCAGCCCCTGGTTTCTAGTTTTCAAAGACTGGGCTGTTCCATTCTTCTAAGACATACAGCATCACTTTTAAAATGGTATAAAAAGATAGGTTTTTGCTTTAGCGAAGTTTTATGGATTATGATATTTTCTAGAGGTTCCCATTTTTAGGATGATATTGTGTTAATTCCATCTAGTTCCAGGGAACCTAAAAACCTTCTAAATAAAATGCAATCCAACAAGCATTAATGAAGTGCCTACTTTGATGAGGGTAAGCAAATAAACAAACATTTATTAAATACTACCTAAGTACTAGGCACTGGAGATAAACAAATAAAAGCAAAACAATCCATGCCCTCAAAGAGCTTATGTTCAAATATGGAAAATACATACACAGCACATATATGGCTATATAGAAATTCACATAACACAGATGTGAGGTAACCTTATGCGGAAGACACTAGTAGTTACTATCATTATTTTTATTATGTTTAACCTAACAATTCACCTAGGAAAAATAAAGGGGATGAAATATTTAGTCCTTTGTTCAAATTAGAACAAAGTTGGGGTTGGGGCTACCTGAGAAGCCATGGCCTGATCCCAAGGTATCTGTGTCTTGACCCCAATAGGTGTGTGTGTGTGATCAGCTAATAAGAAGGTTGAATATGGATAATATCCTACTCTCACCACAATGTGCAATTCTGGGGCTTGTCTACACAAGAACCACACCTATCCTTATTCCTCAATACTCACCCAATTTCTTGTCTTCTTCCTTTTTACAAGTTCCTGATCTTTTCAATTCTGTGATGGAAATCAACCTCTGGGACAACATAAATAATTATATTTTTAACATCTTCTGATTATCAATATTAAGTGAGACATAAAATAGGGAAATTTATATGCTCACCAATGGTGTTTGCTACTCCAGCCAACAGTCCAGGGACTGTCTTTTAATTTGTATCCGTATCCTTAGTATTTAACATAGTGCCTGGCACATAGTAAAGCTTAATAAATGTCAGCTTACTTATTTGGCTTATATCGGCTTACTCTATTAAGGAATCCTGTCAATACATGGAAGATACTTTATTGTAAGAGATAAATATTTTTAAATTGAATGATATGTCTTTTCTATATGTTTCCTTTCCCATTAACCATCTCTTCTTAATGATTCTGGATTCCATTGTTTTTGTCTTCCTTTTGGTGATTGTTGTTTGTCCTTCATTCTTAAAGAGAACCATGACATCAGAAAGGTGATGCCATGACTAGCAAGTGAACTGGATTTAAGTGAGGGAGGGCTATGCAAAGTCACCAGTCACACTTTCTTCTCCAGAGTCATCCGGGCCCAGTGGCAAGATATAGATCAGGATGTCTGGAGTTGGTCCCCTTTTGGCAATAAACTATTTGAAGAAGGACCATTGCTTATTCATTGCTCTCATCTATGATGAAATGTGTTTGAAGCCCTAAGACTTCTTTGGGGATGATCCAAAATTGTAACAGGCTGAATTTTCCTTAAAAATGGTTTCTAAAACCCAGGTTTGTTCTTTAGTATAGTGAGGACACATACAGAGAGAAAGAATGAGTAGCATATAAAAGAGATTGTTGTTGAGTCATTTTTCAACCATGTCCAACTCTTCATGACCCCATTTAGGGTTTTCTTGGTGGAGATACTGGAATGGTTTGCCAATTCCATCTCCAGGTCATTTTTTCTTACAGATGACAAAACTGAAGCAAACAGGGTTAAGCGACTTGTCCAGGGTCGTACAGCTAGGAAGTATCTGAGGTCAGATTTGAATTCATGAAGAGGAGTCTTCCTGACTCCAGATCTGGCACTCTATGCACTCACTGTACCACCTACGTGCCCATAAAAGTGATTAAAAGGCTATGGAGAGAAAAGGAAGATAAAGAAAAGCCTACTTTAACAGAGAAACAGTGTGATGAGGAAGAGGAATTAACAAAAGGATAGATGAGAAAGCAAATATTTTAAATCAACAAAATTAGATTATGAAAAGGTTGCTTATGAAGGAAATGGAAAAAGAGAAGTAAGCAAGAACAAAGCAACATTTATGAATTTGAGTCTCCAAATATTGTTATATTTGATATTAGGCAATAATAGTAGCTAAGAAGGTTGCTTATTTTTTTAATTGCATAATCTTTTAAAATGATCAAGCAAAAGTTTTTAAAGAGAGGAGTCCATAGCCTTCAATTTTCATATGCAATCAGGCTAATGTGTACAATGCAAAATAAAACAAAACTAAAGATGAATTTCCTTCCTACTAATATTTGGTACTGCATCTAAAACAGTAGATTTTTAAGCATTTATTTACTAATCTATATACAATTCTTGTGAGATATTAGGCAGTATTGCTTAGTTTAACATATTTTCCACTCAATCCATGATTTTCATTAGGTATAATTTTAAAACATACCAAAATGTTATTAAGATAAAATTGGTTCATCTCACTATGTTGATAATGATAATTTCATGATATAGCAACAAAAAATATCTTCATGTTAATTATATATGCTTAGCTTAGCTAAGACTATATAGAAAAAATACTCTCCACATAATACATGACTGATACACAGGAAGTTTTTTGCTGAAAATGAAGATTTTGTTGTAACAAGTAAGCACTGCATACCATAAAGGAAAATCAACAAATCAGGATGGAGGAAAGAAGGACTTGTCTGAAATCAGAGTTTGGGTTAAAGTCTTGCCTCTGACTTACTGCCTACGTGACCTTGGACGAGTCACTTAACCTTTTGGGCCTCATTTTCTTCTTATGTATAACCCTTAGCTCAAAATCCTTAATTCAAAGGGCCCATTGCATGGAACTATCATCATTAGTGGATATTGATTGCTTTGGTATACCACCCATAAGTGAGGAGTGGTAAGAGAGAGAGAGAAGAGAGATCATCATCTTCTGACTTTGCTCTTTGATAACAAAGAGAAGACACAGAATTCTAACCTCCTTTGGAGGAGACTGTCTTTGGAACTACATTTCTTCTCTTTAAACTTTAACCCTTTGGGCCAAGGTTTACATGTGTCAAATGAAAAGGTTAAACTAGGCTTCCTCTGAGTAACTTTCTAGCTTTCAATCTATGATCCAACAGCCAAGCTGTTTCTTAAGTGCCTACTATGTAATGTGCAAGATGTTGGAGATACTTATACCTCCTTAGATTCTCTGTGGAATCTATGAACTCACTGAAATAGGTCCTTTCCAGATGGTCCCCAACTGTGGGTCCATGCCTTCCTCTAAATCCTGTACGGTATATATATTCCACATATAAGAGGCCTTTTTCTAGTAAATTTAATATTTTAACATTATCTTATTTGAAAACATCTTAGATTTAGAGATAGAAAATTCATAAATCTATACAGATTATCTTTTCTGACCCCCGTATTTGACAAATGAGTTAACTTTAATCCAGGAAAGTTTAAGTAAGTTTTCTAAGGTCACACAGTTTTTAGGTAGCAGAGAAAGAAGTCAAACCTAGATCCTCTAAATCTAAACATAGCACTTTTCAAATACAGAATTTTGCCATATATCAAAAGACTACTTTTTGGTTGTCCATATTTTAGCCCTTGCTCTCTCTATATAACTAGTCATCTATATGCTTGATGGTATGTTTTTCATAATTTCTATGTGCAAGTAAATGTTACAGCCTATTTAATTCCACCACAAATTTGAAGTATACAAAGGTGCTTGAGATATAAAGATGAAAACAAAATTGCCAAAATCCACAAGTTGCTTAAGATAGAAGGGGAGAGAGGTAGCATGGTATATAAATAATATAACATGGTAAGGTTAAAGAAAACTACATATATACATGTACATTTACACATATATATATATACACATATGTTTGTAAAGGGCTTTATAAAACTCAAAGCCAACATAAACGTCAGTTATTCCTGGAGAGACTGGATGATCATCCATTGGGTGTATTATAGGAAATACCTTCTAATTCCACCTTCTAGGAGAAGTCTAGACAAAATGTCATTATTCTTTTTCATATATTTTATGAAAGCAATATAATATGGTCTCCAGAATAGTGGAGGGGGATGGGAGTGGGATCAGGCCCACTAAGCATTTCTGGCACAATTCCAAAGAGTTTATAGTCAACCAAGAAGAGGAGTGGGAAGATAGATCACATTTCATCCTCTCATGATAGCCAAATCTAGGTGCCTGTGACTCAGTGCATTGCTGATATTTTTTTTTTCATACCCAATCTTCTTTTGTTCTATACAACCCTCTCTGCCTCAAGAAAAATAGAATCATTTTGTATGTTGGTTATCATTTCTGACTGTTGACCACACATTTCCTGATTGTATTGTTGAAAGGGCTCACCATGTCCCTAGTAATCAAGAATTAGGTTTCATGTGATACAGGTTGCTAATTTACAACTTTGAATGAAACCCAGATACCGATCATTCTGTCCATGATAATGAAATAGTAGTGTCCTAAGAAGTAACTTTGAGATAGGTGGGAGGAACACCATAATAGAGCAGTGCTGATAAGGTGGTAGTGGTCAATAATGTGAAATACAATTGAAAAGTCAAGGAAAATGAAGATTGAAAAAAGGCTTTTGTAAGTGTCAATTGTATAGTCACTGATGACCAAGGAAAGAACAAAGAATTACACAAATCCTCCAAAATGGAAAGCATGTTATTGGTTATCTAGTACAACCCATATCTGATCAAATATCGCCTCTGCAATATCCTATCAAAGTGGTCAGGCAACTTTTGCTGAAAGACTTCCAATGAAGAAGGAACTTCTACCTCCCAATGCAACATACTCTACTGATAGCTTAATCAAGTGAAAAACTTGTGACAATTAGAATTACCCAAAAGTGGAATAGTCTTACTAGGCAATATCAAGATCCTCTTCACTGGAGGTATTCAAGCAAGGGGATTTCTTTCCAAGTATGAGCTGAACTAAACAGCGAATGAGATCCTTTCCAACTCTGAAGTTTCGTGATTCTATGAACTTAATTTGACTTTTCTGCAAGTTAGTCAATATCCTCTGAGCAAAACAAATTTAATAAAACATGATAATGTTTCAAATCCTTGACAAAGACTAGCATTTCCTAGGATTCTTCTTTTCCAAGCTAAAACATCCCCACTTCTTTCAATCATATGCCCAGGTCTATTATTGTTAGGTCCTCCCCATTCCCTGCCCGGCTTCTAGATATCCTCTGTGATGTCTCCATTTGTGCATGATTTTTCAGATGTGTTCTTGCCAGGAATGAGTATAGTGAATCTGTCGCCTCCCTTGGGACAGTCTCCTGTTAATGCAGCCTGTGATCACTTTAGCTTTTTTTTTTTTTTTTGGTGTCCGTGTTCCTCTGCTGATTCATGTTGAGCTTGCTACAGCTTCATGTATTTTCTCAATAGACTTGTGGGGATGCAAGCCAAGACACAGGAGTTTGAGGAGTAAGTGTGTGATGAGGAAATGGACACAGTAAATGTGTTCTTTTTAAAAATTTGTCTGTGAAAGCTCAGGCAAGAGGAGTATATCAACTAACAAAATGAACGCAGTCAGAAGATTCTTGATACTGACTGTCATGGATTATAGCAACAGATATTATTTTATAAGGTTTTCACATTAACAGTTGGCTCTCAAATGCAGGTTCATAGGGGAATTAATTCAATATACCTTGAAACTTCAGGTAACTCAAGATCTTCCTGGAAAAATTATTCGAGTTAGCTAAGTTTTCCATGTAGCCGAGGGTTAGATGCTTTTAAGCACTCAAATATTTTATCTTAACCATTTTGGATGGCAATATTGCTAAAATGCATTGCATACTTTACTTTTTAAAAGGGTACACTGAACATAATTTAACCTTTTCTTCCTGACTTAGTGTCATCATTATAAACAACTATTATTCTTTTCTGTCTAACAGGAATGCCCTCAAGGGCTATTAAAGTACAGTAGGATTGTTTTCTCCTACATTAAATGTCCCCAGTCTCCTGCGCTTTTCAATTTCCGAATGTGTGTATATCTCTGATTTTTGTCATTTTTGTCTATGGTTTTGTCTTAAGGATATTAACTATTAGTTCATTTAATTGACATCATGTCTGTCTTTACCCTTTCTAATTTGTTCTGGGCTTGGAAACTATATAATTACTCTTGTTACAATTGTATGTAAAATAATAGTAAACATGGTTTGAGTTAGGGTTAGAAAACCCATCTAGTGAGTAAAGTATATATACTCTACAGGGTATGTAAGAAATCCATGTCAGTGAACCAGTACTAGCTTTAAAACTAATAACGCAGTGGAATGTATTGTTATATCTTTCTCACTTAGTGTCATCTCATTAAGGATGCTAAGGCAGCAATGCTGGCAAGTAATAGTTGTGGGTCCTGAGGACCTATAAATCCCCTTCCTATTCTGAGCTAGCCTATAAACCCTAGATAAAAAACAAAAGAGTCAGGACTTTGGAGCTAGTATTTGCATTTTTGTTTTTGTTGGTACATTTTTAAAAATTATTTTCTTCTCAATTACATGTAAAAACAATTTTTAACATTTAAAAAAAAATTCTGAGTTCCAAATTTTCTCTCTCTCTTCCTCCAACCTCAGGAAGGCAAGCAATTCTCTATAGATTATACATTGCACATGTATACTCATGTAAAATATTCCATGCAAAGCTTTTCCTACTAGTCATATTTGACAAGAAAACAGACCAAAAAAAAAAATAAAAAAGAAAAGAAAATATACTTTGATGTGCATTGAGATTGCATTAGTTTCTCTTTAAAAGTACATAGCATTTTTTCATCATAAGTCCTTTGGAACTGTCTTGGGTCATTGCATTGCTGAGAATATCTGTCATTTACAGTTGATCATCATACAATATTGCTGTTATTGTGTACAATATTCTCTTGCTTCTGCTCACTTTACTTTGCCTCATTTGATATGTCTTCCCAGGCTTTTCTGAAGCCTTCCTGTTTGTTACTTTTTATAGCACAATAGTATTCCATCACAACCATATACTGCAACTTGTTCAGCCATTCCTCAATTGAAGGGCAGCCCATCAATTTCCAATTCTTTGCTACCACATAAAGAGCTGCTATAAATATTTTTGTGTATATAGGTCTTTTTCCTTTTCCTTTGATCTCTTTGGGATACAAACCTAGTAGTTTTATTACTGGATCAAAGTGTATGGCACAGTTTTATAGCCTTTTGGGCAGAGGTCCAAATTGGAGCTAGTATTTATTAGGTTGGCCTAGTCTATTGCTGTTATAGACAGAGCTGATGGTTAAGGAAGGAATGGAAAATAGTCAAATCCGCACTGATGTACATAAAGCATTTATTATCACACATTTAGGGAGCATTCTTACTGGCTCTTACTTTGAAAGGAAGAAGAAAATTCAATGCAAATACTTCCTAGGGTGCTGGCTTAGACTCTACTCATGTTCATAGTAAACAGTCAATCAACAAGCATTTATTGTCTACTATGCACCTTGCACCATATTAAGTTCTAGGGGAAAAATGAAAGAGAAAAATCACACTACAAACTAAAACCATTCCATGGTCTCAAGGAACTCACAATCTAATGGGAGAGATATCATGCACATAGCTATATACAAATAGGGTAACTGGAAATAGTCTCAGAGGGAAGGCATTAAGATTAAAGAGGACTTAAATAGGCTTCTTGTAGAAGGCAGGACTTTAGCTGCTGAGACTTGAAGGAAACCAAGAATGTTAGGAGGTAGAGATGAGGAGATAGAGAGTTCTAGCCATGGGAGACAGCCAGTGAAAATGTCCAGAGTAAGGAGATGGGGGGTGTTGGAGGACAGTGTCACTAGATTACAGAGCATGGTGGGAATAGGGCACATAGGAAAAGTAAGAAGGTACCAAGTTATGGAAGGCTTTGAAAGCCAAACAGAGGATTTTATATTTGATCCTGGAGTCAGTAGGAAGGCATGGGAGTTTATTAAATTGGGGTCGATGTGGTCAGACTTATACCTTAAGAAGAGCAATTTGATATTTGGTCAGAGAATGGAATAGAGACAGATCTGAGGCAGGGAGACCAACCAGCTAACTATTGCAGTAGGGAAGGCATGAAGTGATGAGGGCCTACGCCAGATTGTTGGCAATGTCAGAGGAAAGAAGAGGGTGTGTATACACACACACACACACACACACAGAGGTTGTCTACTATCCATATGCACCTATAGTACTCCATATGCAGTACATGGGGTTTCACTAATTAAACTAATATCTGCTGACAGACTATTCAATTGCAGTAAGATTTTTGTCAGATTAATCAATTCTTCATTATTTTTATGTTCCTCCATAGATCCTCCAGAGATGATCCACTTGATATATTTATGTATATATGTATGTGTATGTATATGTATTATGTGTGTGCATGTATACACACACAGTACCTCTTCTCTCCTCTGACATTGTCAGATTTCACAGAATCATGATACCTGGTAGTAATAGTACAGAAATCAAATAAATATACAAATATAAAAGTATATGTCTCTGACATAGGATCTTAAGCAAATGGGGGAAGTGAGGAGCTTCTATATAAAATCAATTTTTATTTTATTAACCGAAGTATTTTTATTTTTATGTGAAACAAGGTATAGATCTCTTGGAACTCACATGACACTGAGGAATTGTATCAGTAAGGCAAAAGATTCATGCCCTCGAGATGACCATGAACATGCCTACATGGTTTGGAATCTCATTAGAAGTATTACATTTATTTAAACTCCAGAGGATAAGATCTCAAGACCAATAACCCCAATTAGATGTAGTAGTAATTATACTCCAAAACCAGTAAGCCCACCTCAGTGTAGCAACAAGGAAATTATAACACAGTATTACAGCAAGGAACCAAGCCATTCTATGACCTTCCCCCCTGCTAGGGCCTTCCTGTAAACAAACACTCACAAATCCTAACTCTTAGCTCAGCACTCTCTTCTGCAGCTCTATCCACACTGGCTCTCTTAATGTCTGCTCTTCAGCACTCTCTTGATGTCTGCTACTTCAATGTTTTCTTCTCAGTTCTGCTGTTCTAAGTTCTGTCCCTCTTCAGTTCTGGTTCTCTCACACTCTGGGCTCTCCTTTTATACAGTCTTAGCTGATTGGCTAGAACTCAGGTCTCTGACTGGTTGAATTCATGATTGACTAGAACTCAGTGCACATACCATTGGCTCTGGTCTTACCAACACTCCTTAGGGCTCTGAGGACATCATGCCCAAATCGGCTTAGTTCCTGATAAGTAGAGGCTTTAGGCCTACTTACAAACAAAGATATAATCAAGCTTTCCCATCTAGCCACACCTGAGGCCTATTGAATGGATGGGGAAGATCTTTGATCATATAATACTACAGGAATCTATCATGCTTTGGTGAGAGCTTGAATCCTATTTATAAATAAAATCCATAAACATGAATTGGTTGTCTACCATGCAAATGCATATATAGTATTCCATGTACAGGTCCTAGTAGAGCTTCACTAGGTAAACTATGTGCTGATTCAATTGCAGTAAGATTTTTGTCAGGCTATGCAATTCTTCAGTATTTCTATGTTCCTCTATAAGATCCTCCAGAGATGATCCACTTGATATGCTAAAAGCTTTTATCAAGATGATTTTACATTTTCAGGTACTAACATCGCCATGTAATCATGTGACTGGTTCATTTTTTAAAATTATACATTTTCACACTGCTCTCCCTTATATTACTTCTTGAGTATGCCATCACAAATAATAATATAATTAGACTTTAATGCATACATAGGTCATCTAAGAAAGAGGCACCCATATGGGAAATACCAGGTATCTTCTTATGGGAGAAGACGTTCTGTTTTCCCTTACTGCATGGGTGGAAACAGCCATTTCTACTGGCTGTATAGCTAGAACTGGCTGCATTTTTAAAACCGCTGGACTGGGACAGTCTCTCTCTCTCTCTCTCTCTCTCTCTCTCTCTCTCTCTCTCTCTCTCTTTCTTTCTCTCCCTCTCTCTCTCCCTCCCTCTCCAGGTATGTCCAAAGTGGGTGGAGATCCTATTCATGCACAGGATGGGTGCCATGAACTAAGCTGGTCAGGAGTGAGGACCACCTTCTCTCTTTCTGTTTTAGGTCCCATGATCCTGATTCTCAGGTTTAGGGTTTTGGTCAGCTTCATTTGTCCTTTTCAGTTCTAGCAAAAGAAGAGTCCTCTGATTTGGACTTCAGCCAAGGTGTCTTCAGAGGCAGGATTCCAGGCTTCTAGCCCAGCCAAGAAACCCTGAGAAGCTAGAATGCCCAGGACTTCAGCCCAAGAAGGGCTTCGGACTTGGAATTTGGTGGAACATACATAGAAATTGAATTAAGCTGTTAACCTAATCTCCTTCCCTTGTCCAGAGATTGAAGTGGCATAGAGGAGAATTGTGACTCCATGTGTTGTTGTGGGGTTTTTTGTTGATGGTGGGGGAGGGGGGGGTTGTATATCTGTTCTTATTATACCTTTGAAATATTCCTGTGCAAAAGCTACTCAGATAGTTGTGATTAAATGTAAGTGGAGTACAAAAGATCCATAAAATTGGGGAACACAAATCACTGAGGACCTGAGCTAATGGAAGAAAGATGAGACATCTCCCAAACTGCTTTGAGGTTAACATACCTGGCTTTCAGTTAGTGGATACCAGGGTCAGCACTGTTCCAATAGCATGTCATAATTTTACAATAATCTTTAAGGAATAAGAGGAAAAATTAATAATAATTTGACCAGCAAGTCTAAAGAGTCATACTCCTTCTATCAAAAGAAATAAATGGCAAATGTTGCTGTGAAGTTGCTGACATAGGTATCCATTTCTTTTTCTTTTATTCTGATAATTTAAGCATTCATATTTTTTAGAAATTTATTTTCTTACTACTAACTCATCTGTGCCTATTTGTGAAACTTAGCAATGAGTTAAGTAACACTTGAAATATCACCCAGTTGTTTATACGTTACTTACTTTTTTAGAAGAATACAAAACAAATTGTAAAGATACAAAACAAAGAAAAACATTATACATTTATGGAATGACAAAAAAGTTGCCCATCCAATGGTTCTTCTGAAATCTCATAAAAATTTTAAAAAGATATTCAAAGGGAGCATTTTAAATATTCTTTAGTTGGAATCCAGATCATGTAGGAATTTAAAATTAAAACAAGCATCTTGACTTATATTCAGAAGCAAATTTTAAAAATTTTTGTGCCATATTGAGTTCAGTTGCAGCATACTGAACATGTGTTATACAGCTAAATGAGTAATGCACATTTTCCACCAAGTTCCAAGTACTCTTTATGACTGTAGCAAATAAGGATGTGGCAATCACCCAATCTGGAAAGCTTTGAAAAAAAGTGAATAAGATCGACAAATCAATATTAAAAAAGAAAAGCTCATCACCTCCTGCTCAAATATCAATGAAAGGAAGTATTTGGCTACAGATGGCACATAGAAAACCAGAAGTATAATAAATAAGATTTCAGATCCTTAGTTGTCATTTTTTACCAAAAGTGGTACATATATCTTTAAACTGAAGTTACAAATTGAACTTTATTTTCCCCATTCAACTTTCCTCCTTCTTTTCCTTTTCCCCATAAACTTAATATTGCTCAATCATTGGGAGAATCACCAAGTTTTACTTTGTGGTGTAGACACACTGAATCTCATTATGATATTAAAGACATCACAGCAAAATGCGTTCTTTTCAGCAAATCTCATGATTTAAGATTACACTACTTTTCCAGGAATTGACTAGCAAATATCTCTGAAGTCACAATTAGCTACCTAATTTGGGATAACTCTTAAAGAATATTTTGTCTTGGACCACTTAGCTCACTTGGCTAGAATATAATGTTAATGAGGCCAAGGCCATAGCTTTAATCCCCACATAGACCGATTAACTTTGCTTCATTTCATAGACATATACTATATAACCTGGTCTTGGCCCAATCTGTGTCTTTGTTCCTAAGAAGAATTTGGTCAGAAAGTAGAGCTGGACAGCACAAAACCACCATTATTATTAGAAAGGTTACTCGTGATAATCAACAAATGACTGATTATATGGTTGCTGTATGCATGTCATATGTTAAGTGGATATGAGTATAGGTCAAACAGGAAGAGAAGCAAAGAAACATACCTAGTGGTCCTTGCCCTCACAGAACTTACAAGCTAGTTGATACTGACCAACCTTTTCATTTACAAAAGAAGTGAGCATCAAAGAATTAATAAACAGTGATAAATTAAATGCTTATTTTGTATCAGGTACTGTGCTAAATTCTAGGGATACAAATATAGTAGTAAAAACATCTCTGTCCTCAAGAAGTTTATTTTCTGATGTTAGAGCATGAGACCTGTTAGCTATTACAAATAGTCCTTTGAACCTTTAGGTACGATAGCTTTCTTCATTCCTAAACTTATTAATATCCCCCACTGTACTAGATGCTATGGAGAATAAAGCCTGAGGAATGGGGGGGGGGGGAGGAGGAACGTCCTCTAAATCAAAATAGTGAAATAAGGTAAGTATCTTTGCATCTGTGCCCACCCAGGAATTTTTTTTTAACTGGACGTGATTTCATTTAGCATCAAGAATTCCCAGGGAAGAAACTTCCGAAACCAATACAGACTGGAAACTGATCTATAGTTTTTAGTATAGTTCTAGAGAGTAATCTGGAAGATTGGAGAGATTTTGTGACTTGCCTAGGGTCACAAAGTCAGTATTTATCACAGGAAGGATTTGAAATTAGGTCTTCTTGACTCAGAGGTCAGCTCTGTGCTCACTTTATCATGCTGTTATCCAGGAAATTATGACCAAAACTAAAACAACATCAACAGTTTTCACTACATTTTCATGGATTCATTCAATCTAATTAAAAGAAATTTAGGTAAATATTTCAGTGGAAACTTTTTGTCTTAGAAGTCCTAGAATCCTTTTTCTGAGTTCTAATGTGTAATATTCACCTCTATCTTCAGTTTTTTTTTCTTTCCTTTTTTAATAAAGCTCTGTTAAAGCACCTACTTAGTATTTCCTCTCTGAGAAAGTCTTTTAATCCTCTTGGCCCTAGCTACAAGACCAGCACCAAACTGTTCTCTCTGATTTTTTTAAGCAAATATTTATATAATGCTTTAAGATTTGCTAAGCACTTTATATGTATTATCTCATTTGCTCTTCAACGATTGTCTTGAGCTCAATACTATTATTAGCTCCATTTTAAAGATGAGGAAATTGAAGCATAGTGATTAAGTTAAGTGATTTATTTGCCCAGGAGTCACTCAGCTGGAAGAGTCTGAGTTGAGGTAGGATTTGAACTAAGATCTTCTTGATTACAAATCTGGCACTAAATCCACTATGTCACCTATTTGCCCCTGATCCCAGTCCCTCTCCTTCTAAATCATCTAGAAGACGAACCAAAGAATTTCAGGAGACTCTCAACCCATACCTGGAAAAAAAATCCCCATCACAACATTCCTAACAGGTGGTTTTTGTTTGAAGACCTCTTAAGAGAGAGGAAACTCACTACATCCAAATATAGCCCATTTCACTTTGGGATTCTTCCCATTGTTAGGAAGTTTTTCATGACATCAAGTCTAAAATCCTATAAACATGTCATTCTCCTTCTTAAAAGTCTTTCACGGTCCAACATAGCTATTAGGATAAAGTCCAAACTACTCAGCCTTATAATCAAGGCTAGACATAACTTGTCTCCAACCTACATTTGAAGGCATATCTCCAACTTCTTCCTGCTATAGAAAAATCTTTTTATTTAATGTCATCAGAATATTATTTGAGTGTCTCACTTCCCAAAATGCACTCACACAGCTGTATCTAACTGAGAAACCCTTTGTGTCCCCTGTCCATTGTCTGCTGATTCTTTAGAACTCACAAAGGGCAAGTGTGCACATGGTGGTCAGAAGAAGCAATACAAGGACACTCTCAAGACCTCTTTTAAGAATTTTGGAATTGATTATATGACATGGGAGATACTGGCACAGCACTGCTCAGCGTGTTTCCCACATCAGAGAAGGTGCTGTGCTCTATGAGCAAAGCAGAATTGAAACAGCTCAAAGGACATGAAGGATGTGAAAATTTAGAATATCCACCCCAGATGTTCACATGGAGTATCTGTGCCCAACCTGTGGTAGAGCATTCCAAGCTCATATTGGTCTGATCAGCCACAGTTGGACACCTTGAAACTTAACTCTAGCATAGTGATATCATTTTGGTCCTCTTGGAGAACAAAAGAGAACAACAACAGTCTATTGCGGTCCCTTGCTATTTCTTACTAAGTCCAGTATTGATTCCATTTGCACCCATCTAGATTTATTGTTTATGATAATGCTTCAGTCCTAATGATCTATGTTAATTCCTGTCCCTTAAAAAGAGGCCTCTTTATAATAGCTGGTCTCCTCTATCCAGGTCTATCCTCTAGCTATTCTGCTTTCTGTTTACTTCCTCTTAGATGTTCTTTTGTTCATTCAAAATTAGCAGTAGTTCGATAGCTATACTTCTTGGGAACACCTGTCCTTCCCAAATACCTGTAATTTGTTCAGTCCCATTCAAAATCATATATTTGTATTTATTCTTCTATCTATTCTCCTGGTTACATGTTTTTGTCAAGATATTGTTTCTTTTAAACAATCTCCTTTCCATTTTGAATGGGATATGGTGTTGCCATGGACAATGTGGAATATTTTTTCACTTCTGTAACACCTTGTCATACACCCCCACAACTCAACCTGGCTCTTCCAGAGCATCAGAACACTGTGAAAGGCACATTCCTTCAGCCCTTATTATGTCATTTTTCCTTCCTTCTATCTGTTCATTCATTTCTGTCTTCTTTCTTCCATTTCTGAACTAAAGCTCTATGTTGTCAGCTTCTTTGGAGCTTTTTATTCAAACTATATTTGTCAAATTCTATTCTAAATCTACATAGAAGTTGTCTCAATATTCAAAGGGATGTCATATGGAAGGATTAGACCCTTGTTTAGCTCTAGATCCCAGAACTTGAAGCAATGGATGAGAGTTACAAAGAGGTTTGATGTAAAGAGAATTGTCCTATAATTAGAGCTATTCAAAACTTGGGAAGGTCTAACAGAGGAGATGCTATGTTTCCCCACGATGGACATCTTCAAGCAGAGCTTCATTGGCTACTCATCAAGAACAGAGTAGAAGGATTTTTGTTCAGGGATGGATTGAACTAGAGACTCTTTACTATCACTTCTAACTCTTAGGTTCTGTGATAAGAGCAGACACATGCCCATGTGCCTACACACACACACATTCTTGGAAATTTTTTTAATCTTTACAAGTAATTTTTACATTTGATGAACTAAAAAAAAAAAACTATGACATAATGCAGTTTTGTACCTTCAATTCCTCATTGGTTTTGTCTGAGAACAGATAGTATTAGAATTGTTTTAGACTTGGGCTTTCCCAATCTTTTGAGGACTGTTTAGAGGAGGTGTCAGAAGCTTCTTTCCAGAACAAAAAGAAAGTTCTGCTAAAACTTCTTACCCCTAATCCTACCCCCTCTATTTTAAATGATTTACATCAGTCCAAGCCAGATATTGCATAAACATTTGTGTTGTATCTAGACAAAGTGGAGGGATTTGACCAATACATCTTCCCAGAATAAAAGATGAATATCTTACTGTTAACTTCTATCAAAAAATTCTACAATACTGTGGATATTGTAAAATAATTGATATACTATACAATTATACCATGTTATGTTATTTTTAGAGGAAGGTGAAAGGCACAAATTTATGTCATCTTGCTTTCCAACAGACATTCCTTCTATACTTAAAATGCCATATTTTTTCTTTATATTTCAGGATGTTTTTTTTTTAATCCCAAAGTTTCTACATACTGTTCTCTGTTGGAAGACACAACCTACATAAGGTTTTATTTTATTCCTTTTAATGTTATATAGCTAGTTCCCAAGTTTCCATGTTAGAGGAAAGAGAGATAACAGATTAAGGAAAGCTGTAAAGAAATCAAAATTAAAGAATAACAGAATTTCAGAATTAGAAGGGAATTCAAGTGCCATCTAGGCCAACCTGCACATGAAACATATTTCCTTCTACAACACTCTGGCCTGAACAAGTCTATGCTTTACAACCTCCAATAACTGAGACACACTACTTTCTGAGGCATCCCATTCTGCTTTTTGGTGAATTCTAATAGTATGATGTTTTTCAAGGGGATGGAGCAATAGTAGCAGCTAAAAAGATCAGGGAAGACCCTCTGAAGAAACTGGCACTTGAGCTAAGTGTTGAAAGAAACAAAGAATTCTAATAAGAAATGAGAAGGGAGTATATTTAGAGAGGAGAAGTGTGGGGGGGGGGGAAAGCCAGTGCAAAGGAATAGAGATGGAATTTGGAGTGTAATGTGTGCAGAGCAAGACCAGCTGGCCTATGATGACAAAATATATTAAGACTGTCAAAGGCAGAAAGGAGATAGACTATGAAGAATTTTAGATAACAAACAGAATAGTTTGTATTTTATAATTAAGGTTATGGATCCATTGCATTTTATTGTACAGGGGAATATATGGACAGACTTGATTTGAGGAAAATCAGTTAGAAGCTCTATGAAGGGGGTGAAACAGTTAAAGCAGGGAGATATCCTCATGACATAGTCTCAGGACCATTCATCATCCTTGTTACCCCCCTCTTCTAGAAGCCCTAGAGTTTATCAATGCTCTCCCTAAAATGAAAGTTGCCAGAACTGAACATTTTATTGATGATATATATCCTGAGAATTTAGTATTGTGCTTGACTCATAGAAAGCACTTAAGTGTTTTTCCTTCTTTCCTTCCTTGCTTCCTTTTTTCCTTGCTTCCTTTTTTCCTTCCTTCCTTCCTTCCTTCCTTCCTTCCTTCCTTCCTTCCTTCCTTCCTTCCTTCCTTCCTTCCTTCCTTCCTTCCTTCCTTTCTTCCTTCCTTCCTTCCTTCCTTCCTTCCTTCCTTCCTTCCTTCCTTCCTTCCTTCCTTCCTTCCTTCCTTCCTTCCTTCCTTCCTTCCTTCCTCCTTCCCTTTCTTATTTCTTTTCTATCTTCCTCTAACAGGATAGTTGGGTTTAGTTTTCTTATCTATTATGCTACTATCTTTTGTTTTATTGAATTGTTTAATCCACTCACATGTAACCTAAGGATGCTAAACTTGATGGTTTCCTCCATTTTTTTGTATTTATTTTTAATCCCTTCTTTGGTTTCTGTGATTAGTTTTGCTTATACAACTTTGCTACTGATTTATTCCCATCAACTTTCCCCACTCTCATTGCCATATTTAATTTATTTCAAGTTCTTTGAATTTACTTAAATTGCTCAATTATCTATTTAGCCAGATAATTAGCTATTGCTACATTGGTTTTGATTCTTCTCTTCCTCATCCTGTTAAACAAGTAATTAAAAATCTTCCCTCCTTGCTAATCTTTTACAGGAAGTTTTCTTTGCTTTGTGCCTAGGGTCAGGAAGACTTATCTTCCTAAGTTCAAATCTAGCCTCAGACTATGTGATCCTGGGCAATTCACTTAACTGTGTTTGCCTCAGTTTCCTCATCTATAAAATGAGCTGGAGAACAAAATGGCAAACCACTCCAGTATCTTTGGCAAGAAAACCCCAAATGGGGTCATGAATAGTTGGATCCAACTCAAATGACCAAACAACAAATTAACATTAGAGAATCAGTTCATTGAATAATCCTTTCTTGATAATTGTATATATTTACCATTCTTGCACCTGGGGGAAAAAAAAAAAACAAGGATCAAATAAAGGATGATGGAGTGAAAATAGCTGATGCCAAAGAGAAGGCAGAGCTACTCTCTTATTTTTTTTTTTCAGTTTTCCCTGCAAATGAGAACTACATTTACACAGGAAATGACAGAAAAAAAAAAATAACAAGGAGTTGATAGACATAATAATTAAAGAATAATTTCCCTTGATGGCCTCAAGTCACTTATACCAGATGAACTATATGATTAGGTCCTGAACGAATTGGAAGCGGTGATTACTGAAACACTGTCACTGATATCTGAAAGTTCATGACAAACAAGAGAGTAGAAGAGAATATGTTGTCCAGACATTCAAAAAATGGAAAAGAATAAGGGTTTTTTTTTTTTGTTTGTTTTTTGGCAGGGCAATTGGGGTTAAGTGACTTGCCCAAGGTCACATAGCTAGTATGTGTCTGAGGCCAGATTTAAACTTAGGTCCTCCTGCCTCCAGGGCCAGTGCTCTACTCACTGCTCCATCTACCTGCCCCAAGAACAAAGTTTTGATGAGTTTGACTTGGATTTCTTGGAAAATTCCAGAAGGGATCAATAAAAAGATGGTTGGTGACAATGTAGAACAGAGATTACAAAAAGCCAAATTAGTTTCATCAAGAACAAATCATGCTAAACTAGGATCATTTCTTTTTTTGACAGAATTGTTAAACTGGTAGATAAGATGAATGCTATTAATAGAGTTTACTTAGATTTTAGTAAAGCTTTTTCATACAGCATCTCATATTATGCTTATGGAGAACAGGAGACTTGGAAAGATGATAACACAATCAGATTCAGAATTTAAATGGCTGGAATGAGAGTTGTTGTTCATTCTTTGTTTTCCAAGAGGACCAATGATAGCATGGGATGATGTCTTGACTAGCATGTGAACTGGATTTAAGTGAGGCAGAGTTGCATAAGGTCATTAGTCAGCCTCACTCTCTCAGTCAGAGTCATTGACATCCAGTGGCAATATGAAATTCAAGATGACGCGCAATGGCCCAAGATGCAGTGGATGACCTTGGGGTCTTTGATGTCTGACCAAGCTCTAAGTGTTCCACAGTGCCTGCTTCAGCTACCTTCATGACTGCTGAAACAAAATGTTCTCATCCATGCATTTCACTAAGGGAAGTATTCACATGCTTGGGGTAGACATCCCCTTACTCATCAACAGATTTGAAGCCTGATGATTACCCTCAACCTCGTTTAATCTTTCTGCCAAGGCAGTTTTATTATGGTATAGCCACTGTGCATGCTATAGCTTCTTGGAACAACAGGTAAGAATCAAGTGCCAGTTGGACACCAAAGGTGTCAGCAACCCTGAAAAGACCTCAGCAGGTGCTAGTCCTCTTTGAATACCTGATTAGCCCAGCAGAGATGGTATATCTATCATTTAAAAAAAATAATCTTTTAATCTGAATTTTTTGGGGGGCAGAGCAATTGGGTTAAGTAACTTGCCCAAGGTCACACAGCTAGTAAGTGTGTCAAGTGTCTGAGGCCAGATTTGAACTCAGGTCCTCCTGACTCCAGGGCCAGTGCTCTACTCACTGTGCCACCTAGCTACCCCTTAATCTGAATTTTAATGCAAAAAAGAACATTTCCAAAATTTCTCTGTGATTTTGTAAATTTCCATTTCATTCCAATTGCTTTTTTAAAGTCCAAGCCACTAATTCTCCTTCCAATTCTTCCCTCCATAATTTAATGTAATTTTTATCTCTTGCTTCACTTTTTCTAGGTATTCAAGTTGTCCTTATGGAAACCTCCCCTTCATCCACTTTTTTCTTTGTGTTTTTGTAGAGTTGTTACAATTTTACAGTTATTTGCTTCTTTTGGGGGATCTCTAGATTAATTTTTTTATATTGGTTGATGTTTTCTTTGATTTAGTCATCTCCCTGTCTTTAATTCCTGAATTCAGTTTTGTTCTATGTCCAGGAAGGAAGGAAACAAGGATTTGTTAAGTGCTTACTGTGTGCCAGATACTGTGATAAACACTTTACAAATATGATCTCATTTGATCTTCACAATAACCCTGAGAGGTTAGGTGTTTTTATTATCCCTATGTTACAGTTGAGGAAACAAGTGTAGAGGCTCTAAGTGACTTGCTTAGGGTTGCACAATTAGTAAGTGACTGAGGATGGAAACTCTGGTCTTCCAGATTCCAGACCCAGTGCTCTATACACCCCACCAACCAGCTGTTCTGTCTCCTCCTGGGACAAGTTGGGTGGTGGGCCTTGCTTGGTTTTGCTTTGGGTCACCTATGTTCTTGCACTGATTCCCACATCTTGGGGATAGGGCCCCCCGGGATCTTTGAAACTAGAGTAAGGCCCTCTCTGATATCTGCTCCGGTTTGCATCTACTGTCCTGCCTGGTTTCAACTCAACAGAACAAATGCCCCTCCCAGCATAAGCTCATGGCTTTTTAACTCACCACCATATTGCTAACTCAAGTCTCAATTGACTCCACCTCCCTCAATTGTCTCCTCTTCCTCTGTAGGGCTAGAGGGAGGAGTGCCAAACTCCTTCTAATGCTTTCCTTCTTACTGGGCAGAAACTGGACTCTCAGACCACTCTACTTTGTATCTGCTGCCCTACCTCCCTCTGGACAAGATATCCCTGCACCAGGTTCCCCAGTCCTTTCACCCCTTTTTCTTGCTTCCTTAAATGTGTTGTCTTCCCCTTTACAACATAAATTTTTTGAAGGAAGGGACTGTCTTTCTTTTAATCAACTGTATCCTCAAGCACTTAGCAGAGTGCCTGGCATGTCATAGGTGTATAATAAATGTTGATTAGACTGGTATCTCAGTACAGTTTTAGTGATCTTAGAACCCTGAGCCTGAACAGATGTGATATGAGCACTGTGCCACTACCCAGATTGTCTATGTGGCTCTCCTTCACTTGTATGGACCCCATCCTGGAGCTTTTTAACCATCCTGGGGCTTTCTTAGAGGAGCCTTTATTACTTCTCTGGGCAGAAAGGCTCTTAAATTACACATGTTCCTACTCCTCCCATCGTTGGAAGGCTACACTGGGCTGGTGCTAGTTTTGTTCCTTTTGCTTTTGGCCTCTGGATTCTGACTGGTTCCTGAGGCAGTATTGTGGTGAAAGAAGTCACTTACTATAGTTCCCACTGAATTTCTTGATCATTATTATTTGGTCTGATATTAACTTCGTGGTTTTGATGGAGTTCTAAGAGGGGAGCTTGGGTGGTCTGCCTCCTCCTCAGGAAGGCAACTTAGCCAGAAATCCATGCCCATCGAATGTTCAGAGGACACTAAGCTGGGAGGCAGAGCTAACACAATGGATGACAGAATCAGGATGTTTTTTTAAAAAAGGATCTAGTAGGAGTGATGGAACAAAATAAAATTCAATAAATATAATCTTGTCCTTGGGTATACAATTTTAATTTTACACGTATAAGATAGTGGAGGCATACTTAACGAGAGTTCAGAAAAAAAAAATCTAAGGGTTTTAGTGGACCATGAGTTCAATAGGAAGCAGTTAAGAGGCTCTGTGGATAGAACACTGGGCTTGAAGTAAGAAAGACTAAGCTTAAATCCAGCCTCACACTCACTAGTTATGTGACTCTGGGCAAGCCACTTAACTTCTGTTAAGGAATTAACCTCTGTTTGCCTTAATGCTCTGGGGAAGAAAATGGTAAAACACTCCACTTTGCCAAGAAAACCTCATCTGGAGTCACAAAGGTTGGACAAGAATGAACAAAAACAAGAAGCCAGTTGATCATGCCCCTGTTATGAGGGCTGCTGTGTGGCATAGTGGATATAGTTGTGGGCCTGGAGTCAGGCAGATTCGTCTTTCTGAGCTCAAATCTGGCCTCAGACACTTGCTAGCTGTGTGACCCTGGGCAAGTCATTTAACCCTGTTTCCCTTAGTTTACTCATCTTGGAAATGGCAAGCCACTCCAGTATCATTGCCAAGAAAACTCCAAATGACTGAGCAAAAGCTCAATATGAGTCCAAGGTTGAGCCACCAAAAAAGGAATAGTGAAGTGATAGTCCCACTGTACTCTGTCCCCTTCAAACCTGATCTGGTGTGTTATGTTCAGTTCTGGGCACCATGGTTTAAAAAGTAAGGTAGAGAGTATCCACAGGAAAGTATCTAAGATGTTGAAGGGCTTTGAGTCCATGTCATATGATGATTAATTGAAAATATTAAATATATTTAACCTGGAGAAGAGAAAGGGGAATGGTTTTCAAATTTTTTTAAATCTATCATTTGGAGGGATTAGGTTTTTTTTTTTCCCCGTTTGGCCCTAGAGGGCAAAACCCAGAACAAGGGTAGAAGTTGCAAAGAGGGTAATTTAGGCTTGGGGGGAGGGGAGAAACTTCACAAAAGTAGAAATGTCCAAAATTCTTTGGTGCCTAAAGAAGTGGAGAAGTGGTGGATCAAGGGAGTCTTCAAAAAGAAACTGGAAGACTACTTGTCATGTTTGTTTTAGAAGGGATGTGTGTGTGTGTGTGTGTGTGTGTGTGCGTGTGTGTGTGTGTGTGTATGTGTATGGGCTATATAGCTAGCTATCGAGGTCTGTTCTGACTCAAATTCTGTGATTTTACCAGTATTTCAGAGAAGGAAGCTACCTCAGAGGGTATCTAGTCTAATACCTGAACAATCTCTTTAAAACATCTCTGGCAACTGGTCATCCAGCATCCTTTTAAAAAACCTCTGGTAAGGGAGAACTTTTTATATGGGGAGGCAGGCTATTTCACTTTTAAATAACTAATTGTTAGGAAAGGTTTCTTTGTTTTGAGCTGAAGTTGCATTTCTTTTGTTTCCACCTACTGCTTCTAGTTCTGTCCCCTGAATCCAAGCAGAATAAGTTCAATCCCTCTAGCACATGACAGACTCACAATACTTAAAGGCAGTTTATACTATCACTCCTCTCCATAAGTTTTCTCTTCTCTATATTAAATAATTCCAGTTCCTTTAACCAATCCTCAAATGGTTTGGTTTTCCATGCTATTGTCATATTCTTTGCCTTCCTCTAGATGTACTCCATTTTGTCAATTTTCTTTATGATGCCCAGAATTGAAAACAGCATTCCAAGTGGAATCTTACCAGGAAAAAAGTAAAGAATCACAGAATCTCAGAACTGGAAAAGACCTCCAAAGTCATCCATTCCAAACTGTACCTTAGCAAATGTATCCTTTACAAGGTACTCCAATCATGACATTCAGCTTTTGATCCATGCCATGTCCTTCAATGAAAGGAAGCGTACAAACTCCTGAGACAAAGTTGTAGAACTTTGGGGTAGTTCTGTTAAGAAGCTCTTCCTTATAAAAAGTTTACTTCTTTACAACTTTCAACCAAAGCAGGACTATCACCCCCTCTCATTTAGGATAGTAAACCTCTATTAATGTAGATAAAGATCACATTCATTGTTTGGGGATTTGGGGTTTGCAATATAACATTGTTGAGTCATATTGATTTTATAGACTGCTAAACCCCCCAGATATTTTCATATTTTCAAAATTCATAGCATTCTTTAGTTTTTTTTTACATGAAAGTTCCCTTTACCAATGAAATCATGAAACTAGTCTATATCTCCTATTGCCTAAGTGTATCCTTTAACTCAAATATAGTACCTAGCCATCTACTGGATTCATAATTCCATTCCTATAGAATAAAATTTAGCAATGGAAAGGCTATCTATTATGGTAATTAAGGTGAGACTTTTTTTTTTTTTTTACTGTTTTCTCTTTCAGAATGCTGAGGTAATCAAGTACCTTTGATGAGTTTGCCTTTCAAATGTAATGACAAGCAAAGTAAACTTTTTGTTGTCTTTGTTTTGGTGTGCTTCTCAGCACTAAGGAATCTTTGATTGAATGGGGAGTATTTGATGACCTGCTTGCTTCAAGCTAACACCTAAGTCACATGGGTTTGAGTCGCATGGTTGTGATGCCTTTTGACCCTGAAAAAGTGTATATAAATTCAGAAGTTAGCGTTTTGCCTTTGGGGGCACACTCATTGAAAGAGTGTTAGTGACCAGACTCTGGGTAGCCATTGAAAGAGCCCTCCTGGATTTGAAAACCCAGATGGTGGTGCTTTTTCCTCTGGTATCTATGCATGTATTGCTGTGGTCAGATAGATAGAAGCCTGTCTGTTGATTTGTGTTATTTTGCTCTGTTTATAATTTATGCTTGTAATTTCTGTTTTCATTTGCTCTGAAGTTCAGGGTGCTGGCTTCTCCCCCTGAACTAAGTGAATGGTATGTGTATGTTTAATTAAAGTGAGATTGTTAACCCTTTAAAGTTGTTTTCCTTAGAAAAGCAGATCAAAGAATCTGTGCTTGCAGCCCTTCTGTGTGCTGGTGTTGTTGGTCTTACACAGCCACAGTAGCTGCTAGTGACATTGTTGTTGCACTATCCAAGGCAAGCATCATTCCTCCTCGTCTACCTCCAAACTCCTATGTAAAACGTCTTCATAATATCTACTAAACTGGGACTAATATGAGGAATTAGATTTATTCCATAATTTGTCTCTTGTCATAAGGGAGTACTTCTGAAGTTTAAGTAATGGTTTTAGATGAGCAATGACCAGAAAATTTACCTATTAAAGCTATTGTTCTTATGTCAAGTCCCTAGTACAACAAGAATCTGAATTTAAAACTCTTTTAGATGCCAAGATCTTATCCAATTACAATGCTAAGTTCAATTTGCTTGATCAGTAAAGGCCCAAACAATTTGGTATTACTAGATTTTTTGAATTTCAAAATCAGTATCTCAGTACAGGAAGAGACTTTAGAGGTAATCTAGGCCAAACAACATCTAAAAAAGTATTCTTTCCACAACCTTTCTCATAAATAGCATGAAGCCATTCCATTTAAGACTTCCTTCAAAGTTAACTTGGAGATATTATTTAATGGTGGTTGTGGAAAGATAGCAGCTTGCCTGGACAAAAAGGAGTCTCCATAAAGATTTCTCTAATAAGGCTTTTATAAAAAAAAAAAATTTCTGATAAGAAATAAAAAGAATGTCTTCTAGACTATCCCACCGAAACACAGAGGGAACACCAGTGTCAGATCCTAAGATAGATGAGCCTTTCATAGGCCCAGAGAGAAAGCAAGGGCAGCCCTGGAGGTCTCAGCATGGATCCAGTACTCCCAGTCTGAGTCCAGCAATGGATAGCAACTGAGCTTTCCCCAAGGCAGGTCTTTGTAGGCACCCAGGACCAACCTAACAAGAAGACAGCCTATGACTTCAGGAGCCCAGCCAGAAAGAGCAGCCTTGGGGCATTTCAGGTAGGTTCAGTAAGATACTAGTGGCCTTGGGATGATTTGTGGTAGAAAAGCTCTAGGTAAAAATCTAGCCTGAGAGTCCCTAAAGCCCATGGAGGGAATCCAGCAAAGGAGTTTCTTCTGAGCCAAGCAGCAGCAATGGAAGGAACCCAGAGAGAACCCGTAGTAGGGGAGGTCCCAGAACTCTGTGGTAAGATGGAACCCCCGAGACACAGTCCAGCACCTGAGCAGCCCTGGAGTCCCTTTAAGGAGGGACCTAGTCTACTCTACTATACTCAGGACCACATAGGCCCTTTTTTTTTTTTACCACAAAAACTACAAAGGTATTTGGAAGAAGTGAAACAATAAATATAAAGTGGAAAAGCTAGTTAAGAAAGGATGGCAAAGAAAATAAAGATTTTTAAAGAGAGGAAAATCTTACTCAAGAACTGAATATCCTGAAAATGAACATGGTCAGGTAGAAAACAACTCAATAAATGATACAAAATATTAAATCAAATCCAAAAGATTAAAAAATGGAAGGAAATGGAAGGAAAATAATAACAAAAACAACCAACCTGGACATATTCTAAGAATTGTTGAACTATTTGAAAACCATATTCAGAAAAGAAAAGGCTAGATACAATATTTCAAGAAATTATAAATGAAAACTATCCAGAAGTCTTAGTAGAAAAAGTGGGGGAAAAGAATTCACCAGTCGCCTCTAGAAAGAAAGTTCTAAATGAAAATTCCAAGGAACATGATAACCAAAATCCAGAACTTCCAGGTCAAAAAAAAATGTATATATGACAACTAGATAAAAAAAGAATCCAGGAATCAAGGAATGACAACCACAAAACAACATCAATAATAACAGCAAATCAGCTCTTTTTGTGGTGGCCAAGAATTGGAAATTGAAGGGATGAGTATAAATTGGGAAATAGCTGAACAAGTTGTGGTACGTGAATGTAATGAAACACTATTGTTCCATAAGAAATGATGAGCAGGTGGATTTAAGAAAAATCTGGAAAGACTTACATGAACTGATGCTGAATGAAGTGAACAGAATCAGGAGAACACAATGACCAACCTTGATAGACTTAACTGTTCTCAGCAATACAAGGATCTAAGATAATTCCAAAAGATTCATTATGGAAAATGCTATCTACATCCAGAGAAAGAACTATGGAGTCTGAATGCAGATCAAAGCATACTATTTTCTCTGTTTTTGTTGTTTCTTTTTTCTTATGGTTTTTCCCTTTGGTTCTAATTCTTCTTTGCATCATGACTAATGTGGAAATATGTTTAATATTATTGTACATGTAAGGCCTATATCAGATTGCACTCTGTCTTTGGTCAGGGGAAGCAGGGGATGAAAAATTAGAAATCAAAATCTTATAGAAGTGAATGTTGAAAACTAAAAACAAATAAATAAATAAAATTAAAAAAAATAATAACAGCTAACATTTATACAGTGCTTACCCATGTGCAAAGCACCATGCTAACTGCCTTACAATTATTATCTCATTTGATTCTCACAATAATTCTGAGGGGTTGGTGCTATAATAATCTGTATTTTATAAATAAGGAAAGTGAGGCAGAGGTTAAATGACTTTCCCAGGGTCACATAGCCAGTAAGTATGTGAGGTCAGATTTGAACTCATGTCTTCCTTATTCGAGGGCAGCTAAGTGATAACAGTGCATAGAGTGCCAAGCCTGAAGTCAAGTAGACTCATCTCTTTGAGTTCCTTGTGTGACCCTGGGAAAGTCACTTACTCATTTGCCTCAGTTCCTCATTTTTAAATGAGTCGGAGAAGAAAATAGTAAACCGCTTCAGTATCTTTGCCAAGAAAACCCCAAATGGGGTCACAAAGAGTCAGACATAACTCCAAAATAACTGAACAACAAAAAACAATGACCTCATTCCAGGTATGGCACTCTATCAAATGTGCCTTCTAGCTGCCCTGAATCACATAAGCCTTGGCAATTGCCACATAAAGAAAGGGAGAGCTTCAACTATGATATTCCAAAAAGCAAGAGATAAAATTTCATGTTTCCATCAAAAGTAAGTAGAATCCTATAGGTAGGAAGTGGGCATTTAACAGAATTAAGGAATTTCTAGCATTCCTGATGGAAAGGTGAAAAATGTTAGATATCGCGTCAAAATGGAAATGCAAGCACCAAGGAAGAATGGCACACTTATTTGTGTAATTGAAAGGAAGGATGTGGGGATGAACTATTTAGGTCTTAACATGGGTCAGCTAGGTGGCTCAGTGGATAGAGTGCCAGGCCTGCAGTCAAGAAGACTCATCTTCCTGAGCTCAAACCTAGCCTCAGGCACTTATTAGCTATGCGACCTTTGGCAAGTCACTTAACCATATTAGCCTCAGTTTCCTTATCTGTAAAATGAGCAAGAGGACAAAATGGCAAACCACTCCAGTGTCTCTGCCAAGAAAACTCAGATGGGGTTATGAAGAATCAGACACGACCGAAATGACTGAACACCAACAACATGGGGATAAGGAATAAATGTTTTTTCAGAACCTTAATATTTCTAATGGTCATAGAGAAAAGCTGTAATTATAGAGACCCTGTGGGTGCTTTTACTTTGTTTTAATGATCTTAGAAGACAAAAAATGGGATAAATCAGGGTCTGTATAGACAAAGGAGGAAGAAAATCACTATTGCATAATAGAGGTACATAAGATGAAGAAATCATGAAGGAAGGTGTAACGGCAGAAATCACATCCTAGGAAACTTGGCTGAAAAAGATAAAAGAAGGGGGAACACAATTTGACAAACAAAAACTCTCCACATAAACTAAAAACATAGAGATTTTGGCTACAAACATATTTTATTCAAAAGAGAACTAGGAGGGGCCGGGGACAAAGGAAAGATTAGAAAAGATGTAGGGCAGGATAGGTAAGAGAATAATCAAAGGGAATAAACAAAACCAACTTGAATGTTGGAGGGAAGAGCATGAAGAGATATTAAAAGTAAAGGAAGAAAAATTTTGAAACTTAGCATGAGAGAGAAGGCAAAGAGATGTGCTGCTAACAGAGAGGAAATAGGCTGTTTCACTTATAAGACCACGAGGATCAAGCAAGCTCTCTTTCTTCTACCCGCTTCTTCTTCTTATATAGAAGGAAGTGGGAGAAAACAGGGAAAAGTATAAGAGTACAGGATGAAGGGAAATATAAAATTAACAATCATAAGTATGAGTGTGAATAGAATGAATCACCCCTAAAACAGAAGAAAGCAGAAAGCAAATTATGTTGTTTACTAGAAACACACTTAAAACACAAAGAATCATAGTAAAATAAAGGGCTGGAGTAAAATCTATTACGCTTCAGTTTAACTAAAAAAAAAAAAAACCAAAAACCCAGCAGCAGTACCAATTGTGATGTCAAATAGGAATATAGTAAATATTTGTTGTTGTTATCGAATTGTTCAGTGATGTCCAACTCTTTGTGACTCTGTTTCTTAAAACAATATTGCTGTTACTATAGACAACATTCTCTTGGTTCTGCTTATTTTGGTCTTCATTATTCTGTGCAAATCTATCAAGATTCATCAAGATCCTCATTTCTTATAGCACAGTAGTATTCCATTACAATCACATACCACAACTTGTTCAGCCATTCTCTAATTGATGGGCATCTGTAACAGTAAGGCAATAATAACAATATAGATGATACTTGTCTAAATGCCTATGTGGTTGTATGTTGCAAAGTATATGAGACTCTCCACATAGAAAGTAGAAGAAGTAAACCCCTTTAGTCAGACACCAGAGAACCATATCCAGCAAGCCATTTACCCAATTATCAGAGCAGTAAAGCATTCCATACATAATATCACAACATGGAGCCTTGCCATCCCAAAATCTCTCCAACCCCCTGCTGGGGTCTTCCCAAAAACAAACTCACAGGACAAGTGTAACAATCTGTTCAGCTATCAGAGGTCGACTTGCGTTACCTCAGCTCTAACAGTCACAACAGCCATTAACAACCATAACAGCTCGCTCTCTCTCTCTCTCTCTCTCTCTCTCTCTCTCTCTCTCTCTCTCTCAGCATTTCCTGTGATATAACTTCATTTGCCTCTCTGGAAACTTCTCCCACCACACTGACTTAGGCTTCCTGTGACATAAGTAGGTCACATGGCCTATTAATTAATAGGTGGGAAAGATCTTCAAATCTAAATTGCTATTACAGCATCCCCACAGTTCCTGTTCTTTATCACCACAGAGAGAGATGCTATAAATATTTTCGAAAATATAAGGTTTTTCTTTTTCTTTTTCTCTAATCATCAATGGACATATACCTAATAGTGGTATTGCTATGTCAAAGGGTAGGCAGTTTATAACTCTTTGGGCATAGTTCCAGATTACTCTCCAAAATGGTTGGATCAGTTCACAATTCCACCAACAATGAATTAATGTCCCCATTCTTCCACATCCCCTCCAACATGTCGCTTTCCCCTTCAATCATTTTAGCCAATCAGATAGGTATAAAATGGTATCTCAAGGTTGTTTTAATTTGCATTTCTCTAATCAATAATGATTTATCACATTTTTAATGTGACTATAATTATCTAAAAACTGCCTGTTCATATTTCCTTTTACCATATATGCATTGGGGAGTGACTCATTCTTACAGATTTTACAGGTTTGTTATATATATATATATTTGAGATATGTGAGCTTTATCTGAGAAACTTTCTATAAATTTTCCCCCAAATTTTCTGCTTTCCTTCTGATCTTGGCTACATTTGTTTTATTTGTACAAAAACTTTTTTGATTTAATGTAATTAAAATTATTCATTTTACACTTCACTCTGCTCCCCATCTCTTGTTTGTTCATAAATTGTCCATTTGTCCATAAGTCCGATAAGTAATGTGTTTCATGTTCTTCAGATTTTTCTCTATATCTAGGTCACGTATCCATTTTGGCATTATCTTGGTAAATGGTGTAAGATATTGGTATATGCCCATTTTCTGCCATACTGCTTTCCAGTTTTCCCAACAATTTTTACCAAATAATGAATTCTTATGCCAAAATCATAAGTCTTAACACTTGTCAAATACAAGGTTACTCTATTTATTTGCTGCTGTAATTTGTGTATCTACTCTGCCTCTAAATACTTTCAATGAATTAAGCATACAACTAAAATAACTAATAATGATGTATCAAAAAAATCCCCAAATAAATAACATATAGAAATCCTGAAAATGAAAGGAAATTAATATAATTAAAAGCAAAAAAAAAAAGACTATTAGGCTAAGAAATAAATCTAGGAGTTTCTTTAAACTAACAAAATAAATAAACAATTAGCTAATCTGATTTTTAAAGGAGAGAAAAACCTAATTGTTTATATCAAAAGTTAAACAAGAGAACTCACAACAATTAAAGAATGAATAATAGAAATTATCAAAGACCATTTTGCCCATTTATATCCTAACAATGCTGATAACAGAGGAAAATAAAAAAAATACTCCAATTTGGAAAAGAAGAACCACACTATTTAGTTAACCAACCTCATAAAATTAAATTGAACAATTCATAAATGAATTCCCCAAGAAAAATCTCTAGGATCAGATGGATTTACAAGAGAATTTTGTTAAACACTCAAAGAACAATTAATGCCAATATTACATAAACTTTTTGCTATAATAAGAAATTTTGAGTGTTTTTTTCTATAATATAAATATGGTTTTGATACCTAAATCACAGAAAGACAGAGAACCAATATCTCTAATGAACATCAAAACAAACATTTTAAATTAATTATTACCAAGTAGCTTAAGAACATATACACTTTTATAATGTTGGATATATATATATATATATATATACATATATATATCAGTAATATAGGGCTTGTTCATGATTAGCATGAATATAAGTGTACAAACCATGTTAATATTATAAACATACATAAATATGATTGTGTCAATAGATGCTTTTAAAAAAAACACTTTTTATGAAATCCAAGACTGGTTTCTATTTTTAAAAACTCTGTAAATCTATAAGTTAAAAACAAATTTTTTCTTATTATAGTAAACAATATTTAGCTAAATCCAAGATGAAACATAATGTGTAATGAAGAGAAGTTAGAGGTCTTTACAATAAGATTAAGAGTAAGACAATATGCCCATTATCAGCATTATTCCTTAGTATAGCATTGGAAATATTAGTTAAAATAATAAGATAAGAAACAGAAATTAAGAGAATAAGCACTGGCAAAGGAGAAACAAAATTATCTTTCCGTAGACTATATGATGGAATACTTACAGACCCTTGCGAAGTCAATTAAAATTAATTGAAATAATGACTTCAACAAAGTTGCAGGACAAAAAATAAATTCACACAAATAATCAGCATTCCTATATATACCAAAAAAAAAAAAAATCAGAAGGAAGAGCTACAAAGAGAAATTCCATTCAAAATAACAATAGAAAATGTAGGATTTTGAGAAATCTATATCTATCAGTATTCATGCAGGAGCTATATGAATTCAACTATAAATTTATAAGCAGAAATAAAGACAGAACTAAATAATTTGGATAAAAAAAGGACTCAATTTAACACAAATGTCAACATTTCCTAAATTAATGTACTTATCTGGTGCCCTGCCAATCAATATACTACAGAAGTATTTTATGTATTTAGAAACTATAATAATTAAATTTACATAAAGGAATAAAAGGTCAAGCATCTCCAGAATATTAATGGGAAAAAAATAAGAAAGAAGAAGGTCTGTTTGTCCTTGACTGTTCTAAAAAATAATAATGATTAAAATGCTTTGGTACCACTTAAAAATAGAGAGTAAAATCAGTGGAATAGATTATGGATAGTTTGATATAATTTTGGTTTAAACTTATACATTGCATAATATTCCAAGATAATCTACAAAGGGATACATGATATATATGAAAGGTTATATTACAAACAAATTAGAGGAACAACACAATAAACCTTTCATGTCTAGGGATAGGAGAAGAGTTTGTGGCATAATTGGATAGAGAGGATCACAGAAGATAAAATGGGAAATTTTGACAAGGTAAAAGTATTTTTTTGCACATACTAATCCAGTACAGTTAAGATAAGACAGAAAAAGTTAACTGGTAAAAATCTTTATAAAAAGTTGGAGTTCTTTTCCTGAAACATAATTTCTAAAATGTATAAGGAATTGAAACACATCATGAGAATAAGAGTGGTTCTTCAATTGGTATATGGTCAAAAGATATAAACAGGTAATTCCCAAGGGAAGAGATTGAAGCTATCCAAGACATTTGTATTCTGATTCAGACATTTAATGATTGTGTTCCTTTGGGCAAATGACCAATCATTCTGTGCAGTTTCCTTAAAATGGGGATAATAGCACCTAACTTACAGGGGTTTTGTGAGGGTAAAATGAATTGACATATACAAAGCATTTCGCAAACCTTCAAGTGCTATATCAATGGCAACTCTTTTATTATAAATAAACACCAGTATTAGAGAAATACACATTAAAACAATTTTGATGTTCCACCTCACCTCTACCACTCTTGGAACTGTTAACAAGAAAAAAAATGAGAAATCTCGTTATGGGAAAACAGGTACATTCCCATAGAAATCTGAATTGATAGAGACATTCTAGAAAGGAATTTGGAGCTATCCCTTAAAAATTACTTTTGACAGTGTTGTACCAATGCTATAACTATATTCCCAAGAAGTCAAATAAAGAGAAAAAGGACTGATATGTATTAAAACATACTTGTTCTTTTTGTAGTAGCCAAAATTGAAAAATAAGGACAAGTTCTCTGTTGGGCAATAGCTAAACAAATTAAGGTTCATAAACATAATTGATTATTATTTTATGATTAAAAAAATGGCAAAACAGACAGGTTCAGAGAAACCTGGGAAAATCTTGATGAACTGATGCAGGGTGAACTGAACTGAACTGTGAGAACAGTTTATACTTTGATAACAATTGGAGAAAGAACTTTAAAAGACTTTAGAATGCTGAACAATGAAATAATAAATCATAAGTCCAAAAGAATCAGTATGAAACATTCCACTCATCTCCTTGACAGAGAAAATAATTTTGAAATGCAGAAAGGAGCATACATTTTCAGACAAAGCCAGTGTTGGAATTTTGTCACCTGTATATGTAGGTATTAAGGGCTTTCTTTTCTCTCTTTTTTTTTTTAAACATTTTGCTCAATTGGAGGAATCTAGGGTGGGTGAAGTAGGGAGGACATTTTCTTTAAAACATAAAGAAAAAACAAAGAATTATTTGATATGCCATGTTTATTTCAGTATAATTTATTGCTAGTCAGTAATATGGCTTTGACATTACTCAAGTACCCAGCCTGCCAAAGAGGAATGGTTAATATACATTGCATCTTCATGATACTTTTTTTTTTTAAGAAAGAGAATTTCATTGCACTTCTGCAATTGGGTAGGATGGGTATTATTACTATTTGCTGTTGTTGATAATAATGGGGAACTTTTATTGAAAAAATGTGTTAAGTGCACAAGATTTAAAGTACATACTATTTGTATTTAAATCCTTACATTATTAACACATGTTGTGTAGTAATTTTTTCAAAAAATGATAAAAATTTTAAGTAGATGTCATTTAAAACATCACTCTAGTTCTAGATATCCAGTCCTAAAACTTCCTTACTGTACTTCTCAGCTCCTCAACCACAGATCAAGTGAATTATTTTTGTTGTTCTATTTTGTTATTATTATGTTGGTTATGGAAACAGATACTGACAAGTTATATTTTTTGTTTGTTTCATTTTCCACCTGTTAAGTTATACAGAATGAGAATTTCTGACTAGAGTCATTGTGGTGTCAAGAGTGTTTATGTACGTATGTATGTGCATATATATACATACATACATATATTAATAGAAATATCCAGCCTAGATCTCACTATCATATCAACAAAAATAGCATGAGATTTTGCCAAACACTTTGCTAAAATTTAGGTGAATGCTAGCATTTCTCTGTACTGCCAATAGTTATTCTGGCATAATTTGTTCTAGATGAAACTGTGCTAGTTCTTCCTCCCTTTTCTTGATATTCACACATTGTCCTTTTAATAATTGTCATTTTTTCCCCAGTAATTGAAATTACTTTCATTGGCAGACACCATCTGATTTCCCTTTTTGAATGAATGTAGTTGCTTTTCTACAGTCCTAGAGCACAGTTCCAGTTCTTTGCAGTCTTTCAAATGTGGCCAACTGTTGCTTTTCAGTCACATCTGCCAGTTTTTTTTAATATCGTTGATGTGTTTTTCCCCACCAGTTGGAGCAAGTTTGTGGCTAGACCACTGAACCTGGAGTCAAGAAGTCCTGAGTTCAAGTCTGACCTCAAACACTTATTAGTTGTGTGACCTTGGACAATTCATTTAACTTCTGTTTGCCTCAGTAAATGGGGATAATATTAGCATCTACCTCTCAAGGTTGTTGTGAAGATCAAATAAGATAGTATTAATAAAATGCTTAGCACAGTACCTAGCAAAGAGTAGACACTATATAAATGCTTATTCCCTTTCCTTCCCCCCACCATACCACACTTCCATTCTCTATGACAATTATATTTTAAAAACAAAAAAACCACATACTTTGTGTAATTTCTGAGTTGCTATTAGATCTGGAACCAGAGCCACACAATAATATTCTAAGTTAGTAGATGACCCAGATACTTTTTCTTTTTCATTTCTTTTGTTTTTTAAAAATACTGTGACTTTAAGTTCTCAAAGGTTATGGCAAAGGAATGTAATCTATGGCAGGTTCTACCAAGCCAGAAAAGCTTTCAGTACAGGCTTGCTAAAAACAATGTGACTGTTGTCTTAGGACCAGCCTATCTAAATTTGAAAAGATTTATCACCAAGTAGTTGGTCATGAGATGATAAATTTCAGTGGCCTCAGCAACTCAAAAAGACCTTCTTCTAGGAAGCAGCAGGGTTGTGATCTGCACCATCAGAGAGAAAACACACAGGGGTCAAATCACAGCTCATTGAAATGCTTAGTTGATGCAAGTTTTTTTTGGCCATAACTACTTAATGGAGATAAGTGCTAGAAAAAAGTATTGGCTGAGGGTCTTAATAGATAGGATTTGACAATCCTTTCAGATTATTTGAACCCCAATAAGATCCAAAGCCTGAACTAATCATCGAAACTGCTTTGCCCTATTCTAAAAATGCCCCTTTCTGTGTCAGCAACTTCAAAGACCAGAGAAGATTGACAAGGAGTATCTTTTCTCTTGGTGACAGGATGTCTGCAACCAGAACAGTGGGATTTCTCTTATCTTGATATACTAGGGACATTTGCATTTTGGGATTATAATCTCTAAATGACACTACCTTGTCAATTGTCTTGTTCAACTAAGAAACTTCCTTTCTTATGATATGGAGATCATAAAATTGAGTAACATAGAGATGCTGAGTTGAGACTAAAAATATATTTAAACCTTCTCATTCCTTTGTTCAGACAGCCAGAACTTATGCTCTGGCTCCTTGTATATACAAGTAAACTAGCTTTGCTAGCTTTAAGGGAATAAACGATATGAATTTACATATCACCTAGCTTGTTTGCCTTCTTTAACCAAACTTTCTCGTTGACAGGTATAAACTATACATGGGGAGAGATTTTGAGGAAACACCCAAAGTAAGCCTAACAGTCTGACAAATATGGGAGAGTTTGGTTTTATCTGTAATTCATGGGTATGGGCCCAAGCCAACACTTTACCCCTTGCCCCAAATAGAATTTGGGTCCCATTTGTCTATGGGTTGTGGAAAAACCCCACCTTGAACTCTCCTTGAATTTCCCCACTTAATCTGGAGTAGACTGAGGCTATAATCCTCTCACCTGGCCCTTTATTACCCCTATGCCCAGTTCTCGGTTACCCTTAACCTAGCCCAGTCCTTCATTGTCTGTTACCTCCAGCTTGCCTCCCTACTTCCTACCCTTGATCCTATCTAAGACCCCATTTTCTTTGTCCAGGCATTTAACCTCCAGTCACTCCACCCTACTGGCCTCTCCCATCAAGGTCCTCCCTAGACCCCTCCTCCAGACACCAAGGACTACTTGGTCTAGATCCCTCCCACAGTCTTTCTCTATATAAGATCCATCTTGTTTCCATAGAAGTGCTCAGATTCAATCTCCCCTGCTTGTATTAGCAATATAAATGCTTAGATTCCTTAAGAGTCTGCTCAATATGGTGGCTCTTTAATAAACTTTGTTTTTCTTTGATTGAAAGAAGGCTTGGGTCCAATTTCAGGGCCTCAGCACTCCTAAACCTCAAAATATGATGTGATTTCAAACGTTCCAGGAAGCCTCCTTTAGTTCCTCAAATCTCATCCCTTAAAACTTAGTAAGGCTTGAATCTACCACAAGAGACTTATTCCTTTGGCTTTCAGATGTTCTCTCTTCTCCTGCTCAAGGAGCCAGCCACCACTATGAATGTCACTGGGACCATCAGAACCAGGAAGTTCATGACAAACTGACTTCTTTAATGTAAGCAGATGGTTATGGATGTTCTTCATACTGGGAAGGCTGCCACGTCTAAGACTAAAATTTGAGAAAAAAAAAAGCCAAAATGTATAAGACAACTCCAGAAATCATTTTTGTCTTTGGATTCAGAATCTATTTGGTGGTGGCAAAACTGTAAGCCTTGACTTGATAAATGATTCCTTTAACTATCCAAAGAAAAATGAAAAACTAAACTTGAAAGGGACAGCATGTATGAGGGGGAAAAAAGACATCGAGACAGCAGAGAGGAACACAAGAACAGAATGAAGAAAGTCAGGAGTATGCTGTACAGTCAGCCTTTAGGACAGAGTCAGTCTGAATGACCCCCATGTTTTAACTTTGCTCAACCTTTGGGTACAGTGCTCAGCAAGTCTGCAGGAGAGAGCTTAGTCCTCTAACTACTCTTGTCATTTAGGGGCTAATTCCCATCTCCCAATGAGTGGGATAGTGAAGACATCTCATGGAATCTGGATCTTGGTCTTTTTGTGAGTTAAGTGGGATGAATGGGGGTGGGGACTTTTCAGCATGGCTCAGGGCTTGTGATTGACAGCTAGGCCTAAGTTTTGAGTTACTAAAATCACCTGAACTGTAGCCTCACCAAATAAGGAAAGGGATGTTTTTCACTTCCTTGTTCCTGGGTTAGATTTCTCCCGAGATTGTGAGCTTGAACTCCACCAGTGAGAGTAAAAGGTCAGTGGAGGGTTGTTCGCTTTAGAGTATAAAGCTAAGTTCTGCCCTCTGGGCCCCGCCTCTCCCTACCTATTGTCTATCAGTTTGGAGACCGCCCTTTCTTGAGATCATAATAAAGAAGTTTTCTGTTTCTACCATGAAACCTCTGACTCTTTTCATTAATTGCTGGTGGGTGGTCTCACCTCACACACCAATGATGCTGTAATGGGGAGGAGCTAAGGAGATGCTAATTTACTTCCTCATTGAAAGGTCTACAAATCAGGATTGTCTTACCTGTCCTCAATCTTCAGAGTTCCACTAAGAAAGACAAACAGATTGTATCAGTGTTTATTTCTCTCAAAGCTAGCAGCATGCATACGTCCATGCATGAGAGCTGCAGTTTGGAACTGAGCTATTTTTGGGTTTAGGGTGCACAGTTTATATACCCAGTTTATATAACAAGGGCAAATGTCACTCCTTCATCCCTAAGCAGAGAAAATATCTTTATACCAGACTGCTAGGAGCTATACCAGACCACTCCCAGCCTAGGGCTATCTAGACAAAAGAATCTATCTCCCTAAGTCTGAGCAGAACATAATGGGCTTCCCTACCTTAGACTGAATAACTTGCAACCTTGGGTGGGGTTGATCAGGATAAGGATAATCAATATGATCTCTTTATCAGCAATGTCTCTCGGAAGAAAGATTGTACTTAAAGTCCAGACTTTGGTAGAAGGAGAAGGGGAAGCTTTGAATCTACAAGATATTGCTTATTAATAATCATTTTTCAAACCTTATGCGTGAATTGTTTTGTTGTTCAGTCATTTTCAGTCATGTCCAACTCTTCCTGGGCTTATTTGGGGTTTTCTTGGCAAAGTTGCTAGAGTGGTTAACCATTTCCTTCTCCAGCTCATTTTACAGTTGAGGAAACTGAGGCAAACAGGGTTAAGTGATTTGCACCGGGTCACACAGCTAGCAAGTGTCTGAGGTCATATTTGAACTCAGGAAGATGAATCTTCCTAACTTCAGATCTGTTACTCTATCCACTAGGCCACCTAACTGTCATAAATTACTTTTCTCCTGCCTAATAAAAGCACTGTCAGACACCATACAATGAGCTGGAAAATGAAAATGGCAAACCACTCCAGTATCTTTGCCAAAAAAACCCCAAACAAACCCATGAAGAGTCGGACATGACTGTAAGTGACTGAACAGCGATAATGCAGCTCAAATTCGGCAGCTTTACCCTACTCCAACTTCTTGATACTCTGGGGACAATACATTCCTTTCGCCTTATTTCCTGAGTTTGCCTTTAATTGACTTGGTCTCAACCAAGATTTTCTTTTAACAGTTTAAAGGCAAATGTCTGCACTGGCAAAAAGAAAGAATAAAAGGCACTATGTATTATGTATATCCATGAAGATAATTTGGATTTTTCATCAGAGCATAAATATACTTTGTAAATGCTTTTTAAAAAAAATCATCTAAGTAAGTTCTACTAGGGAGAAATAAAACATAAACAATTAAATACAAAATATATAGAAATTAATTGGAAAGAGCACTAACCACTGGTGATCAAAAAAGTCCTGACTGAAAGTGGAAAGTAAAGATATAAATATCCCAGAAAGGGATATTGTTGATATGTTTTTTGACAAACACAATTGACTAAGAACTGACTGATCCAGATCTGGTTTTGATTCCCAGTGTTAGGTCCGTTTGCTTGTGAATGGAAAGAGACCAGGGACAACAGGATTAGGCAATCCCCTAGAGCTCTTTATTACTGGTATACCAGGGCCTCCATCCTAATGATGAAGACCCCGACTCCAGGTTTAAGGCAGGTTTTATAGGGTACAGAAACAAAGAGGTAATTAGGGTACAGAAACGAAGAGGCAATTAATGCATAGTCAACATTCCATTCTTGTCAGTTCCTGGGGTCCAGACCTTATCAGTTCCTGGGTCCGGACATCCCGACACCCTTCTTCTTATCTGTAGAAGCAGACCCCACCTGGAGGTCAGGTCCCACCCAGAGGTAGCTAATCTTGTTGTGACAATTTTATCATTCTGTGCATTCTGCACGTATTTTCAACTATTTCCTTGTTGAGACTATTAATCCTTTCCTAGGTCCCTACACCAGGACAAAGAATTGCCTAGGGCTGACCAGGCATAGTCACTCTAGCCTATGATGATTTTGTAAATCTCCCAAACTCTCCCCTCCCCAAATTCCCAAGCTTTCTCCTGGATGGACTTTTACATGGTATACAAATCAAATTATCTGGTGAAACTGTGATTTACCTAACTCCTCCCCCTGACAACCTGGTCATTCTCTCAGCCTTGGCACTCTAGAAAAACTCTGTTCCCAGCCCCTCCTCTACCTTGGGTACTCCAGCATTTGCTGTGTGGTATCCCAGGCTACAACTCCTCTGCCCAGATGAAAGACCTCCATTTTGATGTTTTGACTTTTTTCATTGAAAATTTCAGGTTGACACTTTAATGTCAGTGCATATTACTTACTTTCTTGAGGACCGGTTCTCATAAAGGAAAAGTAAATATTGAAGGGAACTTAGCAAATTGAGAAGGGAGAAGAAAGAGGTCACTGGAAGTGTGGGGGGGGTGATGATGTAATGTGAGAAATAATAGTCTCACCAAGAATTCCACCTGGCCATTAGTGAATTTAGAAAAAAAGATTTTTATTTCACATCATTTCAGACGGGTGTCCTGGCCTTTAACCCCTTGTAAAAAAGGGTCACTTTGTAGAAGCCAGCACATACTTGAAGATAATTACAAAGCCCTTTTAGAACCCACCCTGATTCAGACTTCCTGCCCTGCATCTCGTTGATCAGCATTTCATGGTTCACAGTCTATCTGAAAACACCTAAACCCCACCTCACCTTTTTTTATTTTTTATTTTATCTTTTACCTTTTTTTTTTTGCAAGGGGAAGGCAGGGCAATTGGCGTTAAGTGACTTGCCCAAGGTCACACAGACAGTAAGTGTGTCAAGTGTTTGAGGTCATATTTGAACTCAGGTCCTCCTGACTCCAGGGCCAGTGCTCTACTCACTGCGCCACGTAGCTGCCCCCCCCTTTTTTTTTTTAATTTTACAACCTCACTTTAATTAAACACACATGTATCATTCACTTAGTTCAGGGAAAAAGTCAGCACCTTGAACTTCTGAGAAAATACAAGCAGAAATTATATAAACAAAGCAAAATAACACAAATCAGCAGATAGGCTTCTAGCTGTCTATCCAAGACGCTACATACATAGTTACCAAAGAGAGAAGCATGAACATCTGGGTTTTTCAAAGCCACGGGGCTCCAACGGCTACCCAGAGTCCCCCCTAAAGCAAAATGCTAACCTTGGAGTATATATACACTTCCTCAGGGTCAGCCCACAGAAGGTGTCACAACTATGTGACTCAAACTCATGCGACTTAGGCTTTCTTGTGACTACATCCCTGCTTATATCTCTTGTTTCCTTTATACTTCATTTAACAAAGGAAATGCCAAGCCAAAAAAAAAAAGTTAGTATCCTTCCAGCTTGTCTGCATCAAATATTATTTCCATTGACCGAGAATTGAATTTTCTCAATTGCTAAGAGAATTGACAAAAGTCATGAGTTAAAAGATTCAGCCCAGGATATCGAGTCTGGGTTAATGGGTCCCATCCCAGGTGAACCATGAGACAATTTTTGATAAACAGGAAAAAGGCCTTCTCAGAAGAAAAGAAGAGGAGTCTGCTTTTAGATATGCTGATTATCAGGTGGGCAACATCCCCCCATTGGTCCGCCCCCCCACCCCTCCCAAGCAGTTATATTTCTTACATTAGCCACCACCAGTATAACTCCAAATTATATTTCATATCATTTCTGTGGAAACAAAATTCAATTATCCCTTACAGTAACCACCAAAGAATAATCTCATTGCGCAGGTTACTCTTTGTTCCTCCTCTGAGGCTGAGTGTATTGAATGAAAGAATGAATGAAGGAATGAAAAACTTATTAAGACCTGTTATCACACCTAAGTGTTGCGTGTTGTCCTTTGTTCCTGAAGAGGACCGAAATGACATCACTATGTTAGAATCAAGTTATAATGTATCTGGCTGTGGCTGATCAAACCAATATAAGCTCAGAATGCTCTACTACGGGTCCAGCAGAAATAGTCCATGTGGACAGCCAGGGTTATGCATTGCACCTTTCATTTTAGCTACTTCAGTTTTGTTTTGTTCATAGAGTACCTTTGCTGAGCATGTCAAGCTGGGCAGTCTAGTGCTGACATGTCTCATATCATCGAGGAGCTTATATTATAATTGGGGAAGACAACACATAAAGGAGGGTAGCTAGGTGGGGCATTGGATAGAGTACCAGCCCTGCAGACAGGAAGACCCCAGTGCAATTCTAGCCTTAAACACTCACTAGCTTTGTGACCGTGCGCAAGTAATTTTGCCTTATTTGCCTCAGTTTCCTCTTACATAACATGATTTGGAGAAGGAAATGGGAAACCACTCCAGGATCTTTGCAAAGAAAATCTCAAATGAGATGGGATTCAGTCAGATAGAACTGAAACAAGGAAACAACCACAAAACAGGTACAACAGTGATGTCCTGAGATATACATTAATATATCATTCCAGGAACAATAGTAAAGGTCATCTGATCAAAATTCCAGAGCAGAAGAATGATTAGATTGTCACACTTAAGAAGTCTGGAGATGAAGAGGTTAAGGAAAAATGAAGATGGTAGGGAACCACTGAGACCCCAAAATACTGACACACCGGGTCCTGCTGAAAGAATTCGACTCAAGTCTTCTCAGCCAAGGGAAAAGATAAAGTTTACTAGGGATTCACCATAATGCGTTGTCTTAAGAAATCTCACCCTTTGTGCCGCCTGTTTTCACAAGGGGGCCAGAATCAATCTACTGAGCTAGATTGAATCTGAGCACCTTCATGAAGGCAAGATGGAGATTATATACACAAAGATTGTGGGAGGGATCTAGGGGTGGTCTAGGGTGACTAGAGGAGGGGTTTAGGGAGGGTCTTGAGAAGGAGTCTAAGGAGGAGCTTGGTGGGACCTGGATGAGGTCAGACTCCAGGAACCAGGAGAATGGGATTAAGGGTGGAAGTAGCTGAAGGCATGCACATTGATAGTATCAAGCAAGTAGCTGGACAATAAAGGGCAAGGCTAGGTAGAGATTTGGGCCTAATGATAATGTAAGGTTATAGCCTCAGGCCAAGACCAGATCAAGTGGGAAGATTCAAGGAGAGTTCAAGGGGGTTCCCAGAGAGCGTGCCCTCATCATTCCTCCCTCAAACAAATAGGACCAAATTCTTTTGGGGTCCAAGGGGATTCCCACAGTCTAAACCCCAGCAGTGAATTGTTGTTTGGTCCTGCAGGAAATAGACAGCCAGGTAAGACAGTCACCAATGGGGACAACACAGAACCAAGGAAGAAGTTCTTTAGATGTGGTTTCTTTTCTGGTTAAGCTTCTTGCACTTGCAAGAATTCATGTGAGGGCTTCTAAAGGCTTAGGGGAATAAAGTTAATAGTGAGAACAAGGCTGCAGTTTTGCAAGCAATCATATCTCATTGTAACCTGATTTTGAGCTCCATTATCCCTGTCCTGATAGCATTGGAACTCTACGTGCAGAACTCTGATAAGCTCTTGACTTTCCATCTGTTCCAGTTAAGCCTTCTGATCCTTTTGGATTTCCTTTTCTATCAAATAATTCTTCTTATTGACTCTGCATGTGAATATCTATTAATAATGGCCTCTGGTTGTCCCCCCTGTGACCTCCCATATCTCAGTGGGTAAATTACCTGAGTAGGGCCATATCCAAGCAAAAAGCTATTTGCTTTTCCTACAACTCCTGCCTCCACATCATTGCTTTGAGGATGAAGTAGAGGAATCTGTCCAAAACTCGAGAATGTGCTGTAGGTAGGATACTAGAAATGTAACCTTTCTGTGAGTAGCAATCAATAGCTTTAACAACAACTAGTGCAGACGTTTGCAACCAACATACTTATAGATGTACATGCCATCTCCCTAATAGGATGCGATGTCCTTGAGAAAAGTTTTTTTTCTTCATTTCCTATATTTGTATACCCAATGTTTAGCATGGTACCTGCAACATAGTAGGCATTTGGAGTCTCAAATTAGCTTTGTTCTTGTTCAGTCATTTCAGTCTTGTCCCACTGTTTATGACCCCACTTGGGGTTTTCTTGGCAGAAATACTGGAGTGTTTTGCTATTTCCTTATCTAGCTTATTTTACAGATTTGGAAACTAAGTCAAACACAGTTAAGTGACTTGTCCAGGATCACATAACTAGTAAATATCTGAGGTTGGATTTGAACTCAGGTCTTCCTAACCTCTCAATAAGGATTCAAGTGATAGATAGACATCCCCTGAATTAGGATTTGCTTACCATAAGACCCTCTTCCTACAAATATAGATGTCTCTCACCAGCCCTATTTCCCTCTGTTCCTAGTAGTGGTTTAAGTCTAGCAATTGAGGTTTCATGAACCCTACATTGTTTAGTCCCTGGGAAGGTAGCATTCAGAATTACAGCATATATTGTGAATAACACTGCTACTTAACTACCCAGGTAACCAGTAGCCAACTCTTTCCCCATTAGAAAAGCCTGATCAACAGCTATCTAACCAAGTCATGTTAATAAGCATTTAATTAAGCAACTGCTACTGTGCTAATCCCCAACTAGACGTTAAAATCAAAACCTCTGTGAACTACTAAAATGGAAGAAATCCTAGGTCCAAAAGGGGGGCCTGGAATGAACCAGAGTCTGATCATAGTTTACAAAGACTTACAACTGCATCTATTGCCTAAGAAGAAGTTTGCAGGTTGGAGCAACAAGAGCAACATTCTTATCTGCTCAGAGGGGAATGGGAAAGGGTGAGGTATTTACGCATATTGAGGTTTTTAAGACTTTTTGAGGTATTTATGGATAAGTCAGGGCTAAGGGAGAAATAATTTGGGAAGTCAGGTGGAAAGTGGGGTTCTAGGGAAAAGATATCTGTAAATACAATAAATATGAAAGCAAAAGGATTGCTGCTCTTTAGATGCCAGAATACAAGATGTTTGCTTTTCACTCTGAGTTGGTCAGGACTGGTTTCAGCAGTTACAGCCATCTCCAACTTTAGCTAAAGTTTACTTTGCAAAGAATCATTGGTATGTCAAGCAGCCCTGGGTATCAGAAGTCTTCTGATTGGCTAGTTATTGTGCTACTACATTGTCTGGTTCCCCAGTGAAAAAGGGAAACTCTAATATATTTAATCTCTTAGTACAAGTATTACAGAGTTCATGTCCACACAGTATAGGAGTTCTTGGAAGATCTGTAACAAATTAATTTTTTGCATACCCTCAAAACCCTAAAGCACTGACCAGGGGGAGAAAAATCCAGGACTTTGAGATCTCTGTGTGTGGCAAGGAGGTGGAGTTAGGGTCAGGGATTAAGAAAAGCTTACCTGGGTTTCAACCACAGGAAGAATGAAGGTCAACTTACTGGTAGTTTTTAATTTAAAGTAATTATTCTTCCTGAGAAGGAGCACAGCATTGTAGATAAAGAGCTGGCCTTGGCACCAGGAAGACCTAACTTTAAGTTAGCACTCTGCAGGTCACAGCCTCTCATTGTTTTGGACAACTCTTTAAAATGATTGATTATAGAGCAGAGGCCAACCTGTGTTGGTAGAGGGAGTTTCCTCGTCTGGGAGTTCCCTATACCTATGAAATCACAGGGCTAATCCACCGTATCCATCCTACCTTTAACTAAGTGATAAACTCAGCTATTTCAAGTGCTTTCAGGGCAGTCCAAATTTCAACACTCCTTGCACAGTAAGGTCCTAATCACTGCCCTCTCATTAAATCTCTTATTTTTGGATATCTTTTGCTTATGGGAGCCTGAGATCTTCTCTCTACATGGAGTCTTTGGTCATTTTATTGATTGGGTCCCCATAATTCTGATATGCACTTATATTCCTTAAATGACCCCAAGAGACTCAGGGCCTGTGAAAATTTCTCTGTCTTAATTTGTGGCAGGAGTTCCTTTCGCCTTCTGTCTCTCCCATTGAGTGTTTGGTTTTCCAGGAGAATGAGAAACCCAGTTTGTATAGCAAATATTAGGCCCTAAATGTAGTCACTCTCCTGGACTCCTACCTCTGTCTTTAATCCTTTGTCTGGTACCATCAGTGGAAAATTGGCAGTGTTCATGAAGATGGAGCTGATTAACTTTATATGATTCGGTTCACTTCCTTTGAGTAAGTGCTTGTTATGTGCTTCCTTTGTGTGTGTGCATGTGAGTGTGTGTGTGTGTGTGTGTGTGTGTGTGTGTGTGTGTGTTTGTCTCTCTGTCTCTTACTCTCTCTTTCTCTCTCTGTAAGAGATAGGTAGGAAGACAGTGTTTTAGTCAGATAAGAATGATTTTTGAATACTGAGTTATACTCTTTGTGCTCTGTAATACAATTGCGACATTCCAGCATTCTAATGACCTCCATTATTCAGGGACCCTGGCTTCATGTAGTAGGAAGGCCGAATTTATGATCTCAAAAAGGATCATATAAATATCAGAATGGTTC
>CM053626.1:263022149-263040055 GCA_028646595.1 Phalanger gymnotis | reverse complement strand
GGGAATGAGGTGACGGAGGGGAGGGCAGACTGGGGAACAGGGCAACCAGAGTGTACACCATCTTGGTGTGGGGGGGGGGGAGGAAATGGGGAGAAAATTTGTAATTCAAATGCCTGTGAAAATCAATGCTGAAAACCAAACATATTAAAAATAAATTTAAAAAAACACACAACAAAGAAGAAAATGAGGAAGAACAAACCAGCACAACCAATCAATACTTAGAAAAACTCTGAAAACACGTGTGATTTGCAACATCTGAGAACCTCCCACCTGGAAGAGGCAAGGCTTGGTGGGGGTCCTTTCATATCTCTTAGTTTAAGTCATGTTTGTTCTTTATGATTTTGCCACATGCTCTTGATGTGTGTCTGTGTATGAATGGACAGGTAGTTTTTCTTTCTATTTAGATCATAGTATTCATTTTGTTTATTATTTTCTTGGCTTTGCTTATTGTAAAGATTTTATGAGGCTGATCTGTGCCGAGACTGAAAGTATTCATGGTTAACATATGAAATGGCAGAAGTAATTCTTTAAAAATCACGAAAAAAAAGAATATTTACAAAAATATACAATTAAAGAAATTTTGGTGGAGGCAGAGGGCAACTGACCTGTGAGTTCTACCTATTCCTGAGGCTCATGGGAATGAACCTTTCTGTACTTAAAACTACAATAAAGGTAATGTACAATAAAGATACTACAATAAAATCAATGCCAACTTAAAAAAATAAATAATTTAATGAATTCAGCCAATTAATATTTTTAGCCTAACTTTTCCACAAAAAACTAACACCTACTGCTAAAGAACAATTTTTAAAAAAATTAAAATTCACCAAACTATTTTGTGTTTTTGTCATTCAGTAGTTTTTTGGTCATGTCCAACTGTTTGTGATCCCATTTGGGATTTTCTTGGCAAAGATATTGGAATTTTTTGCCATTTCCTTTACCAGTTCATTTTATAGATGAGGAGACTGAGGAAAACAGCAGTTGAGTGACTTTCCCGGGGTCACACAGTTAGTTGGTAAGTGTCAGAGACCAGATTTGAACTCATAGGTTTTTTCTGTTGTTTGGTTGTTTTTTAAGGTTGACTTTAGCTTAAAATGCTTTTTAAAAAAGTTTTACTTTGCTAGCAGAAAACAAAATAAAAGCATTTTAAACCAAATTTACCCTTTAAAATAACTATTTTACAGTGTGTCATTTATTTCAGTGCTTTTCAAAAAAACTTTTTCCCCCATGAAAGTTTTGCCTACTGACACAGGTAGTCTCAGGTAGCTAAGTGGCACAGTTGACAAAGTTTTGGCCTTGGAGTCAGGAGGACCTGAGTTCAAATCCAACTTCAACCACTTACTAGATGGGTGACCCTGGGCAAGTCATGTAACTCTGTTTTGCCACAGTTCCTCATCTGCAAAATGAGCTAAGGAAAGAAATGGCAGACCACTTCATTATTTTTGCCAAGAAAACCCCAAAGGGGTCATGAAGAGTTGGACGCAACTGAAATGACTCATCCATAGCACACATAGCCTCATGGACTGCTTCCCAACTGCATAGATAGCCTCATGGGAAGCAGCCAGTAGACAAGAAGAGATTGAAAATTAGTTACAAGGTGGGGATGATGGAGGGGGCAATCTAATTGGAGAAGATGGGAGAGGAAATTACCTTGACAAGAATGACCACCTTATTACTTGAGACAGGAGTGAAATAGGAGAAAGGCAGAAGGCATCTGGGTGGTATGAGATGAAGAAGAGGGGAGAAGAATGGCTCTTGGTGAAATATCTGACAACATTTTCAGTTGAGAAGGTAAGGGGAAGATGCACCACTGGAAGATTGGGGAGGGATTAAAAGGATTGGAAAAGTCACTGTGGTGAGTGGGATAGTCACTCAATTAGGGAGATATGAAGAGATTGCTTTTCCACTGTCCCTTAAATCTGCTTGAAAGCTTAGCTCAGGTATCACTTTTTGTGAGGCTTTCCTAAACTACTATGTGATAGTGCATTCTTCCTCTTTAAATTATAGTCAATCCTCAATTTATTTGGAGGAGGGGGGTGGTTAACATTTCTGGAAAACTGCATGAAAGTCAGAAATGCAAATATTGATATTTTGAGGCTATAGGAAATAGGTGAGGTTTCCACAACCACCAAAAGCAGTCATCTTTAGCTAGAGATTGCTGAAAATATACTTTTCTGAATATAATTCTTTATAATAAATCATCAATTCTGATAATATGCACTTTTCCTAACACAGTAACCATAAAATAACCCATAAAACACAGCACACAAAATAAAATTGTTAACATGTAAAACATTTTTCTAGTTAGCAATTCCTTAGAATGCTGTGACTTTTGTGCTAACATCTCAATTTTAAAAAAATTTAATTTCAAAGAATATTCACTTTTCAATACACATGAAATCTACAGTACCATAAATACTTTCCTCTTTTTTGCAGATTTAACAAATTGTTATTCGAGGAGACAATCCAGCAGACATTCTGGCATGAGGTTCATCTAACACCTTCATTTTCTGACTAAGCTGAACCACTGACTGAAAGCTTGGTCTTAGAGCCCAAAGGACTTCCACTATACTTTGGTGGCATAATTACAACACAAAGCTTGAATTTTAAGGGCAAACAATGAAAATAGGCAACAAATATTCTTTAAAACAATATGGTGAACAAGACCAGTGAAGTACCGAGTAGAATACCAGCTCTTCCACAAATGTGCAAATCACTCCTCTCATTTTTTTCTCCTCTACTACAGATAGCCTTGAATTGCAGTTGCCAATGCAAAGTGAAAATGAGGTTACTAAGGAAATCACACAAATGTTGAGGATTGACTATATTTTGAATTTATCTTCCTGGTAAAATGTAAGCTCCTTCAGGCCAACAATTATTTTCTTTTTCAAGTTAGTATTTTTACCTCCAGTGCCTATTATTGTCTTGCACGTCATAGGTGCTTTAAAATGTTTGTTAATTGCATTGAACCTTAAGAGTGTTATAGTAAAACTTTACCACCCCTATTTTACAGATGAAGAAATTGAAATTCAGAGATGCAAAGTAACATCCACAACATATGACTTTAGAGCTCCAAGGGACTTTAGAAATCACCTAGTCCAACCTTCCTATTTTATAGATGAAGAAACTGAGGCTTAGAATGGTTATGGGATGTGGCAAAGGAACCACAATATTGCCAAAGGTAGAACTGAACTCCAGATTTTCTGACGCCTATACATTACTCTTTCCATTATATATCATGATATTTCCCTTCAAGTAATCTAATCAAGGCTATGTGTGATATATGCTAAAGCAACAATTCTTTCAATAGGAAAATAAAATTTGATTTTGGGTGCCAGACCAAAACAATATGGATTATATTTTTGCTTTTCTAGTAGCCATGGAGTGCCACAACATAGAAATCATTTAAGAGTGAGCCAGTTTCATTTTTTATATATCAGAAAATTATAGAGATCACTTGGCCACACAGCTGGTAAATGGCACAGCCAAAACCCAAACTCAATTCATACAACATAGATTTAGAGGTGGAAAAGATCTTACCTAATTTCAGATATGCCCCTCAAAATTTCTGACAATGTGCCACAAAACTCTACCCTTTATCATAGATAGTTATTGCACATTTTATCATCAACTCAGAGGAGTCTTGTGCAATTCACTCCCACATCTAATTCAACCAATCTTATTTTACAGATAAGGAAACTGAGTCCTCATAGAAGCAAAAAGACTTACCCAAAATTACATAAATAGTAAATAGCAGAGCTATTATTCTAACTCAAATTCTCAAGATCCAAGTTCGGCACTCATTTTATCATATCTTCCTGACTCTCCTCATTTTCTGCTCCTTCCATCACACCACACTGCTTCTGTAAGTGGAGTATCAATGTTGGGGATACTGGGTAGCCATGGAATATTAAGAAAAGGAGTATGAAAGGTACTGAAAGCAGAGTTGGGAAGCCAATTTTTGCCCATTTTATACTTTGGTATAGTGGCTATCAATGAACTTATAGGGGATGAACATAAGGGAAGAAAAGAGTACATAACCTGGTGATGGTGAATAAAGGATAAGATTTTTTCCAAGACATTAGTCAAAGACAGCCATGGAGGTTCAGAATAGAGCCAAAAGGTTTCAACATGGAAAACAGAATGTGCAGAACTTGATACTTTTCCTGGATTTGAAGGCAAACAGTCTTCGAAAATGTGTTTTTCAGTGTAAGAAATCACAGTGAACCCTCACCTATCAGACTCTAGGAACCTGGTCATCTGAGTCATCCAGATATTTTTGTCTGAAATCAAAGGTAAAATGAGAGTACAGAACAGGGGTCAAAGTCAGAATGGGACTGGTAGGACGGAATTTCTTAAGAGGATAAGTCCTAGGGATGAAAAATTTGGCTTTAAGTAGCAACACAACCCACTACATAAAATCTGTAATGGGCAGGGATGAGAACCAAGATTAATAGCATGACAGTATGCAACAGGAGGCAACAGAGAGCAATTGTCTCTACTATTCAGATTTTCACATATATGATTGTTCTCAGTCCTGAGCAATAAGTATTTCAGCTTCCACAGATATACTGTAATTATCTTCATTTTTCAAAGGTGTTCGTCAAATTCTTACATGATATCCTTGTTTAAAAAAAAAAAAGATGGAGAAACAGGGGATGCATGCTAGCTCTGTCAGATAAATTCACAAAAGTTTAGACTAGATATGCCCAAAGAAATTTCTAACAAAGTGCCACAGGACTCTGCCCTTTACATTATAAAGTTATTCCACATTTTATCATCAACAATTTGGAGGAGTCCCTTGTAGCTCAATACTCTGTGTGTGTGTGTGTGTGTGTGTGTGTCTATCTCAAGGTCCTGCTCTGTGCAAGACAGTATGTTAGGTGCTAGAAATACAGACAACAATATAGTCTTTATTCTCAAGGAGATTACATTCTACTAGGAGAGATGAGACAAATAAATCAACAAATAAAGCAAAAATTAAAATCTGACATTTGCACAGGATAATGGGCTTTAAGAGAAATTGATGAGACTGGGGAGGCTTCACGGTAGAGGAATTACTGGCCCTAGATCCAGGTCTTGAAAGAATATATTTCGGGCATCTGTGCAAATATATGAAAGTACAATAGGGCAGGATAATATATTTTGTTTTTATAACACTTTTATTTCCAAATATATATATCCTCATGCCTCCCCCCTCCACATACACACCATCCCTTGTAACAAAGATTTTTAAAAGAAAAGCAAAAAATGGAGTTTAGCAAAATTAACATATCAACTGTAACTGATAATATATATGTATGTATACATACATACACACATATGTATGTGTGTGAGTCATATATAATATTCTACACTTTGTAGTCTTTGTCCTTGGCAAAGAAAGGAGGGAGGTAAGCATTTGCAACTTTTCTCTACAGCCAAGCTGTGTCATTGTAATTATAATATTTAGTTTTGTTTTTGTTGTTGGTGGTGGTCAGCCACTGTCCCAGTTTTGAAAGCTTATTGCTACCTTTAACTATGCTAGGCCCTCTCTCTCGTGTCTCATATCTAATCAACTAACATGTACTATTTATTCTACCTTACTTCTGCACTTCCTATCCCTATTACCTATGAGTATAGATCTTTATTACCACCTACCTTATAAATAAATATATAAACATAAAATACATTTTAAAATAAATACATAAGTGATAATGTTCAAACCCCTTAAACCTTACATTCAAGATCCTCCAAAATTTGTCACCACACTACCTTTCTAAACTTTATTCCTATTACTTACTTTCCACATACTCTGTCTTCCAGCCTAAATCCAGTTACCATCTCCTCCATCTCACACCTCACTCCCCCATCCCAACCTTAACGTGGTTAATGCTTCCCTGCCTTAATTTATTTTTTTCCTCTATTTCCCACGCCTAGGATTTCCACCAATGCCTCTCCTGCCCCTACACACATACATGGTGGTTTGTTGGATCCTTTAAGAGATTCAAGTCAACCTTTAAATTAAGAGTTGTTAACCTGGGATCTGTGAACTTTAAATACATATATATAAAGATATATAGATAGCATATTTCTGATAATCATAAGAAAAATAATAGTTGTTATCTACATAGTGCTTTAAGGTTTGTAAAACATTCTATACAAAGTATCTTATCAGATCATCACAAAAACTTTGTGAGATAGGTACTAAAGGTGTGAAACCCAGGGTGACTGTGTGAATTGTTTGCTGTCACACATGTAGTCAGTGCTAATGGCAGGATTTGAACCCAAATCTCTGTTGACTTCAAATTCAGACCTCTTCATACTATATTATGACTTCCTCCTCAAATAAAAGATGCTTAGTGAGGTTTGATAAAATGAATACATCAAATATTAATCCTAGTTATCCCTTATCTTATATGCACTATCAAAGTAAAGCACCCAAAGGTAAACCCACCAATTTGCTGTGAAACACTAGAGCTCATTTAAAATATATGTGTGATAACAGAAGTTTATTCATCAATTTTCTCACTATACTGAGAAAGGCCTGTCTCATTCTGTTTTCTTATCAGACTATTGCATTTAGTAGAGGATTTTCCTGTAGTTCATATTAAAATAATTCCTTGAAAGGAACCTAATTATGGAATGAAGTTATCAGTTCATAGATTGAATTTCCTACTAACTTGAATTGATGCTATTTTTACAAATACTATAAGGAATTTCCATTCATGGTATATTAGAATTATTAAAAACCAAAACCAAAACAAAACAAAACACCAAAGGCATTGGAAACAGAAAAGAAATACATTGATGTCTAGGCATAGATACTATCTAGGCTAGCTTAATCAATCCAGTGATAATAATATGGATTTTGTTAAAATCCCCAGAAGAGTAAAATAATAACTTGGCAAAATAAGTTTTTTTAGGAATATTTTACTTAATGCATCAAGAATGGGTACTCTTTAAGAAATTCAGTAACTCAAAAATGACTATTTCAAAAAAATTTATAATATTTACCTGGAAATAAAAAAAATTAAAAGAAACCTCTAAATGTGCTATTGAAATAATTAACATTTTAAAATATCTATATATACATGAACTATAGAAATAGAACAGGAAGGTAATTATAATCTATAATTTGATCTCCCTCTCCCCCAGTACTTCTCTGTAAAGTATATTAATAAATGTTTCTTAGTTTCCTTAGATGGAACCAAAATCTTATTCCCCTTACCTTGGGCAGCACAGACAGTCCACAATAGAAGTAAAACAATCTTTACTGGAAATCTCATTTTTTGGACCTGGAAGCAAAATACATTTAGAAACTAGTTATGGCTGTTACCATGTAATGTTCTCTTCTGACTCCTCCAAGTGAGATCTTGTTTCAAACAGAAGTTGAAAATATGCTTCCTGAATAAAGTCCACTAACTAAATGTCCCACCTACTAGAAACTAGAGCAAAACCAGGGGGAAAAAAAACACCCAACTGATACCAAACCACAAAACTCAACAAGTCTTCTCTCATTCCTTGCCAGGGTATGAACAGAATTTTCTGTCCTCCCACTCACTGTTAGAGTTCTGATGTCCACTCTGATTTGTCATTAAAAATACAGGCCATGTTCTCAGTTGGATTATTTTCAAGCTGCTAGACTGTGCAAAGAATCAATTAAAGAATACTTTCTGTATGTACCCCGCCTCCCATTTACTGAAACTAAATGACTGCTTAATTAAAACTATTCCAAAGGGGGGCAATAAGAGGAAGAGAGGGGAAGTAAATAGTTAACCTTTTTTTTTAATCTTTCATTTACAGCACTTCAGATTGACCAATACTTTCACAATCAACTCAGATAACTTGTGTAAACTTTGCAAAGAATGCATTTCTGACCTATGCCATTGCCTCTTTCTTTGGCAACCCATTAATTTTATTCCCCACCCCAGTAACATTATATTTATTTGTAAAGTAACTGATTCCCACTCAGTCCCAACAAATTAGTGTAATAATCCAAATGACAAAAACTAGAGAAACCGGGGCTGCTCAAGTTCCCAAACTACAAAAATCTGACAAAACAGGTTTTTTTTTTCTTTTTCTCCATGCAGTATAGTTTTATCTATGTTTTATTCCCCAAGCCAATGTGTTGTAGTTTTTTTGTTTTTTTTTAAGCTAAGTGATTGGCTATATAACTTGAAAGAAAAAAAAACACACCAGGGAACAACAGATATCTTATGGGAAAGTAAGTTCCATTTGAAATCTCAGCCATTACTTGAAATTTTTAAATAATGCTCTCCAATGACTCTTGTTTTAACATAATACATTCATTCCAACCTTCTACTTACCCTTCTAAAAGCGCCATCTTAGTCTTGCAATTATCTATAAAGCTAATACCAGGACAACTTTTATAAGCTAAGTCTATCACTCATTCATTAAACAGAAATTGATAAAGCATTTGCCATGCAAAGATACACTGAGAATAGAAGATTTGCTAAGATGAGGCCTTGCTCTAAAGGAATTTACAATGGCCACAATTTGAATTTGAGTAAATAAGAGGAACATCACAGGGTCCTCGGTTATGATTTTTTTGACCCAGTTTTTAGCTTTAATAACCACAAGGAATTAGAGTGTTCTCTTGATGCATTTAGTTTATTTATATATCTTGGAGGGGATTTGGGATGTGAGACAATTAAAATTAGAGCTAATATGTTTGATCTTTTATTATAGTGCAACTGTTTGCTACTTTTTTCTTTCATCATGTTTCTGTGAAATGTTCTATTTACTTTATATTTTATTTAATTTTATTTTTAAATTTTTTCAAATATTTTTTTCTGCCTTCCATCTCCTTAGCTCACTGAAAAAAGAAAAAGAAAAACAAAAGTAAACATAGTCAAACATAACAAATTTCCATATTGGCCATATCCAAAAATATGTCTTATTCTGCACAATAGTTCATCACCTTTCGGTCAGGAGGTAAGTTATAAGTCCTCTGGAATCATGGTTGATCACTGTGCTAATCAGTGTTCATGTCTTTTTTTTTTAATTACAATGTTGATATCATAGTATATATTGTTCTTTTGGTCTTGCCCTTTATTGAATATAATTTTTGTTGCCAGTGATCAGTCCTTTTTACCATTCCTTTTGCGGTTCCCACCTCTGTCCAACTGGAACTTTAAAAAAACGAAAACAAAACAAAACAAAACAAAAAACCCCTCATTCTTTCAGCCTTGTTTCATGGATTGGAACTTTGTTGCTTGGCCAGGTTCTGCTTACTTCTATCAGGCTTACCAGAAGGTCCATTTTCCTAGAGTGTTTTGTCTGGGGTCCTGCCACTATGTTGTTCGGGTACTGAGTGTTAGATTCTTTAAGAATCATGAGAGCAGCTTGTAGAGCTGTAAACTTTCAGCAGACTCTCTGTGGCCTGATCAAGAAGACATTCTGATTCTTGGGCTTTCCAGGCTCTAGGGCCCAATTTGAGTCTAGGCCCCACTTGCCCCTGAATGGTGCTCCTAGAAAAAGTACCGTATTTCCCCATGTGTAAGATGCACTCCTTTTTCCAATAAATTTGAGCTCTAAAAACTGAGTGCATCTTATACAGAGGTTGTAGATTTTTTTTTACTTGCGTTTCCCTCTTTTTCGCACTTGTGGTCTTTGCGCTCATTGTTTTGCATTTGTTACCGGTATATTAGGTTATGTTTTACCACATTCTGCCCAGAAGAAGCTCAGAAAAGATTTTTGTACAGTGCTGAATTCAAGTTAAAAGTGATCCAGTTTGCAAAAGTGAATGGGAATCGTGCTGCTGAACGTGTTTGGTCCTCCTCCAACTGAGAAAACGATCCAAGACTGTCTATGGGAAGAAGAAACCCTAATGAAAACACCACAGCAGAAGGCCATGAGAGGCAAGTCAGAAAAATGGCCTGATTTGGAGTGGGAATTGAAGATATGGATTGAAGAGCAAAGGGTAATTGGAATTCCTGTGTCCACAAAGATGGTTCATCATGAGGCAAGAATTGCTGATAAAAAAGAAGTTACTGATTTCAAAGGAGGAAACAATTGGTGCTTTGGGCTCATGAAACAGAATGGACTAAGCATACCTACATGCACCAGACTTGCCCAAAAGATGCCTGAAAGCTAGGAGCAGATGAATAAAACGTGAGTTCAATAACTTTATGTAATACACTTTTTTTTTTCAAATTTTGGGCCCCCAAATTAAGGTGCAGCTTATACACGGGGAAATATGGTAGTTGATCCTAAACCCTTTCAGCTGTTTGGAAGTTTTAGTAGGCTCAGGTTTGAGACTCTGATCTTACTCTTGGTATGCTGCGTGCCTAAGAACTCTGGGCCTGAGTTCATTGTGCTCTTCATGACCTTGCTTTGTTAGATTGGCTAGGAACCCTGGGGGTTGTCTCTGATACTTCCAGTGTTACTGGCCTAAATTTGATCTCTGTGGACTGAGATCTATCATAACAGCCAACACTCGAGTTCCAGAGTTCCTGCCCTAGTCACTTGCCTGTAAATTGAGATTTCCATCTTGTGATGGAAAGATGACCCACTGTAATTTCTCTTTCAATTTCATGATTAGTATTCCTGGCCTTCTTAGATTGTTGTTGGAGTGGTTTTGGTCTATCCTACTATCTCATAGGCATAAAGATAAAAAAAAATATATTCTTAAAAAACATTGCGAATACTGCCTTTTATACAAGTAAAAATTAGTTTCCCTATTTGGGTTTATAAAGCAAGTGTTATACTTGGGATCCAATAAAGATTCAACTATAGGTTTACGTATTTGTTTATTTCTTATACTTCTTGCTTTTGAAAACTAGGAAGTTACATTTTAATAAAAAGAGAATGGAATTAGACAAAAGATAACTCCCCAAATTAAAAAAAAAACCCTTAACTTTAAATTTCCCTTTCTTCAGAAAACCTAGAATTTAATGACACTAATTAAAAACAAGGCATTAACTAATAAATTAGTCTGAAAAAAAAAACCAAGATATAGCAGTTACTGAGTAAGATATGTTTGTTACTGGTGATGATGATAATGATGCCCCTCTCACTTTTTTAGGCTTACCTTAATGTTTCCAACACTTTGATCCTAGCCCTATGCCTATTATTAGCTCAATATTGGTTTACAAAGATTGTGTATTAATAGTAAATAAATAGTAGAATAATCATAACGGATTTGAAACTTATCCTGAATCTTATCAAAAAAGATGGGAAGAGTGAGATAAAAATGATGATGATGGTGGTGGTGGTGGTAGTCGTAGTGGTGGTAGTGAAGGTGATGGTGTTGAGAGTTTTATCTCAAAGTTATTGCACACTATTGTCCCAACATAGCATTGATACCTAAAAAAAAGCCAAAAAACAAAATTAAGAAAATTGTTTTTAATTGCTATCACCGTACAGAACGCTAATAATCCCCGAGGTCTCTACATTGTCTAGGTTTATTTAAGATAATTAACATAGCTAGTATTAAGGGAGGACAAGCAAGATGGAGGCTATAGTCAGGATAGACTTTTGTTTAGATCTTTGTTGTCTAGATTGTTGTCTAGATTTGTTGTCTAGAACTTTTGTTGTCTAGATCTAGATGCTCAGCATGGTACGTCCACATCAGAGAAGGTGCTGCACTCTATGAGCAAAGCAGAATTGCAACAGCTCAAAGGAAATGCAGGATGAGCAAGTTTAGGGAATCCACCCAAATGTTTACATGGACTATTTGTGCCTGACCTGTGATAGAGCATTCCGGGTACGTATTGGTCTGATCAGCCACAGTTGGACACACTGAAACTTGACTCTAGCACAGTGATGTCACTTTGGTCCTCTTCAAGAATAAAGGACAACAACCAACCAACATATACACATACACATACACATACACATACGCATACATATAACGCATAAGCATACACATATGCATACATGTACATATACATATACGTGTATATACATATACGTATGTATGTATGTTCCTTTTCAAGTTATCAGGCACTTCAGGCTTCTAATCAAGGTATTGCTGAAGTAGCACAGAATAGTCTGAATAGTCTGAAGTAGGCCAAGGGGAGGCAAGGTGATATAATATTGTACTTGAAGTCAAGAAGATCTGAGTTCAAATACTTCCCTCCCACCCCGAACACCAGATATATTACCCTGGGCAAGTCATTTAACCATTCTAAGCCTCAGTTTCCTCATCTATAAAATGAAAAGGTAGACTCTACAACAATTCTTCTGGAAAGGCTACGACTGGCTGCCTTGTAAGTAGGCCCCAGACACTAAGGACTGTGGAATTGTATTTCTTCCTAGCATAGTTTTCGCTACAATGGGAATTTTAAGAAACTCTCAAGTTGAGAGGGAGGGGGGCCACACACCAAGAGGTGGGGTGGCAGCATTTGTCCCAGCTATGGAAGACTGGGGGATGGTAGCACTGATAGTGACACTGCTAATTCCTCTCCTCAAACCTACACCTCTTCCTGGGAAACTGAGAGGTGAAAGTTATGTCTGTTCTGTGTTGCCAACTGGTGCACTAATAAACAAAGGAACGTTGTTAAAATGGATGATTCATAACCTCCTTGAGGCCAGGAAATATTTACTTTTTTCTTTGCATCTCCAGGGCCCAAAACAGTGTCTGCAATTAATAGTTGTTTCATACGTATTTCTTGAACATGTTGGATTGAAAGCCACGATTTGTGGCTCATATGTTTGTTAACAGGAGACCATATGAGATATCTACAATTGAAAACCACACAAGTATGCAACAAGAACCTGTTCCAATCACTACATTTGTCTTTTGGATTTCTTTAACAGAAACATCTATGCATTATCTGTGTTAATTTGACAATACTAACTACAAGATATGGAAGCATCAGGGCCAAGTTTGGTTCACTGCAACTCAACTTTTAAAGCATTGAATATGAGCAAAAAATGGATAGAGAATAGGAAACTGAATGTTGAGTAAAATTAGCAGCAGCAATTTTTTTTTTTTTTGCCCATTATATTCTGAAGATACAAATGTATCTAAGACAAGGACCCTCTGAAGGATTTGTAATCCAGGTAGGGAGATGGGACATATACATAAAAAGGCAAATAACAATAATAGCTAATCTTTATGTAGCACTTACTATGTACAAAATACTCTGTAATAATTAACTCATTTGATCCTCACTACCCTGGGAGGTAGGTGCTAATAATATCCTCATTTTACAGATGAGAAAACTGGGCCAACTAGCCTTGGGTCACACAACTAATAAGTGTGTAAGGCTAGATTTGAACTTGGGCCTTCCTGACTCTAGGCCTAGCATTCTATCTACTGTAACACCTAAGAAGGCATGTGTTCAAGCTTAAATGAGTGGGAGACACAAAAAGTACACCAGGTACAGAGAGGAGAAGGGGATCGTGGACTGTTGGGGTTGTCCAGAAAGACTAGAATTGCGACAGACTTTAAAAGAAAACAGAATTAGGTTTAGAGAGAGCACAGGAATTATGTAGGAGGAATATTTGACAAGTAAGAAGGGTCAACTTTTGATGGACATTGAATGAATATTTCAGTTTAATTCAGTGAGCATTTATTAAGCATTCTTATATGCCTGGCACTATGCTAAGTACTGGGAATAAAAAGAGAAAAGGAAAAACCCTCCTCTTCAGAAGCTTACAATTTACCATGACCAATACTCTGCATAATGTTGCTCTGACCAATGTTGTTTTCACAATAATGTCAATATATTTTAACTAAAACCAGCCAATTGTGATGAATCTGAAGGTCTAACTGACCCCTGTAATATTATTTTCTCTAATATTATGTTTTCTTAGAACCAATTCATATTAAGCAGGATAGTATTTCAACACTTCAAGGATATATAATTTGGGCTCCATAAAGGTTTGTGGGTTATAGGTTATAATCCCTTTATGACTTGAGAAATAGAATTTAGCTTGAAGGTAATGAAGAGACATTCAAAGTTGCTGTTGTTTTTTAAAGGAAAGAGGGGAGAACTAGCTGATAGTTATTGCAAAATGAGTCAATCTAGTGGTTGTGAGAAGACATTAAGACATCATTCTATGATGACGTATGGCATGTTTATCATTCCACTAACCTACTGGACATCTGCCACTTGGAAATTATTTGTACATCTGCTCAGATAGACAGATTCTGTTTGGAAGTTTTATTAATGTTATTTGCATCTGACATATCCTTTCAATTTACTCTTTAGGTTTACAGCCTACCTTAGTTTTCACAGCTTCATAAGCATCTCTGTCATAAACAGTGTTTTATCTGACTCCTATGTTTATAGTTAAAGCTTCTGCCTAACCTAATCAAGTCTGAATTCATAGTCCCTTCCCTGCTCAAGCTGGTGCCAACCCTGGATTGCCTATGCCCTAGTATACAAATACTACTATCTAAAAATATGAAATATTGAATCTTGTTGAAATTTTCAATGGATTTAAAACAGCCTTAGAAATGAACTTACACAGATCCATAGCACTAAAACTTTTTCTTAAAATCACCTATCATTATGCATGGTATAGTGGGTATATAGAGGGCTTTAAAACTGAGACGACCTGGGTTTGAGCTCTGCCTTTGCCATATACTGTTTATATGTGATACTGGGTAAGTCACTTACTTCTTCATTACTCTGCCTAAGCAACTCTTTCAGACAATGAGTTGCTGCAAAGGTGCTAACCATCATTGGTAGATGGAGCTTCCTCACCTGAGAATTATCTTGACTAATGAAATCAGTCCAGTCCAGGCACTATCCCTGTTCTTCGTAATGTCCATGAGTTACATGATTAATTGGAATCAGTGACTACAGAAGCATGGTATAATTTAATGCTTTTTGTATTTGCATTAAACATTAAAATTTAGTGCTATGTTTTCTCATTTCAAAACTATAGTTTTGGAAAGTTAGATGAATAGTTTACTGAATCATGTCAAATGACTTTAGGAAAAAAAAAATGAATTGTAACATGCCTTTGTGGGTTGAAGGGAAATGTTTAAATGATCAATCAGTGTGTGGGGATCCAATTAGTGAAGGGATCCTAGTTCAGGTTTTAGTGGATAAAATACAAACCTTTTATCTGGATATATGACTCCAGTGGGCATCACATCAAAGAGGAGGCTCCAATTTTTAGTTTGATCTCTTATTTAGATGTCTTATTGAATCTGGCTCTTAAAAGAGAAATTCCCAGCAGGTGAAATGTAACTTAAGAAAGAAAACCCTTGACTGGAAAATGGAAATTTTCTCAAATTTCCAGACACAAAATGTAATTCCAAAAGAGCTTCCCAAATGACAGTTTTGCACAAAGCCATCTGCAATCTTGCAGTTAACAGAAAACACTAGTTTGAAACTCGATGTATTTCATTTAACCAACAGGGGGAGCACTCCACTCATTCCCTGAGAATGCTATCCACAGTTTTCTCATTTAGACATTTTTCCGTCAGTGATGTGATTAGAAATGATTTGATCATTGATGTGATGATGGTCTCCAATTCTTTTCACATTAAAATATAACAATTTGAACTCTATCCAGAATAAAAGTGTCATTTATGCAAGTATAAAGACTAGGGTATTACTTCTTATACATAATTGACCTGAAAAATAAAATAGTCAATTATGTTTTGCTGTACTTGGTGCTTCTAAATCTGTCTCAAGAGCTGTCCAAAGTGGGGCATATTTTAATGATGTATTCTACTCCAGTGTGAACATCATAGAATATTTACTTGCCTTATCCAAGATCGAAAAAAGGCATTTCTGGACCTTGGAACTAAAGGAACAATTGGCAGTAAGAAAATAATTCTTATGTTGTAGTAGCACACCTGGGTAATAATTCCACTGCTTTTATGTTCAAAGCCAAGTGTGACCTATTCTTGAGGACCTAATGGTTGCTGGAGGCTGTTGATAGAAACTCTGAACCACTAGTATCTTACTAATAGCTAGGACAGAATAGGTTTCTGGGCTAGATGATGCCCAATAAAAGTATTTGTTCAATACTTCTGTCATTGTAAGATGGGTACACTATCTCAATCTTGTGCAAGTGGAGCTAGCTGCAAAGCAAAACTGAGTTGGATTGCATGAATGACAAAATTATATTCCCAATCTAATCTTAACTATGACACATTTATAGATATGAATAACATGCACGTGGAATGTGGAAAGTTGAGAATGCACTAAGCTATCATTTAAAAAAATAAACCATGTGGCAAAAAAGTTTGTCTAAGTAGTAAACAGACTAACAGATTGCAAGAAAAATGATTGAGTCAATCACTTTACATAATTACTTTTTATCTGGTGTAGATTTGCTTATTTACCACGTTCTGAATTTGAAGGATACTTTTTTTCATAGAAAAAAATTTGAGGAGAGGGTGGGGACTAGATTTGCTCTTGTGATTTCATTGGAGGGAAATTCTAGTGTGGAAACTGCTCCCATAGATGTAAATTAGCAACATATCTGTACTATATAGTCCTAAAGAGTTGCCCTGGGCACAGAAAAATTAAGAAATTTTCCTCAACTCACACAGCTAGTAAGTGTCAGAGACAGGGGTTAAATTCACATCCTCTTAACTCTCTAGCTAGCTTTATAACCAGTATATTATGTTATTTCTCAAGACCCCTTCTTCTTTCTTTCTTTCTTTCTAATGTTACCACACTGTTCCTCACTGGGCAGGACATTTTGGCTGGATGTGTTGCTTTTCTGGGTTTTGCAGAGCACAGTGAGTGTATGTAGTCCCCAGCTTGTGGACTAAGTTTAAATCCTTGACTAGTCAACTTCTAGGCTATTTCAGAAAGAACCAGAACGCTTATGAAAGGACCAGCAGAAAGCCTGTTTAGTTCTGCTCCTTGAGTATTGACCATTCTACCTACAACCTCCCAAGGTGCAGGATCACATCTCTAGGCAACAAAAACCTCTCTCCATTTATAACCCTTCAACATACAACCTTGGAGTTCAGGAAGCAATGTACCTAAAAAAAAAATCCCCCTCTCAGAATGTATGTAAGCACAGTTTTTCTTCCAGTCACTCACTTCTCTTACAATATATCCTATGATTGATTCAGAAAGGAGGGGATGGAGGAAGGAAAGAAATTCCTCTTCCCCTTCTTGAGCAATTCTGCATACGAGGCCTCCAGAACTTAGAACTTCCTTAACAGCTGAAATCTCTCCCCTAGCTCTCCACTCCATTCTCTCAACCAGAGAATGCCCTTTCTTCCCTACTCGCTTTAAAACTCTAGGTCTCTCCCATTTGCCTACATGAAGGAGTGGGTGGAAATTCTTACTCAAAGGCAAGTTCATTGCCAATCATCAGCCTCATTTCCTGACCTTTTCATATGTAAATTAAACACTCAAAATCTGAAAAGCTTTTTGCCTCACATCCTTAGAAACTGCAAATGTGCTTATTCCAGATCTGATCCCCTATAATTTTATCAAATGGTTTGGAAGACTCAATTGGTCAGGCTTCCCCTATCTCCTGCCCACTATGAAAACATGATGTTAAAGTAAAATGACTTTCTTTTGGCTTTTAATTCTAGCTTAACTCTACTTTTAAATTCCCATAGATTTTCAACAAATATAGGTGAAACAAAATCTGTATCAATAAGATATCAAATCTTGGAAAGAAATAGCCTAAGGACTTGTTTTTGGCAATAAGCCTACACTTTCTGGCAAATCTCTTGAGTTCAGAAGTTCTGACCTTTAGTGTGCTATGCCAATGGGATGTCAGTACTAAGCCCAGCAGCAATATGGTGAGTCCCTGGGAGGAGAGGAGGGACCAGGTTTTCTAAGGAGAGGTGAAAATGAAGAGCTCTAAGCAAAATAATGGTAGGGAACCATGTTTCTAGGGGTGCTCATGAACCCAAAATACTGACACGCCAGGTCCTGCCAAAAGAATTCGACTCAAGCCTTCTCAGCCAAGGGAAAAAACAAGGTTTATTGGGGATTCACCATAATGGGTTGTCTTAA
>CM053626.1:262999651-263021649 GCA_028646595.1 Phalanger gymnotis | reverse complement strand
TATATATATATATGTTTCATTAAGCTGAGATTGTTAACCCCTTAAAGTTGCTTTCCTTAGAAAAGCAGATGCAAGAATCTGTGTTGGCAGCCCTTCTTGTGCTCTTGTTGTTGGTCTTACACAGCCACAGAAGCTACTAGCCACATTGTTGTTACAAGTTCAGATACTCATACCATAACTAAAGTGTGATTCAGTTTTGTCTAAGAGGGAAACACTTGGAGCAGTGAGGAAAGATCTACTTGCCACATACTAAGCACTACATAAATATTATAATCGTAATTATTAGATGAAGATATGTACCTAGTCCCCCATGCCAGCCAAATCAATTCAGGTGATCAATTGAGCAAATTTGCTATTATTACCACCACCCATTTACAGAAAAGGAAACTGAGACAAGCAGAAGTTAAGTGACTTGCCCAGGTTCACACAGCTTGTAAGTGTTGGAGGCCACATTTGAACTCGCCACCTAACTGCCTCTAAGATACCTAGTTCAAGATAACTTATAGACAACCATGAAAGTAATTGCAACTTATGCAACAATATTGATTGCAGAAGATAAAGAATTTCTAAAAACTTAAGAAGATTCTCTAAATTAAATCAATATACATCCTGACATATGGTGACTCTAAAGAAAAAAAGCTGGAAAAATATGAGGAAAGTGAGATTTATGTGAGAAAACAGTTCAGGAAGAATGAATTAGAGGGTTGGTGACTTGTAGAAAACATGTCTTTATACCAAGAAAAAAATAGGTATGCAATGAATATAGGAAACACTAAATAACAAACAAAAATGAAAAATATTTTAACAGACAATAAAAGACTTTATATAAATATGGTAGTTATCCCTGAATCAGCTGTCTTTATATAGTCAGATAACTTAGCTATGAGAAAAGATTGAAATTAATACAAAATTAATAAAAAGAATAATAGTGAGGAAAAAAGTATGGTGTACAATTAAAACAACAAACTTGAACTCTAAAACATAATTGATGAGCAGCTGGGTGGCGCAGTGAGTAGAGCGCCAGCCCTGGAGTAAGGAGGACCTAAGTTCACATCTGGCCTCAGACACTTGACACACTTACTAGCTGTTTGACCTTGGGCAAGTCACTTAACCCCAATTGCTCTGCCTTCTCCCCTCAAAAAAAACCCATAATTGAAAATGAAAGATTGGAAGTAGAAAACAGAAATTATATTAAATTGGTTATAATTATATATAGCTTATATTATCATATTATATATTATTATATATTATAATTGTATTCCATTATAATTACATCCTGCTAGTTAATGGACCTTGTGAAAATTGAGATTTTAAATTGTTAATGTTAGTTATTATGCTTCTATATTTGATTTAGTTGAATCAAAAAATAAGTGACTGTGATGAGGATTTCTGTTCATTTAAAATAATCAGAAAATTTACTTCTCTTTTGATGAGAGACAAACCTAGAACTCATAAATGCTCAATTAGATTCAAATAACTTAATAACCTACAGTACTGGAAACTATCACAAACTTTGTAAAAGGAGGAGAAAATTAGGAACTAAGATCTTCCACAGTCAAAGAAAAAGTGCTTACAAATTTCTTTACACAATTAAGTACTAGCATCAAAATGGAAATTGCTTTTATACAATACGCTATAAATTGAGAAACCATAATTGGATTCTGGTAGATCCTCTTGGTCATCACCAAGTAAACTCATGAAATAGGTGGATGAATGCTTTTCTAGCATAAAAGAGGTTAACTTTGAAAAGGAGATAGATAACTTCTCTAAAGTAATCCTGCTTACTGAAATTTATAACAATCTATAGTAGAACAAGGAAGGACCTTAAATTTTGCAGTTGTGCTGAGTGAGTTGTATTTGGGTTTATTTTACTATTACTTGTAAAAACTCTAATTTCCCAAAAGGATTGGAATGAACTATGTATTTATAAGCCTTTAGGAACCCCAAAATGTAATTGTATTGAGATTAATTTGTTTTGTGTAATAAAAATCTGTACTGAAGTTTAAAGGAAAATTCACTAGAACAAAAATTAAGTCTGTATACAGTCTTGGATAGTATTGGAATATATAAACCAGAGGAATTAAGCAAGTAGAAAAAGTAAAAGAGTTTTGATCCCACTGAAATAAAAAGGATCTGAAGAATTTTTAGAGAAATGCCTCTTTGACAAATATTTCACATCTCCCTTCCACAATCAATAAAAGATTACAAAAGAAATTTCTTAAGGTTTTGAAGGATTTTTTAATTTAATTTTTAATTTATGGAATAAACAAGCATTTTCATAACATAGTACCCAAAAAAGACGGTTGTAGATGAAACTGCAAATCTATGCACAACTTGGTATTCCTTTCAAATATACAACAAAATTATCATGAACATTAACTAATTGATTGATAGAGAAAATATTCTTTCTTTGGTCTGGTTTAAATAGTTACGCTAAAGGTCTTTGTGAAAATTTAACAGGTAGCTTTTCCTACCAGGATTATAAACAAAAATCTTATAGGTGAGGGTAAGATGGGGCTTTTTGTGTGAATTAAAGAAATAAAGAAACCATTGTGGGTTGCCACCATAAATTTCTAAACATGAGCTAACTAAAAACAGTGGGTCCTAAAAGAAAATGAAATCTAATTATTGCCATAAATAATTATAAATCAAGAATTGATTTTGTGGAAAATTTTGTTCTGAAACTACATTGTAATTGTAGTATATTAGAGTATTTAATCAGTCTTCTTTATATATAAAAGGGATGTTTGGAGGCATAAAATGATCCTCAAGTGCATTGCATATTGAGCACTACATAAATGTTAATCATTGATATCAGGTTTTGGATTAAAATAACCTATCAAAGGTAATAATATAAATAATTTTCTAAGAAGGATAAGTTAAGATTTTACACAACTGCATAGATGAAAATTTAGAAGTTTGGCTTTATGTTTGAAAAACAAAACAAAATGAAAAAACCTGTGATATTCTTTAGGCTTCTAATTTTTCTTGTATTGTGGAATTTTGGAGAATATCATGCATGTAATAAGAAATGTGAATTCTTTTTTAATTAGGAGTATAAGCTTTTAATTACATACTCTTATGGGAATTTTTTATAAATTATTGTGAAATACTATTAGAGAAACCACTTCCCTATTGAGTTATTAAAATTAATGTGATAAGTCTTTGAAAAATTATTATAGTGAAATGTCTTTTGCCCCAAAATGTAGAATTATTATGATTAATAAGATGTTTTGAGGACCACCCCCAACCAGACCAGTGATCTAAATTTTGTAGCTATTTTTGCATAAAGTTATAATATCTCGTCGACTATGTGGACTAAATTGATATAATTTGGCTAGAATAATTTTTGTATCTTATGAATTGGTCTGCTAAGAGATAGCAAGATTGTTTAAAAACTATTACATATTCAGTGAGTTAATTTGCCCCCCAACTAGCCTTCTAAAGGGAAAGACTTCAGTCTTACTATTTATAACTGCCTTATATTGTAAGTTAGCAAATATCTGAAGTAATAACTAAGACTTTAAGTACTTCATACTGGAAAACTCTGTACTGGGTTTTAGATGTCATTGGATTTAATTAGTAAAATACCAAGGAGATAGGCTAATAATTCAAAAATGCATTCTATTGAGTTATTGTCATCTGATTTGAAATAGGTTTTGTTTTAAATACATGATATTGGGCATGCAAAATTTTTTCATGTATCATAAAAGCTGAGAAAAGCTATCAAGGCAAGTTACTTCCCATTTTAATCTGAATTCAATTAGATTATAAAGGTATCTGTTATGTAATATTGCTATATGTTTGAAAACTGCTAATTGTTTTAATATGGCATATTTTGCTTTAAATTAGAAAATAACAATAACTCAGTACTGGGAGAAGAGAGTAGCCACGTCCTCTTAGATCTTTGTCTGTGAGGTTGTTTGGGATAAGATCTTGCCAACTTGGCTGACAGTGTGTTATAAAACTCTGTGGTGCTGCATTTAAGGAACTAGGACATCTCCAAGTCAAAATGGAGAAATTTATAAGTTAAACTTTAAGTAAGTGAATTTCATTTAATATCATTTGGAAAATCATGAAATTATATGTTAATAATTAGTACGTAGTGAAGCTGCATTTTTGAACCAACTATTCATAGTATGCTTGAACTGATGTTCACTCTATATGATATTCCAGTGTGTGATTGTTCTTACATGAAAGATCAACAGAATGTCCTGATACTTATTAATAATACATGAGAAAAATAACAATAACCTCACCCTCAGCTGTAATTCATAAAATTTTGCTGTTTGAGGAAGAATCTCTTGGGACTTTAATCTGCTGCTATTCTAAGTTTCGATTTCAGGTATAAGAGTTTGATTGATGTTTCTCATAAAGCCAGTAGTCCTTCAAAGGAAATTCCAAGTTCTCCTGAGTCTGAGAACTATGGATGTCCGTCTCTGGGAAAATTAAGAGAAAGACCTTGCAAAGGTGAGGGCAGGATTCTCTTGACTTAATTTCCCCATTTTGGCAAAGAACATATTTTCCCACTTAGGTATAACTGAGCCTAGTTGTGATACCATGTGGCTCATGGTAAGCCTTTCTGTGTGATTGGCTGTTGACTCTGACTCATACATGCAATCAAACAGAACTAAGGAATAGTATTGATACTGTTATGTCCCTCCCTTTTTTCTCACATAGCAAATTCCATTGATAAGGTCAATTGTATAACATTGCCTTGTTTTTTCACTATAATAAATATAAGAGATAAACCCTTTTGGTGACTTTTGACTGGATTCTACTATATTACTACTTTGGTGAGGAATCAGATTTAAATTGTCATTTGAGTTACATATAATAGAGTCCATGAGGCCTTATAATTGATAAGGTACTTAGTTTATTAGAGATCAATACCATAGCATCCTTTTATTATGTTAATATAATCATAATATCCTCCTGAGGGGGGAATGAATTGTAATCAGATTAGATAAAGATGAATGAAAATTTCTGTAAATGTAAATTTTTTAGAATTAAATAGGGTACACAATTTTGAGGAGCAACAAGATACAAATGACTTTCATAGAATATACATTGGCCTATAAAAGCTTATTTTCATTCCTTTTATGAGTTTTAATTCTGAAATAAAGGGCTATGAAGGGCTTACTTTACAAGTCAGGCCTTCATGTATTTCTTTTAGGATGCATAGCAGTGATCATATAAGATATAGCATTTGGATAAAAAAGTGTCAGACTGAACTTAAATTCTCTGAAGTTTCAGGTGTAGGTTCCTGACCTGATGTTCTATAGTTCACCATCTCATCTAGTTACTAAAATGTATTAAGATCTGTTTTGTAAACGGATTATAGCAGAACCCCTGGGAACCTCTCTAAGTGACAAGACCTTCCGTGAAGACCCACCTTCTGAGATGCCATCAACTGAGACCTACTCCAAAATGGGAGCATGACAAGGACCACACAAATACCTGAGACATGTAAAACTTAACTGGAAATTAAATGGACTTTGGAAGTGGGCTACTAGGGTACAAAAGCATTTGATCATTGTATTACTTAGAGAACATGTAAATTCCACCTTTCCCATTTGCTCTAAGGCTAGCTTACTGAAGGGGAATGCCCAAATGGATTTTTGTCAGTGTGCCAACCTTATTCCTATCTAATCATCACAACAATTCACATGGAGACAGAATGAGAGACTTACTACCTTTTGCTGTGCCATTTGTACAAATCAACCAGCACCAGTAATAATCAAATCTCTCATGGCTGGCCTTGTATAAAATGTTGAACTCTGTAAGTATTGCTTTCCATTGTTGGGTAATTAATTTAATTCTTATGGATAATGATCATGCCTGATTATATAGATGGTGATTCAGTAGAGACAAAGATCCATAGAATCAGAGGGGAGAATGTAAAATTGAAATTAAGATTGAAGATTGATATCCTGCTTTATTCTGTATTGTTTGTTAGTTATTAATTGAGAACTGTATCTAATCACTGGAATTAATACTTTTGAATTAGGTTGATTTAAAGTTTGACTAAACATTAGAAAGTTTGACTTATTAATGAAAACATAATTTCCTTCTTTTTCTGGGCTACAGTTTGGATTCTTGATCCAGGTGTGAGGAAGAGGGAAGTGATTTCCTGGAGTCATAAGATGGTCTACCTGGCCATCAGTCATGGGTTGCTTAACACTGAATTTTTCAGAAAATGATGGTTAATTCTGTGTTTTTCCTGTTGTCTTGGGTCCTGGAAATTCCCTCTTATAAATCAGGCTAAATATAAGCCCACCCTATACATTTACTAATTGTACAAGTGACTGTCTGTTCTAATACGGTCACTGAGAGGTCATTGACCTCTATTACTGGCAACTACTAGCCTTGTCAACAAATAGATTGTGCTTGGAACTTTTGTGCCTCAGTTTCTCATCACAGATTTGAATTATGACAAAGGTAGAAGAGCTATAAGAGAAGATGGTGTGAGCTCCCAAAAATGTATCTGGACCTAGTCAGTGCTCTTAATAGAGGAACCACAAAGAACACAAACTTAAATAAAGTACATGAAGTCACATCTTGACTCTTCTGTTCTTGTCAGAACAAAAGCAGGAAACCAAGCCATCTCCCTCTCATCACTCCTCAGACAGGGCATAGTCTGATGGAAGGCTGTAGAATTGAGACTACTATGATCTTCAGCATCCCATTAGAATCTGTCAAGGCTTTAGCATAGGATGGAACCAATTCCCAATTGAAGATGATGTAAACAAAAAGGAGATAGAATAACAGGATCAACACTCAGAACAGACATAAGGGATAGCTGAAAATTGAAGTAGAGTGTAGGGCCCAATACCAGCTACCCCATACAGATTGGCACAGGAGCCCTGATTACAGAGTGGATAGGACCAAACAAGGCCTACCAATGCCAATCAAGAGGACTAGCCTGATTGAAATCTCAATCCAAGAACTGAAGCTGAAAATATGACTAAACAGAATAAAACACTGACCATAATAAAGACAAAGGAGATACTTTTCACAATTTTGGATGATAGAAAAGATATTGATTAAACAAGGAATAGAAGAGAACACATGAGACCCAATAAACATTTAAGGACATGTAAAATTAAAACTTTTGGAAAAAAGCAGAATGAATGCAGCTAAAATTACAAAAGACATAATTATCCAGGGAAATTTTTTTGTAATGGAAGTCTGATGTCCAAGATATATAAGGAACTTTTACAAATGTAAGGAAAATACAGTAGTGAGACTAACAAATGACGAGGCTCTTCAAAGCTAAAAGAGAGATATTGAAAGCTAAAGGGCCAAGGATTCAAATGAAAAACAGATATTCCTCACTCTACCCTACATTTGAAGAAGTCAACAGCACGATGAATGTATATTCATGGAATATACATGGAATGTACATTCACATTTTTCCCTAAGCCATTTATCTACATAAGATTCCCAAAGAAATAAGAGAGGTAAAAATTATATGAACTGAATAGATTAGAAGCAGCTAGGTGATTTTGTGGATAAAATGGCTAGACTTGGAGTCAGGAAGGGCCAAGTTCAAATTCTGCTTCATACATCTATTAACTCAAGGATCATGGACAAGTCACTTAGGAGAATAGGTCTGAATAAGTTTCCTCATATATAAAATGAGAATAAAAATTGCCTCTATCTCTCACATATCCTGTGTGTTAAAAATAAAAAAAAATGTGTATTTTTAAAGTGCTTTGCCAAAATGTTTTGTAAATGCTAACTATTATTTTTAGCATTATTATATTAGATTTAGAACACAAACATACCACAGTGTATGATAATCTGGAAGAAAAGAAGCAAAAGGCAGTAACATTCAAAAGAACACCAATCTCTAAATGAGCAAAATGCATTGATCTTAACTACAAGATACAGAAAGGAAACTTAAAGATCACGAGCCAGAAGAACATATGTTTCAAAAAATCCTGAATACTATAATATAGGAAATTATATTAAAACACTCTACAGAAATTCCGAATACATAAAATAAAGCACCAAAGGAACATAAAGTTTAGCTCGAAGCAAAAAAAAAACTGCTTCTAATTCTAAGACATATACAATAGCCAAACATAATTTCAATGAAAAGTGACAAATTCTGCAAGTGACCTGAAGAAAAACCTGAATAGAAACAAAAGGAAATTCAAGTAACACAAGATTATTCTGTGCTCACCAGAAGTCACAGAAGGGAATTGAATAATATAGTCCAAAAAGCAAAGGAGCTCCAAATGCAACCCCAAATGACCTGCAAACCTGAGTTTAATCATCAGTGATAAAAGAGATATTCACAAGAAAGCCTTGTTAAGTCTTCCTTTAAAAAAAAAAAGGATGGGAGCATTTGATTTGCAAATGTCACAAACCACAGAAACAAATAAATGTAAATATATATATAATTACCAAAGAAAGACAAAGTGAGGAAATAAATTGCCCCATGTACACAGATCATTAAAAGAAAAAAAAACAGAATGAGAACAGGAATAGGGTTAAAAAGCAAAGAAACAACACTAGAGGGACCATTAAGAGATTTCTATCTAAAAGTACACAAAAGGGTAAAAATAAATGTGAAATTTAAAGAATAGGAGAAGAGATAGTGGAGGAGAAAAACTGAAACACAACAGACTAAACTCCACAACCCCACATACAAGGGAATTAATGTACTGGGGGTTGATGACTAAATTGCAGAATAGGATGGTGTATAAAGGGGTTGAGGGGTGATGGAGGATCGAAAGGAACAGGTGATATATAAGAATGAAGTACATGAGTAAACAATAGAGGGAAGACAACTTCTATAATCTTTCAGAAAAATATTTGCAGGAGAATAGGTGAAGTGACAAAGACAAGGACTGAAACGGGAAGAGGGGGAGAAAGAAAACTAGTGAACAAGACTAAGTTGTTCTACTATAGAGAATTTCTATGGAAGGAGATATATATGTATATATACTGTTATAGTATATGTATATATATATACTGTTATAGTAGATAGGACACATAAAAAGGGTCTGATCAGCAAAGATTTGGTACATAGAAAGAGTACTTCCTCTGAGAGAGTGCTGTACCTCCAATGACAATATTTTGCCTGAGGAAAAGGGAAATTATTGTTTCTGGGCAAAACTGGTATCCCTAAAAGTGGGAGGGCATTGAGGAGATTACATTGCAAATAGGGGAGAAATGTGAGAAATACCATATCAAAAACAATTGTCCTGGAAAATAGGGCATAATCTAAAAATTACTGGACTATCAGAAAACATTAGCAGAAAAAAAAAGTCTGGATAATATATTTCAAAAAAAAATGTATAAGTGAAAATTGACCAGAACTCTTAGAAACAGAGTAAAAAGTAAAACTAGAAAAAAAAATCTACCTTTTGACTCCAGAAGGACACTCCAAAACATAAACTCCCAATAACATCAGACTTAAACTTCAGAGCTTCTCGGTAAAGGGAAAAATTATACATGTAGCCAAAAGGAAGATATTGAAGCACCAAGGAATCATAAGGATCACACAAGATGCAGGAGCTGTTTTGAAGAGGAGAGCTTGGAACATAATATTCTAAAAAGCAAGAGTCCAAACTATACAACTGGGGAAAATGGACCTTTAATGAAAAATAAATGTTGAACACAATTACAAACACTCACACAATGGATACTTTAGAATAGAAATATATAATATTCAAAATGGAAAGAGAAAGAGAAAGGGGCATGGGAAAAATGAAGAGTAGTCTAAGAAGGAGGGCAGGATAGATAAGGAAATAGTCAAAGACAAAATAAATAAATATTATTGCGAGGAACATGAAGGAGAATTAAGACAGAAGGGAAGAGTAAAATTCTGGGATGTAGGGGAAGAGAAGAATTGCAACAGAGAGGAGAGTGTTTCACTTTTAAGATCACAAGTATCAAGGAAAGCTTCCTTCTGCTTGCTTATTTGTAAAAGAGAGAATTGTGAGAAAAGAGAGGAAGGAACACACAAGGACAGGACGGAGGGAAATACAATATTAAAATTATAAGTATCAATATGAAAAAAATCACCCATAAAATACAAAAGAATAAGTATATGTTTTAGAAAGCAGAATCTGACAATATTTTGTTCACAAGAAATGATCTTGAAACATGAAGATTCATAGAGTTAAAATTAAAGGTTGGAGTAAAATCTATTATGTTTCAGCTAATTATAAACAAACAAGAAACTATGGGTAGCAATAATGATTTCAGTTAAGATGACAGTAAACATAGACAAGATTTAAAAAAAAACAGGAAATTTATATTATGCTTAAAGGCACAATAGATAATGAATAAATATCAGGACTTAATATATATGTACCTAAGAGTATAACATCTAAATGCTTATACTTAAAATGGAGACAGAAATAGATAGTAAAACTATAACGGTAGAGGAATTTAATGTCAGGGACCTCATTCAGATCTAGACAAATCTAACCAAAATAAATAAGTAAATAAACAAGAAAGCTGTTAAAGACCTATACAGAACTTTAGAAAAATTAGGTATGATAGATCACTGGTAACAACTGGATGGGAAAAGAAACTAATGTGTATACTTCTCAACTGTACATGGCACTTTTACAAAAAATGAATATTTACAAAAAAAGAATGGGCAACTTGTTATTCAGTCATTTTCAGTCTTGTCTGTGACACTGTGATCCCATTTGGGGTTTTCTTGGCAAAGATACTAAAGTAGTTTGCCATTTCCCTTTCCAGTTCTTTTTATAGATGAGGAAGTTGAGGCAAATATGGTTAAGTGACTTGCCCACAGTAACAGAGCTAGTAAATGTCTGAGGCCAGATTTGAACTCAGGAAGATGAGTTTTCCTGACTTCAGGACCAGCACTATCTACTGTGTCACCTAGCTGGCCATAGATGTACCTATCACCCTACAAACTTGGACACAAACATTTTTAGAAATACAGTAATGTTAAATAAAATATTTGCTAATTACAACTTTGTTTGTTCAATCATTCAATCTTCTCTGACTGTTCGTGACCCTATGGACCATAATACTCCAGGCACCTTTATCCTCCACTATCCCTTGAAGTCTGTCCAAGCTTATATTTGTTGCTTCTATGACACTACATATCCATCTCATCCTCTGATGTCCCCTTCTCCTTTTGCCTTCAATATTTTTCAACATCAAGGTCTTCTCCAGTCTTCTCATTATGTGGTCAAAGTATTTAAGCTTCAGCTTCAGTATTTGACCTTCTAATGAATGGCCTGAATTCTCTTCCAATGAAGAGAAGAACTCCTTGAAAAGCAGAATTGCCCAAATGGGAAAAGAGATACATAAGCTCACTGTGGAAAACAATAACTTAAAAATTAGAATTGGGCAAGTGGAAGCTAATGACTTTATAAGACAACAAGAAATAACCAAACAAAAACAAAAGAATGAAAAATAGAAGAAAATGTGAAATATCTCCTTGGAAAAACAACTGACCTGTAAAATAGATCCAGGACAGATAATTTAAGAATTATTTGTCTACCTGAAGCCATGATCAAAACAAATCCCATATGTTATCTTTCAAGAAATTATCAAAGAAAACTGCTCTAACATTCTAGAACCAGAGGATAAAATATAAATGGAAAGAATCCACTGATCATCTCCCAAAAGAGATCCCAAAATGAAAACTCCCAAGAATATTATAGCCAAATTCCAGAGCAAACAGGTCAAGGAGAAAATATCGCAAACAGCCAAAAAGAAACAATTCAAATTAGCAGTTTCTACATTAAAGGATCAGAGGGTTTGGAATATGGTATGGGGCAGGGAGTAGGGGGCAGGGGAAGGAGAAAAAGTTAGGATTACAACCAAGAATCACCTACTCAGCAAAACTGAGTATTATCTTTCAGGGGAAGAAAAAGAATAGTCAGTGAGGTGGAGGACTTTCAAACATTCCTGAAAAGACCAGAATTGAATAGAAAGTTTGACTTTTAAATACAAGCACAAAAAGGTAAACAGGAAAGAGAAATCATGGGGGATTCAATAGGGTTAAACTGTGCATTCCCGCATAGGAAAATGATACTTTAAACTCTTAAAATCTTTCTCTTTATTAGGACAGCTAAAAGGATTATACCTTGACAGAGGGAATGGGTGTGAGTTGAATATCATGGGATGATTATCTAAAAAAAGCAAAATTAAGGGGTGAGAGAGGAATGGACCTGGAGAAAGGGAAAGGGAGAGGTGGAATAGGGGTAGATTATCTGACATAAAGGAGCCACAAAAGAGCTTTTACGGTGGAGGGGAAGATGAGGGAAATTGGGAGTGGGGTATAGGATTAATCTGATCAAAGATCTTCCCCATCCATTCAATAAGGCTCTGGTGGGCCTAGGTAGGAAGGCCTGAGTATATCGTTGTTTGGAAGTAGGCCTAAAGTCCCTACTTACTAGGTACTAAGTTGATGTGGGTGTGAAGTCCTCAGAGTCCTAAGGGGAGTTGCCAAGACCAGAGTCAATGGTATGTATGTCAAGTTCTAGTCAATCAGATGATGGCTAGGACTGTATAAAAAGAGAGCCCAGAACTGGGAGCAGCAGAATGGAGAGAGTCAGGATTCAGAAGCAGAGAGCCAGCATTGAGAGTACAGAGCAGAGAGTACTGAACAAGAAAGCATTGTGGAGATAAGGAACTCAGAGTCAGCAGAGCTGCAGGAGAGAGTACTGAGGAGGGATTTAGGATTCCTGAGTCGTCTTTTTATAAGAAGGCCTTAGTATCTAGGGAAAGCTACGGTATAGCTTGCTTCCTTGCTATAATATTTTGTTATAATTTCCCTGTTACTCCAGTAAGGTGGGCTTATCAGTTTGGGAATATTATTGCTATGATATCAAATTGAAGGCATTGGTCCTTGGATCTGATACTCTGGAGTCTAAATAAATATTATACTTCCTCTGCCTTCTACCTAGAGAATTCCTTATACATCTTGATTCTGAACCACTCAGACATGTCCATGGCCCCCTCCAAGGTCATGAATTTTGCCTTACTGCTATGTAGGGGAACATGTGAACCTTACTACCATTGGAATTGTCTCAAATAAGGAATAACATACACTCTCAATTGGGTATACATATCTATCTTACCCTACGGGAAAGTAGGAAGGGAAGAGGATAAGAGGAGTCTAATAAAAGGGAAGGAGGATTGAGGGAGGTAAAAGTCAGAAGCAAAACATTTTTGAGGATGGGCAGGGTGAATGGAGAGAAAGAGCAGAATAAGCAGGGGAAAATAGGATGGAGGGAAATATATAGTAATCATAACTGTGGAAAATATTTTACAGAAAGTTTCTCTGATAAAAACCTCATTTCTCAAATATATAGAGAATTGAGTCAAATTATAGAAATAAGAGCCATTCCTCAATTGATAAATAGTCAAGAAATATGAACAGGCAGTTTTCAGATGAAGTAATCAAAGCTATTTGTAGTCATATGAAACAATGTTCTAAATCACTATTGATTAGAGAAATGTAAAATTAAAACAACTCTGAGCTACCACCCCATATCTATCAGATTGGATCATATAACAGAAAAGGAAAATGATAAATGTTGGAGGGGATATGGGAAAAAATGAGACATTAATGCATAGTTGTCAGAGTTGTGAACTGATCCAGCCATTATGTAGAACAATTTGGAACTATGCCTAAAACATGCCTACCCTTTGACCAAGCAATAAAACTACTAAGCTTATATCCCAGAGAGATGAAAAACAAAAAGGAAAAGGTCCTATACATACAAAAATATTTATAGTAGCTCTTTATATGGTGGCACAGAATTGGAAATTGAGGGGGTAGCCATTAATTGGGAATAGCTGAAGATGTTGTTATGCATGTTTGTGATAGAATATTATTGTGTTATAAGAAATGATGAGTAGGATGCTCTCAGAAAAACCTGGAAAGACTTACATGAACTGAAGCAAATTGAACGGAGCAGAACCTAGAGGACATTGTATACAATAACAGCAACTGTGATGACTCAGCTATTCTTGGAAATACAATGATCCAAGGCAGTTCTGAAGGACTTGTGATGAAAAATACTATCCATCTCCAAAGGAAGAATTGATGGAGTCTGAATGCAAATTAATAAAAGCATACCTTTTCTTTACTTTATTTTTCTTTTTTTTTTAATCTGTTGTCTTTCACATGACTAACATGGAAATATGTTTTGCATAACTGTGCATGTATAACCTGTAACAAACTCTTTGCTTTCTCATTGAGAGAATTTGGAACTCAAAGATTTTTTAAAAAACAAATGTTAAGAATTATTTTGGGAGCAGCTAGGTAGCTCAGTGAGTAGAGCACCAGCCCTGGAGTCAGGAGGACATGAGTTCAAATCTGGCCTTGGATACTTGACACACTTAACTAGCTGTGTGACCTTGGGCAAGTCACTTAACCCCAATTGCCCTGCCTTTCCCACTCCACCAAAAAAAAAAAAGAATTATTTTGGGGAGGCAGCTAGAGGGTACAGGGGATAGAACACCATTCCTGAATTCAGGACGAGTTAAAATCTTACTTACATACTTACTAGTTATGTGACCTTGGGCAAGTCACTTAACCCTGATTGCTTCAAAAAAAATTAAAGAACAAAGCCATAAAGCACCATTCAGATCCCAAAAAAAAAAAAAATCTTAACACATAAATAAATAACATTTTAAAAAGGGAATTACTTTTACATGTAAATGGGAAAAAAAAACCATTAAATTAAGAATTTTGAAGGAGGAGAAGATGTTAAAGGAAGAATTAATTAGTCTCCCTCTCTGACTTCTGAGTGTGATAAGGGCTCTGAGAAGACATATATGTCATCTCCCTCTGTTACAATGTAGACAATATGTCCTCGTTTAGTCTCTTATAATTATTAGGTCATAAACTTTTCAATGTCTTTTGACTCATGTGTTTGCACTTCAAGGCTTCTTTGTAGCTATTTTTTTTTTCATCAGGAGTGCTTGGAAGTCCTCTGTTTCATTGAAAATCCATCTTCCACCTTTCCACCCCGAACCTCTACCTCCCACCCCCACCAGAAGAAACGATGGAAAATTTCATTAAGGAAAATAACAAGAAAGAGACAATATTCCAGAATTATCCCAGTACTGGGATAAAGATGTAGTGATTCTTAGGAAGAAATTTTATATCTCCAAATGCTATCAATAACAAAAGAGAAAGAAAAAAATCACTGAGTTCGGTGTACAATTTAAATAATAGAACAAAGAAATAAAAAATCCTTAAGAAAATAATTAAATAGAAATGATGAAAATTTCAAGAGATTAACGAAACTGAAAACAAAAAAATCATTGAGCTGATAAACAGAAGTTATTTAAAAAAATTAATAAAACAGACAAACAACTAATCTGACTTTTAAAAAAGAGGAAAATCAAATTATTCATATCAATAATGAAGAGAGTATTTACAAAATTTAAGAGGAAATAAATGAAATCATTAGAAACCATTTTGCCCAATAATATGTTAACAAAACTGAAAATTTAGAGAAATTAAATATTTACAAAAATATGAAATGCCCAGATTAACAGAAAAAAAAATAGATTAACCCAATATCAGAAAAAAATTGAAAAAATCATTAAAATAACTCCAAAAGAAAATTTTACAGGACCAGATAGATTTGCAAATGAATTATATTAAACATTTAAAGAACAATTTATTCCTGTACCACATAAACTTTGCAATAATAACAAAAGAAGGCATCCTTCTACTCTCTTTCCTCAACACAAATATGGTCTTAATGCTTAGAGCAGAGAAAGAGACAAAGCAGAGAAAGCAAGGTACATATCATTATGGCTAGCAAACATTGATTCAAAAATATTAAATAAAATATTAGCTAGTACTACAACAATATCTTGGAATGAAAGTACACTAATACCTGGTTTTATGCCAAGCATCCAAGGTTGATTCAATGTAAAAAAATATATATAATAGGCTTCATTAATAATATAAAAATAAAGATTATATAATTATATCAATAGATGCTTTGGCAAAATCTAACAATCACTTCCATTAAGACCTTTGAAATCATAGGAATAAACAGATCCTTCCTTAATATTGTCAATAATATTTTTCTAAATAAAAGAGCAAACACTATATGCAATGGAGAAAGGTTAGAGGCTATTCTAGAACAGACCTGAACATAGCCAGTGCCTTGGTAGTTTAAGTTCAATACTGGAATAAAATAAGATACTCTTAGGTCATTCAGCAGTTAATAAAAAGAGAAGTTCTTAGCCATTGCAGGAGAAGGATATTTAACTAGGATGGTCATTGAGAACACCAGAACTTGATTCAACTGATCAAAGCTCCATTGCCTGAAGTTGCCCATCAAAATCTACCAGCCAAGTATCAAAGTATCTCTGGAGCTCTCTATAGATGCTTTGTACTCAGATCATTAGAAATTGACATCAATGGTTTGAGTTAGTCCCTTGAACCAACCAAGCATCAAAGAAGGACTTATCAACTTTGAATGTAACAGATCTCTGAAGGATTGACTGAATCTGGGAGTGTCAGTCATGGCTGATTCCCAGGTCTAAATAATCAGGTCTGTGTGATAGCTAATGCCAAATCTTTGTAACGCAGAATTGTTCTCCAAAGTAAAAAAGTGAGTATAATCTGGAGTAGCATCAGGAACGCTAGGGCTGTAGCAAAGATGATGACACCTCCAGGTCTACAGTAAAAACGATGACAGTTCCTGCATAGATATCAAATCTTATTACCAGTCAGGGAGAATAGCCCTCTACCACTACCTCCTTATGTTCCCTGGCCCACTAGCCAGGACCTTATGTTCCCAGGGAGCTCCATGGCATTGAGAGGCTAGGGGGAATACAAAATCTTTGCTCCAAGAGAGGCCTCTGAGCCACTCTACTCCTTCTTTTGGCTAAGTAGACATGTTCACTTGCCTTTTATTGCCAGAAAATAAGGCTGTCCCAGCAATGTCACCCCTTGGTCCTCCAAGCCCTCCCTGGGGAGAAGGAGAGATGTTATACAATGACCACTGGGTGTTGCACTGGCAGTAAAGTGGTGGGGCTAATCATTTTTACATTTCAGTAAACGATAGCCTACAATGGTCCTGTCTTTTGGCCCATGCCAGTGTCAAATGCCACCCTCAATAATACTCAATACTCAATAAGACAACTGCTATTATAGGGCCTAAGCTCTTCTACTCTACACAGGGATAGAGCGGTGCCATAGGCCCAAGCATAACTGGACTACCATTGTTGGGTCCAGATTCTATACTGCTACGGCAAACTTGACTTGGCTACATTCATATACAACTACAAGACTTAATGCTGCTGGCTCAATTACATTGCCATTTCCAAAAAGATATTCAAAACCAAACAGCTGGCACAAATATGACTCTCTTAAAGTTGATAAGGCCTTTCTTTCAGTATGCTTCACCCAAGGCAATTGGATGACAACAGCCTTTAGCAATAAAAAATCATCCAGGCTAAACATAAGCGGAGTAAAAATACTTAATCTGAATTTGTCCTTTTTTAATGAAGGGGAGGGAAATTTTTGATGATTTCAAAGATTTCAAATTTTCTAGACAGCTTTGAAGATAAACTGGGCTTTACAAAGATCACCTCATAGAATGTAGAGGTTTAAATTACAAGAATGAAAGACTCAACAAAACTGGAGGACCGAAAACAAAGTTTATTCTAATTGTCTTCAAGATAGAATTCTCTTAAGGACACAGAGCCTACTCACATTAGTCTCTTGGCTGAATGACTGACCGTAGAGGGTTTATTATCTAATCTCCTGAGATTAGGCAGCACCTCATATTAAAAAAATACTAATATCTCTAGAATGATCACTCAAAGTATAATTAGAAACATGAAGGCCAGTCCAGGCTCACTTTTCTCTGCACTACCCATTCTTCCTTCCTTCCTTCCTTCCTTCTTTCCTTCCTTCCTTCTTTCTTTCCTTGCTTTCCTTCCTTCCTTCCTTCCTTCCTCCTTTCTTTTCTTTTCTTTTTTCTTTCCAAATCCATCACTCTTCATATTACAACTTGTTTCCATTCCAACATTAGGACAGTAGAGGTGGAAGCAGAGAGGAAAAGATAAATTCAAGAAATATATTAAAGAATGAACATTGAAAAAAAGAAAAAGGGACTGAAATTTTTGACAATTCATATTGGCTTACAAGTATTTCTCTTAATAATTCCTCAATTCATGTTTTTGTCTAAACATGTGACTTCTTCAGGGTGGGGAGCTCCTGATTTGGAAACTCCATCCACTGATTCATATAAACAAGTCTTCTGTAGCTTAGAGCCTCAGACAGTTGTCTGAAACACTAAGAGGTTAAGTGACTTGCCCAGGTCACAAACTAATATATGTATCTGAGGCATCTTGAGTAAAAAGCTCTTTACTTGTCTGCCAGCTAACTATGTCATGCTATCTCTCATTTCCTTAAATGCTGAATTTATTGTTCATGAATTTAATTCATTTCAACAAGCATTAAGTAAATCCCTATATGCCAAATATTATGCTAGATTCTGAAGATTAAAAATGCAGAAATAATACAAACCCTGCCCTCAGGAAGCTCACATTCTATACAAATAAGTAAATGTAAAATAAATACAAAGTCACATCAAGTAAAGGTAGTGGAGTGGCACTGGCCACCCTAGGTTCAGAAAAGACCATGTGTAGACAGTGACACCTGACTCAGAGTCTTGGAAGGAGGGAGAGACTCCAAGAGAAGAAAGAAAATGTTCCCTGAATGGAGAAGAGCCTTTGTGAAAGCACCCAGGAAGTGGAATGCCCTGAACAGGAAAAGAACAAGTAGGTCAAATTGATGGCTTTAGTGTATTTTGATATTTTTGGTGGTAATGTGAGAAGGTACAATTTTTTTTGAACTCTCAAAAGAAAAATATATTTTTAAATTTTAAATTAAAGCCAATATTGGAAAGTTACCAGGAATCAACAGAAGGTTTCCAACAGTGACAGTGAGCTTTCCAAAGAAAATCTATTTCTTGCCATAGTGAAGACATTTCTTGGATACCTTATGACACACAATCATTTTGTAGTTTCTACTATTTTTGAAAGTGGATCATGCCAAAGCATGTGAAATGATGTGGACTCAATGCCCTGGCATGAGTACTACCAAGAAATAACTTCACTGTTTCAGATTTAGGCAAAACTCAAACAGTCCACTAGAGGGCACCCATGTTCTATCAGAAAAAAAATATGTCACATTAAGGTTCAAAGTAAATACAATGAAGTTTATTACCTATTTCGTTTCTGATTTTTTTTTCTCTTTACTTACAGCATAAAAATTTAGGGTTTTTTTTTTTTTACTGGAAAGTTGTTTGTCATACACTATGTTGAAATACATATTTTTCCTACTTGCCATTCCTAACTGCCTCATAATATTTTGTTTCCTTGGGAAAAAAAGTAAATTGGATGATTTCCAAAACCCGACGGCAACATTTCAGCTGCAGGAAACTTTATGCAATCACGCTAAAAATATCAAAAATTTGAGTCTTTTCCTTTTGTTCACTGTCTGCAATGAGGCTATCACAAATTTTCTTCCCTGAGGGAGTGACCAAATCTTGGTGAGTCCTAGGAAGGGCCAGGTCCCAGGTCTAAAACAGCAAGTTGATTTGGTAAGTGATGTTCATAGTGGGTCTCTGAACATCAGGGCCATAGCAAAGGTGATAGAACTTCTCACATAGTCTTCAGTTCTCCTCACTAGTCAGGAAGCATTATCCTGTACCACTAACTGCTTAGTGTTCCATGGCCTACAAACCAGGACTGCCCTCAGCGTGGGATCTCTATGGTAACAGATAGGTGAGATGATACAAAATTTTTGCCACATGTAAGGCCTCTGAGAGTCTGTCCCTTTTTCCTGTAGAGTTTGGGTAGAAACTTTCACCTCCCTCTTGTTGCCAAAAAACAACCCCCCTTTCAACAACTACCCCTTGATCCTCCATGCCCTCCCTGAGAGGAATTACATCAGTAGCAATGTAAAGGGACCAAACAGTTTCATGTTACATTAAACGATTGGCTATAGTAGTCAGTCAACAAACATTTATTAAGCACCTACTATAATCAATGCACTATGCTAAGAGCTGAGGCTACAATAAGAAGAGCTCAGAATTTAATGGGAGTGACAACAGATGCATATGTACAAACAAGCTACATGCAAAATAAATACAAAGTAAGTAAAAGTAAGAATTTAGAGGAGTTGAGAAAAAGGCTTCTTGTAAGAGATGGGGTTTTAGATGGGATTTAACAGATGCCTTGGAAGTCAACAGGTGGGAATGAGAAGGGAGTGCATTCTAAGCATGGAGAACAGCCAGAGAACATACTCAGAGCTGAGTGTCTTGTAGAATGGCAATGAGACCAATGTCATTGGATTGAAGATGGGGTAGTAAAGTATAAGAAGATTGGAGAGATAGATTAAGACAGGAGGGAGTGGGGCTATGCTCGGAATACTAAACAGAGGACTTTGAATTTGATCCTGAAGGCGATATGGAGCCACTAAATCTTCCTGGCGACTCTCCATTTTCCATCAGCTGCACTGCCTGGTTTTGACTCCACAAAACATCTCCCTCCTCCTCCCCACCACTTTTGAGCTTCCTTTTGTATACTGTCTTCCCTGTTAGATTGTCCTTGAGAGCAGCCAGGACTGTCTTTCTCTTTCTTATTTGTTGCCCCAGAGCTTAGCACAGTGCCTAGAACATAGTAGGCATTTAGTAGATGCTTATTGAATTAAATTGATTTGAAAATTATACTTTATCTAAGAGGCAACAGAAAGTCACTGAAAGTTCCTGAGCAGGGGAGTGATATGGTCAGTCTTATGTATCAGGGAAACTATTTGGGGAGTTGTACAAAGGGTGGATCAAAAGGGGAGAGACTAGATAAGGGAGATCAGGTAAGAGGCTATCAGAGTTGTCTATGTGATGAGAGATACCAACTGGGATGACAGTTTGAATGGAGAGATGAGAAAAGATGAAAGAAATATTGTGGAGGTCTAATAGACAAAATTTCACATCCAATTGACTGGATGTGAAAGATGAATGAAATGAGTCATAGATGTCTCAGAGCTTTCAAAAACAGATAACCAAGATAATGATTGTGCTACCAACAAAAATAGGGAAGTTGGGAAAGAATGAAAAGGTTTTTGGGGAAGATGATGAGTTCCATTTTTGATTATACAGCATGATATGCTAGTGCTCAGTAAAGAAGAGATATCCAGGAGAAAAGCAACAATGAGATCCTGAAGAAAAGAGCCTGTGTACAATGGAAAGGGTGGGAGAACTACCATTAAAAAGAGAGAGTATCATCTTTTAAGCCACATGAGGGGAGAAGGAGGGATTGGCCAGCAGAGTTAAATAGTAAATAAAGACCAAGGGGCATGAAAACCCAGAAAAAACCAGTGGATTTAGCATTTAGGAGGAAATATATAGCTCGACAGCTTGAGGATGAAGATCACTATCAAACATTTAAAGAGTAATTTCAGGACAATGATGCACTTTGAAGCTAGACTGCAAGGCTTAAGGAGCAACTGGAAAACAAGGAAGTAAAGGCAATTAAGAAGAGACTTTCTAGGAATATAGGAATGAAACAGAGAAAATATATAGTCTGACATCTTTAGGAGATAAAAGGGAAAATGAAAGGATATATAATATATATATGCATATGCATATACATATACACATGTATATTAGAATAAATTTATTACATTTCTTGTGACTATATTTCATTCCAACCTTAATTCTATTTTTTAGAATTCTCCCTTCCTCAAAAGCTCTGTTCAAATGACACCTTTACACTACAATAGTATTACATCACATTCATACGACATATTTTGTTTAGCATTTCCCTAACTGATGCGCACCCCATCAGTTTCCAATTCCTTGCCAACACAAATGAAAACAAAATTATATTTCAAATTAAATATAGACTTTTAAAAATTTTTGCATGTGTAGATATAATTTATTCTCAGTCAACAAGCATTTATAGCAATCTGCAATCTTTTGTACTGTTAGAATTATTTCCTA
>CM053626.1:262976107-262999151 GCA_028646595.1 Phalanger gymnotis | reverse complement strand
CTCCCCTCAGCTGGGGGCCGGGAGCTCCATGTGGGACAGACCTTACCCAGAGAGACCATCCAGGCTGTCCTGGGCTGGAGCCCTGCTTCCCTCTGCCACTTTGTGGGTTCTGCAGCTCTAGAATTGGTTCAGAGCCATTTTTATGGGTTTTTGGAGGGGCTTGGTGGGGAGCTCAAGCCAGTCACTGCTTCCCAGCTGCCATCTTGGCTCCACCCCCCCCCCCAGGTGTACAGAATTTTAAACCATTGGTAGCAAAGTTATCAGAGTAAAGAGATAATTAAATTGCTTATTTCTAACTTATAAGTTTGTTCATATGTGATTTTAAAAAATGATTATAGGTTAACCACTGGGAATCCTAGTAATGCTGGTATTTATTATTCAAGTGCCTGAAGTTAGGAAGTTGAGTGTTATTTTGGTGTGAACCTGTGATCTCTTTGGTTTAGGTATACTTGTAATTATATGGGTCCTGGAGAGGGCAGATAGGTCTCTGTTCTGAACCATATAATCTTAGAGAGTTACTTGCAGCACTCAGAGGTTTAGTGACTTTCTTAGGGGTAACAAAACTTATTATATTTTGAAATCAAGAACTTGAACTCAGATTTTCTTACTTCTGAAGATGGGTCTCTAATCTACCACAATTTTTCCTTACAAAGTGGAGTGAAGCAGCAAGACTAGTCCTAAACTGAAAATATTCACTAATTGACCACTTATAAAAATTAGCTCCTACTCAAACATCCTTGCTTCACAGTAACATCTACTCCCTTCTGATCCCTCTATGAGAAAATCCAGTATGTTATATGAATTTGTCAGGAAATTACACTTAAAAATCAATACTTGTCATTCTTTTATTTAATAGTTAAATATAATTTTAGTATAATCTAAATTTCAAATTTTGAAATTAAATAATTATTTTCCTTATTGTTAATTTCATTTTAAAGGTTAAGTTTGAAAGAAACATTTATTTATTTATCTAAAATGTTGGTCCTCATTTTTAGCAAATTCATTTTAATTGGCAATTTTTGGTACTAATTATCCTTTAATGAGGACCTACTGTACCCATTTTTCTAGTTTTGTCTTTTAAAATAAATTTTATTGATGTGCTTTTTTTAATCATCGAAAATTTCCCCAGCAGTTTTCTCCCTTTCCTTAAAACATAGCTACTCCATGTAACATATAATATTTCTAAAGGTAATATGAAGAAAAATCAGAAAAAAAACTGACCCATATACATTTCAGAAGTCTGAAAATGTGTGCAATGCACCATATTTTTGGACCTCTCACCTCTGCAAAGGGTGGAGCTGTTTTTTTAATCTTTCTTGTGGTGCCATATTTGTCCTTTGTAATTTTTCAATAATCACTTTTGACTGCTTATGTGGTTCTTTATGTTTACATTGTTGTAGTCATTGCATATTGTTTTCTGAGCTCTGCTTACCTATTATGCATCATTTTATATGAATCATGTCATGATTCTCTACATTCATCATTTCTTATAGTACAATATCCTATTATATTTATATGCCGACATTAGTTTAGCCATTCCCCAAATAACATGGTGTACAATTGTTTGCTAGCACAAAAAAATGCTTCTATGAATATTTTGGTGTATGTGTTGTAACAGCAATGTTGCTAGCAGCTGCTGTGGGGGTGTAAAACCAACAACACCAGCACACAGAAGGGCTGCCAGCACAGGTTCTTTGATTTGCCTTTCTAAGGAAAGTAACTTTAAGGGGTTAACAATCTTACTTTAATTAAACATATATATACTACTCACTTAGTTCAGGGGGAGAAGCCAGCACCCTGAACTTCAGAGCAAATACGAACAGAAATTACGAATAAAAACAATAGAAATACATCACCATTTCTGTCTAAACAAATCATAATACATAGTTACCAGAGAAGCACCAACATCTGGGTTTTCAAAGCTGTGGAGGAGGGGCTCTCGAGACTCCTTTGGCTACCCAGAGTCTCGTCTCCAACAGTCTTCCAATGAGTGTACCCTCAAAGGCAAAATGCAAACCTCTGATATTACATATTAGTCTCAGGGTCAAAGGGTGTCACAATCATGAGACTCAAACTCTTGTGAGCTAGGCCTTCCCTTGAGGTAAGCAGGTTACCAAAGGCTCCCAATTCAATCAAAGATTCCTTAGTGCTGAGAAGCACTCCAAAACAAAGACAACAAAAATTTCACTTTGCTTACATTTGAAAGGAAAGACTCATCAAAGCTACTTGATTGCCTCAGCATTCCAAAAGAGAAAATAGCAAAATGTCCCACCTTAATTACCATAACATATGGTTACTTTAATCATATCAATAGCCTTCTTGGAGTATTAGCTTAATTGTGGAAGCTTTGTATTAAATAGATATTGTGATTACTTTCTTTTCTTAATTCAAAATTACTTTCCAAAATATCTGAAATTATTCACAGCTCTGGCAACAATATACTTACTAGTAATGTGCCTATCTTTCCATAATCCCCCCAGCATTGACTCTTCCTATATTTTGTCATATTTGTCAGTTTCCAGAGAGTAAACTAAAAGTTCAAGGTTGTTTTAATTTGAAATTCACTTGGTATTAGTGATTGGAGCATTCTTTTAATTTTTTTTGGAGGTGATGAGACACTAGTTCATTAACTTTTTTTGAGAATTTTTAAAAATTTATTTTTTAATTTTCAGTTTACAACACTCAGTTCCACAAGTTTTTGAGTTCCAAATTTTCTCCCCCTACTTCTGCTCCCCTGCCCTTCCAAGATGGTATGTAATCTGCTATAGGTTTTACATATACCTTCATATTAAATTTATTTACACAGTAGTCAAGTTGTAAACAAGAATTATAACCAATAGCATGAACTATAAGAAAGAAGTATATGTGTAAGAAATTGGTCTATGCCCAGTTTCTGCCATACTATTTTGCAGTTGTCCTTGCAGTTTTTGTGAAATAGTGAATGCTTAACCCTGAAGCTGGACTCTTTGGGTTTATCAAAGAGTAGAATGCTATCATCATTGACTATTGTGTCTTGTGCACCTAACCTATTCCACTGTTCCATCATTATTTCTTAGCCAGTACCAAGTAGTTTTGATGACTGCTGCTTTATAATACAGTTTAATATTTGGTATGGCTAGACCACCTTCCCTACCATTTCTTTTCATTAATTCCTTTGATATTCTGGACCTTTTGTTCTTCCAGATGAATTTTGTTATTATTTTATCCAGCTCTATAAAATAATTTTTTTGGTAGTTTGATTGGTATGTCACTGAATAAGTAAATTAATTTAGGTAAAATTGTCATTTTTATTATATTAGCTCAGCCTAACCAAGAGCAGTTGGTGTTTTTCCATTTATTTAGATCTGACTTTATTTGTGTGAGAAGTGTTTTGTAATTGTGTTCATATAGTTCCTGGGTTTGTCTCAGCAAGTAGATTCCCAAATATTTTATAGTGTGTAGAGTAACTTTAAATGGAATTTCTCTCTCTATCTCTTGCTGTTGGGTTTTCTTAGTAATATATAGGAATGCTGAGGATTTAGTGGGTTTATTTTATATCCTGCAACTTTGATAAAGTTATTTTTTATTTCAAGTAGTTTTTCACTTGATTCTCTAGGATTCTCTGAGTAAATCATCATATCATCTGCAAAGAGTGATAACTTAGTTTCTTCTTTGCCTATTCTAATTCCTTCAATTTCTTTTTCTTCTCTTATTGCTAAAGTTAACATTTCTAGTACCGAATTGAATAATAGGGGTGATAATAGACATCCTTATTTCACTGCTGATCTTATTGAGAATGCATCTAGCTTATCCCCATTACATATAAGGCTTGCTGATGGATTTAGATAGATGCTACTTATCATTTTAAGGAAGACTGTTTATTGCTGTCCTTCCTAGTGTTTTTAATAGGAATGGGTGTTGTATTTTGTCAAAAGCTTTTTCTGTGTCTATTGAGATAATCATATGATTTCTTCTAGTTTTATTGTTGATATGATCAATTATGCTTATAGTTTTTCCAATATTGAACCAGCCTGGAATCCCATGGGAATAAATCCTACCTGGTCATAGTGTATTATTCTTGTGATCAGTTGCTGTAATCTTTTCCTAATATTTTATTTAACATTTTTGCATCTATATTCATTGGGGAAATTGGTCTATAATTTTCTTCCTCTGTTTTGACTCTTCCTGGTTTAGGTATTAGTACCATATTTGTGTCATAAAAAGAATTTGATAGAACTCCTTCTTCACCTATCTTCCCAAATAGTCTATAAAGTATGGGAATTAATGATTTTTTAAATGTTTGATAGAATTTGCTTGTAAATCCATCTGGCCCTGGAGATTTTTTCCTAGGGGGTTCATTGATGGCTTGTTCAACTCCTTTTTCTGGTATGGGGTTATTTAGATATTATACTTCCTCTTCTGTTACTTTGGGCAATTTATATTTTCGTTAATATTCATCCATTTCCCTAAGAGTATCAAATTTATGGGTATACAATTGGGCAAAGTAATTCCTAATTATTGTTTTAATTTCCTCTTCATTGGAGGTGAATTCACTCTTTTCATTTTTGATACTGGTAATTTGGTTTTCTTCTTCCTTTTTTTAAAATCAAATTGACCAAAGGTTTATCAATTTTATTGGTTTTTTCATAAAACCAGCTCTTAATTTTATTTATTAGTTCAATAGTTTTCTTGATCAAAATTTTATCAATCTCTCTTTTGGGTTTCAGTATTTCTACTTTGGTATTTAATTGGGAATTTTCAATTTGTTCTTTTTGTAGCTTTTTCAGTTGCATGCCCAATTCATTGATCTCATTTTTCTCTATTTTATTCGGCTAAGCATATAGAGATATAAAACTTCCTCTAAGAACTGCTTTTGCTGCATCCCATAAGTTTTGGTATGTTGTCTTGTTATTGTCATTCTCTTTAATGAAGTTTTTGATTGTTTCTATGATTTATTCTTTGAACCACTCACTCTGTAGGATTAGATTATTTACTTTTCAATTAATTTTTAGTCTATCTTTCCAGAGTCCTTTATTACAAATAATTTTTATAGCATCATGATCTGAAAAGGATGCATTGACTATTTCTGCCTTTCTGCACTGGGTTGTGAGGTTTTTTTTTTGTCCCAATACAAGGTCAATTTTTGTGTATGTGCCATGTGCCACTGAGAAAAAGGTATATTCTTTTCTATCCTCATTTGCTTTCTTTGATAGACTAGAGGACTATCGTGTCTACCTTTTCTAAAATTCTATTCACCTCCTTAACTTCTTTCTAGTTTATTTTGAGGTTAGATTTATCAAGTTCAGAGAGGGGGAGGTTGAGGTCCTCCACTAGTATAGTTTTGCTGTCTATTTCTTCCTGTAACTCCCTTAACTTCTGTAAGAATCTGGATGCTATAACATTTGGTGCATATATGTTAAGTAATGATATTACTTCATTGTCTATGGTGCCTTTTATCAGGATATAGTTTCCTTCCTTATCTCTTTTAATTAGATTTATCTTTGCTTTTGCTTTGTCTGAGATTATGATAGCTACCTCTGCTTTTTTTTTACTTCAGCTGAAGCATAGTGTATTCTACTCCAGCCTTTTACCTTTACCATGTGTGTATCTCCCTGTTTTAAATGTGTTTCTTGTAAAGAAAATATTGTAGGATTTTAGTTTTTAATCCATTCTACTATCCACCTACATTTTATGGGAGAGTTCATCCCATTCACATTCACAGTTATGATTGCTATCTGTGTCTTTTTTCCATCCTAACCCCCCCCTTATTATTTTATTTCTCCCTTCTCTCCCTCCCCAAAAGTTTTGCTTTTGATCACTACCTTCCTCCATAAGCCCTCCTTGTCAGTCCCCCCTTATCTTACCCTTTTCCTTACTACTTCTTCCATTCCTTCTAACCTCTCCCCCCTTTTCTTTCCCCTTTATGCTCCTACTGCCTGTAGAGCAAGAGCAAGATTGATTTCTATACTTAGAAGAGTATGTTATTCCCTCATTGAACCAAATCTGATGAGTAAAGCTCAAACAATGATCATCTCCCTCTCTTCTTTCCCTCTACTATATGTTTTTGTACCTCTTCACATGATATAATTTACCCTTTGTTGCCTCCTCTTTACCTCTTCTCCTGTTACATTCTCTTTACATCCCTTAATTAATTTTTTAAATCATCACATCAGTTAATTTATACCCACACCTTCTGTCTTTGTATATCCCTTTTCAATGTCATGTTAACTATATCATTCTCAAAATTAGCAAATATCATCTTCTTGTGTAGGGATGTAAGCAATTTGCTCTTATTGAATAACAAGGTATTTTTTCTCCCTCCCCCCCACCATTTACCTTTTTATGCCTCTCTTGAGTCTTGTATTTGAATTTCAGGAAGGTCTAGAATTCCCTTATTTCATTGAACATTCCTCTCCTCATCTGAAAGATTATGCTCAATTTTGCTGGATAGTTGATCCTTGGTTGTAGTCCAAGCTCCTTTGCCTTTTAGTATATCATATTCCAATCTCTCTGATCTTTTAATATAGAAGTTGCAAGGTCCTATGTGATCCTGACTGTAGTTCAGTGATATTTGAGTTGTTTTTTTTTCTAGTTGCTTACAGTATTTTCTCCTTGACCTGATGATTCTGGAATTTGGCAACAATATTCCTTGGAGTTTTCAATTTGGGATCTCTTTCAGGGAGTGATTGGTGGATTCTCTTGATGACTATTTTACCCTCTGGTTCTGGGACCTCGGGGAAGTTTTCCTTGATGATTTGTTGGAGGAAACTGGCTAGGTTCTTTTTTCATCATGGCTTTCCGATAGACTAATAATTCTTGGATTATCTCTCCTGGATCTATTTTCCAGGTGAGTTGTTTTTTCAATGAGATATTTTACATTTTCTTCTATTTTTCATTCTTTAGATTTTGTTTGACTGATTCTTGATGCCTCATAGAGTCATTAGTTTCTGCATCTCTCTTTCCATTTGGCCAAATTTACTTTTCAAAGATTCATTTTCTCCTGTTAGATTCTGTAATTTTTCTTTTCCCTCTCTAATTTGGCTTTTAAAATGCTCCTTGAGTTCTTGTAGGAATGTTTTTTTAGCCTTGAGACAAGATCATATTCCCTTTTGAGGTTTCAGATGTGGGTATAGTGTCAATACTGTCTTCTTCTGAATTCATATTTTCATCTTCTTTGTCCCCATAATATGATTCAATGGTCTTTTTTTACTTTTCTAGTTTGCTTTTTCATGGTGGTTGCCTTTTTCCTGGCTTTTAAAGTGGATCTCTGTTTCTGGGTCTCAGGGGGCTCTGTCTCAAGCTTCTTGTGTTGGGAGCTAGGGGCCTAGTTACTGGCTTTGTGTGCTGTGCCCTCTGATTTTGTCAGCTAGAAGCTATATAGTGTTGCAGCTCACCTGGTGCTTAGCTGGAGCTGGCTGGAGTGTGCCAAGTATTGAGGCCCAGTGAAGTCTTTCTGAGTTTCCCGAGGGTTACACTGAAGCTCACCACAAGAAGTGTGGGGGAGGGGTGGTCTGGCTTCTGGAAGTCTCCTCTTCCCCTAGAGCTGCACTATATAGCATGAGTGGCCTCAGCCATCAGTCTGCACTGGTGTCTGCCTATTACCCTCACTGTGTGAATTCATGTCTGGGATCCTGGCACTGGTGTTTGCGAGTTCTACTCCCCTGGGGCTCAAGAACTCCCACTGGTCTGCTGAGGTGGGGCATGCTAAATGCCTCCCTTCCTGTACTGGTCTCCTTTTGTCGCTGCAAGAGGGGCCCATTCTACCTATCTTTCCAAGCTAAAAGAGTACTGAACTCCTACCTCTGGCTCCTCTATTCCAGGGTTTCTCCTAGGGCAGTAGTCTCTGGGTTACTCAAGGTCAGGAAGGGAGGGATGAGAGCTGTTAGAGTTTTCTCGATCATCATGGCTCCCAGAAGTTCAATAAGGTGAGTTTCAAACCTTTAGACTGTGGGCTGATAGCCCCAGAGGTAGCTGCTGCGGCTGCTGCTGCCATAGGCTCTGCGCTTCTGTCTCACCTAGCTCTGACAGATTCCTGTCCTGTGCCAAGAGGCTTGGGGATCACCACTGCAGCCAGTAGGCTGGACCTGCTTCCATTCCTTTGTGGTGCTCCAGCATGATCGTGTGTACTTCCACATACTCAGCACTCTCCCAGCCTGGTGCAACAGAATCTTCTTGTCGACTTTCTGAACTCTCCTGGATTGGAAATCTGCCACACTCTGTCTCCTAGTGGATTCTACCTCTTTCATATCTGTTCAGATTCACTTCTTAAGAGATATCTGAAAAAATCTGTGAGAGATCTTGGGCATGTCCCTGCTTTCACTTCCCCATCTTGGCTCTGTCCCTAGCTCATTCTTTAATATGATTGTTAATAGGTTATAATTTTTCTTGTGTTCATACCCCTTGACAGCATCTATTGTGGGAAGACTTTTGGGTTTTGTTTGGTTGTTTTGTGACAGACTGGGGCGAGAGTCTTTACGTATCTTGGATATCAACTCATTTTGATAGAATGATTTTTTCAAATTTATACCCTTTACTTCTTATCCTAAGTTGTGTTTGTGCAGAAGCTTTTCTGTTTCATACAATCAAAGTTTTATCTTCTGTTATTGCCTCTATCCTTGTTTGGTTAAGAATGTAACTCCTACAAATAGCTATGAAAACCATATAATCTGCTTTCTTTTCTATTTTTTTGTGTTATGATTAAGGTTATATATCTATTTAGAATTTATCATAGGATATGGTAAAAGATATATTCCTATACTTAATTTTTGCTAGTTAGCTTTCCAGTTTTCTTAGCAATTTTTATGAAATAAGTAGTTCTTTCCTCAGTAATTTGTTTTCCAGTTTGTCAAATATTAGATTATTGAGTTCCATTGTTTTTGATTCTCCTTGATCTAGCATGCTCCATTGATTTTCCTCTATTTTTTAAACTAATATTATATAGCTTTGTTGACTGTTATTTCATAATAGAGTTTGAGACTTGGAAGTGATATTCTGGAAACATTTTTCCTCCTTCATACCTACTTTAAAAAATTCTTCAGGCATTTTAGATCTTTTATTTATCTAAATGAATTGTTATTATTTCACCAAGTTCTATAAAGTATCCCATTGATAACTAGATTGACATAGCATTAAAACCATAATTTAACTTTGGCAGTATTGTCATTTTTATTATCTTGGCATTACCTGTCCATGCACTGAATAGTTCTTCAGCTATTTAAACTGTATTTCTTTTTCTTTAAGGAGCATTTATGTTTCAATCTATACAAGTATTTTGTGTGCTCTGGTAGATTGAACTTCAAATGTTTTATGTATTTTTAGTAATTGTAATGAGATTTCTCCTTCTACTATTGCTTCCTAGATTTGTTATTATTATAGAGAAGTGCTACTGATTTTTTTCTGGTTTAGTTTTTAGACTAAAATGTTATGAAGCCATTAATTAAATCAGTCAGTGTTTTTGTTGATTGCCTAGGACCTTCCAAGTAAATCATGTCATCAGCAGTTAGGAACACATTTATCTCATTTCCAATCTTTATGGTTTTAATTTCTTTCCCTTATTTTATTGCTAATATGTACAGAATTACATAAAATAAGCATGGTGGGTGGGTGGAGTGGGCATCTTTCCTTTATTCTTGTATTTATTGGGAAAGCTTCTAATATGTCCCTATTGTATATAATGCTTGCTTTTGGATCTATATATAGAGACTTTTTGTGATTTATTAAAAGATCATGCTTTCTAAGATTTTTCTTATTTAGCAAAAATATGGTTTTTTACTTTGTCAAGGGCTTTTTCTGTGTCTGGTAAAGAACATCATATACTTTTAGTTGCTTTTGTTTTTAATATGATTAACTATATTAATTATTTTCCTAACATTGAACCATGCTTGCAAGTCTGGTATAAATCCAACTTGATAATAATGAATGACTTCTTGGATGATTTGCTGTGGCCTATTTGACAAGGATTTATTTAAATTTTTTGAGTCCATATTCACTAATGATATTGACCTATCATTCTGCGCTTTATACTTTCCTAGTTTAGCTAGTAGAACTATGCATGTTTCATTAAAGAAGTCTGGTAGGATACTTTTTGAGAATTTTTTTGTAACGTTGGTGTGAATTATTCTTTAAAAGTTTGATAGAATTCTATTGTAAATCCATCAAGATCAATAGTTTCCCATCTGCCACCTTGGTATTTCCATTACAGCTGGTTTAATTTTTTTCTAAAATTAAATTATTTAAGACCTTTATCCTCCTGTCAGAATGAATAGTTTATATTTGTGATTGTATTCCTATGTTTATTTCATGTTGTAAGTTTTCATAGTATATTATTGTGCATAATAGTTTCGGATAATTCTTTTACCAGCACCTACTATATTCCAAGTATTATGTTAAGTACTAGGGACAAACACAGAAATGAAACAATTTCACCCTTAAGATATTTACAAGATCTTCAGAAAGTACAAAGAAATGGGCTCAGAATTTAATAGGAGGAGAGCAGGTTGAATTTCCTTTGGAAATTTTTCAGTGCTTCTATGATTTCCAGAAATATCCATCTTTTTAAAAATCAACATTTTTTCTAGTATTGCTCTGTGACTGAATTCTGAAGAATTAAAGTTGTATTTCATTCAAAGGAAAATGGAGAGGTACATGACTAGATGACGTATTATCAACAAAAAACTGAACAGGGCTGATGACATAAAGAATGCCATCAGTATGAATAGAAAAGGAGGTAGCCCAATTATTCAGCAAGAGCAAGCTACTCACTGCTTGGCAGCCTGCATCCTTCACAGATATCCATACAATATCAAGAAATTTAGCCTGAAGGCCCCAAACACACTGATTCTACCCCTATTACTCCAACCCACTGACTTTGCTTGGACAACATATGGAAAATTTATCAAGAGCACAGATGATTGCTTAGAATGGTGAGGCATGGCATGAATTGGATACAAGTTGCTTTGTTGGAGGAGTACTCAAAGTTACTTGGCACAGTGCATAAAATGCTAGATCTAGAGCCAGGAAGACCTGAAGTTCAAATTTAGCCACAGATATCGACAAACTGGGTGACCCTGTGCAAATTTAACCCCTGTATGCCTCAGTTTCCTTACCTGCAAAGATGGAGTTAATAATAACACTTATCTCTCAGGCTTGTTGTGAGGAAAAAGTAAGATATTTTTAAAGCACCTTGAAAACTTTAAAGTACTATATAAATGTAATGTATTGTTATTATTAGATCATTGAGCTATGGAAGTTTATCTTCACTAAAAGGGAGTTTGACAATAAGCTAGATAACATTTGATTGTTAGTTTTTTAAAAGATACTTCAAAGGCCCTGAACTACATACAAACATGATTTGGCTTTAATTGGTTTTTATTTGCAGATATCGGTTGGCAAGCCCAATTAATTTCCGTGTATGTGAAGCAGATGGATGGAGCAATGACGTCCCTTTCTGTGAAGGTACATTTGTATGACAAGTCCATTTTATATTGAATTTATTAATTATTTTTAATAAACACTTTCTTGTGCTTGACATTCCTATAAATAAATAAACTTTTCCCTACATATTTAAAATCATTTATTGCTTCACTTTATAGCCTATAATAAATAATAAATGATTAATCCTCAGATAACTAGTATTTCTTAGTAATTCAGCCAGTTAATATCACTACAGGCATAATAAGGACTTGCCATCAGAATAATGCCATTGTGCTTAGACATTTAGGAACACTGAAAATTATCGTAGATCATAGAGCATAGTTTTAGGTCTGAAAGAGACCTTAGAGGCCACCTAATCCAACCTCTTCATTTTACAGATGTAGAAATTGTGGTCCATAGAGGTTAAGTAGCCTCCTAAGGTCACACAGATAGGAAATGAAAGGCAACATTTGAACCTAAGTTATTTGACTCAAAATTCAGGGCTCTTTCCTCTATCATCCAAGTTCGAAAATAGCAATGAGATAATTTTGTTTTTTTAAAACGAAGTAAAGAAGAATATTACAACTATAAGGTCACTAATAAAGACTATATCATTATAGATATTTGTGATACTTTCTTTAGATTATAATTACATTATGAAGAATAAACAATCAGTAAACATTTAAGAGACTGCTAGTAACATTAATTTTTTTTCATTTTCTGTATTCAAGTATTCCTTTTTCACCAGTTCTTCAAGACAAAATTTGTTTATTGCTATAAAGACTGCAAAAATAGCAAACATTACTACCATTCCCTCAAAGAAAAATGCATGTGCCATTATTTTACTAGACATCATTGATCACTTTTAAATCAATCATAAAATCTTTACAGTGAAATGTTCAAGCAATTTTGATTTTTTAGAAGCCCGTTTTTACTGTAGAATTGTTTTCTTTTACAATAGACATTACAAATTATGTAAGTATATCTATAAGTGTATGTTTATGTTTTTAGTGGTTAAGTGTTCACCAGTGACAGCACCACAAAATGGAAAAATTTCCACCAGTTCACTTGACCCAGACCAGGAATTTACTTTTGGCCAAGTAGTACAGTTTGAATGTAACCCAGGCTTTAAGCTAAATGGGCCTAGGGAAATACACTGCTCAACAGATGGTGATTGGAATGAACAAAAACCTCAATGTGTGGGTAAGAAAAGTTTACTTTTATTTGGCTTCTTTTGTATCTTGTCCTTATCATGTAATTTAGTATTCTCTTGGATTATGGATATAAGATAAAAAGAATGCAAAAATATATTTATCAAGATGCTAAGACTTGGTCCTAGACACTTATGGTTTTGCTACTATTCGTTAACAACAATTACAACAAGATGTAATTTACCATAAGATCAATCAAGACATCCTTTTTTTCCTGATATTGTAAGCAATTTAATGTCTGTGTATATTTATTAAAATTATTTTTGTTTGCATTTCATATTTTTCTTATCTTCATTTAAATCTCTTTCTCTCTCTGTGTGTGTCTGTCTCTTTCTCTCTCTCCACTTCTTTTTTATCTTGTCTGGCTGGCTGGCTCTCTCTCTTTCCTTTCTTCCCTCTCTCTTTCCCTCAGTCCTACCCTACCCTTCAATAAAACTGCCATCCCATCATTATTCTTCCTTTCCCTCATAAATTTTCTTTATGAAAAAGTCTATACTTCTCTCTCACTTACCTCATCATGTATTATCTCCATATCCTTTTGAAATCTTGCTTTTGCCTCCCTTACTCTACTAAAATTGCTTCCTCAAAGGTTATCAGTGACCTCTTAATGACTAGATTTAGTTGCTTTTTCTCAGTCTTCATTTCGTTGGTCTTCTCTGTAGCATTTAATTGTGTTGATCAACTTTTGCCTCCTTGAGATTTTCTATTTCCTTCACCAGAGGTACTCCTGGTTCCTTTACTTCTCTAGTCTTTTTCTGTCTTCTTGATTGGTTCATTTTCCTCTACATGCTCCCCTTAAAAAAGGTTCTGTTCTCATTCTGCTTCTTTTCTCTCTCCACATTTTCACCTACTTCTTAATCTTCTCTCATGAAGATAATTATCTATGACCAATAAGCAACCAGTTCCCAAATCTCCACAAAAAGTTTATGTGTGGACATGCACTATCAAGCTATCTGAAATCCCATATATGGAGAGCACCAAAGCATTTGGTGGTGACGATGATGCTGCTGTAGCATGACTTCTACAAAAACTGCATTCCTTACAATTTCTGAGACATTCTTTATCCTGAGTATACTTGTATTAGGTTGCATTAGGGCAAAAGGAATACAACTTTTGTATTATCCCCATATCTTTTGAAAGCTTGCTTTTACCTCCATTACTCTACAAAAAATTGCTTCTTCAAAGGTTATCAGTGACCTCTTAATGGCTAGATTCAGTTGCTTTTTCTCAGTCCTCATTTCTTTGATCTTCTCTGTAGTATTTAATTGTGTTGATCAACTTTTTAGGCACACAAAGCATGGTAGAACACAGACACATAGGGAAACTATATACCCACAATGACATTGCTTTGCAGAGGCTTCATGTGAATCTCTATCTCTGTCTCTGTCTCTCTCTCTCTCTGTCCCTCTCTCCTTCCCTTGCTCCCTTTAATTTCTGTCCTGTCTGGCTTTCTCTCTTTCCTTTCCTCCTTCTCCCCTTTTCTCTATCTTTCAAAATGATTTCATCACAAACAAAAAAGTTTTACTGCTTTCAAATGTTATGTGTTTTCTGTAGGTAGTCCCAGCAAAAGAGAGAAGCTGCTGCCCTCATCAGGGCTATTGGCATCATTGGCTGCGTTCCTACCCCCCAGTCACATATTTCTGATAGTGGTAATACAAGCAACACATGTTTTAATCTAATTTATAAAAAAAACATTTCAGAACACATGCACAATTGAATATTGTTGTCTGCTGTTTATTTCAAGCTGACAAACTGGTTTAATTCTAACCTTTTAAAATGTAATAAATTTCATCAAAATGTTTTAATTCCTTCAACAGCTATGTGAGACATAAAAAGAAAGACAAAATTCCAAGGAGTTGAGACATTCATATTACTTTATTCAGATAAAATACTATTTTCCTTTCCAATGTTATCTCTTTATATGATTTATTTCTTTTAACATTATTTTGCTACTCATTTAAAAACATTTTGATATTTTCTCCACTTTATTTAGAAATTTCATGTGAAGTGCCAGACATTGAGAATGGGAATATTTTAGCTGCAAAAACAAATTACAAGGAGAACGAACGGCTACAATATACATGTAACCCAGGTTTTGCACACCGTGATCGAGGAGATGCCACTTGCACTAAATATGGCTGGATTCCAGTTATGTCATGTAGAGGTCATATTTTGCTTCTTTATTATCTGAAGTCATGTTTATTTACTCAAGTAACAAGCATGCTTGTTGATTTTTAAAGAATTCTTCCCTACTCCCAACAGAATGGTTAACTTGACATGCTTAAAACCAGTAAGATGAACTCTATCAGTAATAAATCATTGAAGTAGAAAGGACTTTGGAGATCATCTAGTCTAACCTCCTTATTTTGCAGTAAGGAAACTTGGAGCTAGAGAGATTGAAGGACTTTCTTAAGGTTGTACAGTTCTTTAATGACAGATAGAAAGAGAAATCAAGTCTCCTAGTTCCTTTTTCCCCTTATATTGTTTTGCTTCTAATTCAATCCCACACTGGGTTCTAGGAAATTATAAAGTATAAGATGGCCAAGATTCTGGAAGCAGCAGGTTATCTGAAGAAAAGACAGGGGTTTTTAATTGACCACAAGCTTAATATGAACCAACTGTACAATGTGGTTTCTGAAAAATGATCACAGGATTAAAACAAGTGCAGTAGTGCCTACATCAGGATAGTTAGAGAGGTCTTAACTAAAAAGACTGAATTCCCAATGTTGTGGTTATTTCTGATCAGTAAAAGGGCTACTGACAAATGAGTGCATATCCAAAGGAGGGTAAATAGGATGCTGAAGAGTATTCAAATTATGTCATAAAAGGAACAATTGAAGGATCTGAATATACAAAGTAGGATGTGGTAGCTGTCTTCTAATACTGAAATGATTTTCATGCAGAAGAGAGATTTATTCTGTGTTATTCTAGCAGACAAAACTGTGGCTAGCAGGTAAAAGATACAGAGGATAAATAGCTAAGCACTAATAGCACACATGGGTAAGGATGGGAGGGAGCATCAAAGAGATACAGAAAAGGAAGAGATGGTATAAGTTTGGTGCTTGGGTTATGTTATACCATGTGATAAGACTTCAAAGTTCTCCAGCACTAACACACTAAAACAGCAAGTGGCACTGCCCAGAATGCATAGCCAAATGAGTTTTTGACTCAGATACAAAGTCTATCATTAATATAACTTAATTAAAGAAAATTTCCATTCATCTGGATTAAAAAAAAGCTTCCTACAACCAGGAACCTAAAAACATTCATTTTTCTACTATTATATATGAAAAAAATTGATATTCATAAGGTTGATTCTGAGGTACTGAAAGATTATGAAATACTGTCTTATCATAAAAATAAGTTCAACATATATATATTCTGTATTCAAATGATATGAGAATTAGTAATCTATCTTTGCTATACAGGGTATCTCTAAAGTCTGGACACATAGGAAATCTCATTAACATCTGTTTCACCAAACTGTTTCACCAAAGACTCTGTGTTGTTCAGTGACTTCTTTTTCTGGAGTCTGCTAAAGAAGAAGGTGTACTCAATGAAAATCACAGATGCAACACACTTGATTGAACACATAAATGCATAAAGAGTGAATGTGCTAAAATTGCCGGCAATGTGGAGTTATTGAATCGAGTTCATGTGAATCTTGCAAAGCGCATCAACCTTTGCATCACAAAGGATGGAAATCATATTGAAGGTGTTATTTGTTAATATTCCAATTAAGTAAATTGTTGTTCAAAATTTCATTCATTTCATTTCTTGAAAATGTGCATTTTTGCCTGTGTGTCCAGACTTTAGGAACACCCTATATAAACTGGTTTTTGGAAAGGCCGTATGAGTTATTAGAATATAGCATGATTTAACCATTCTGAATGAAGAGGAACTTAAATGCTCCTTGCAAGTGAGATTACAATCTACTGTTATTTGAGTAGGTTTCATAATCTTAGTGACCAGTAGCTCTTATACCTCAATTGAGTTAATGACATACTTATTTTTAGAAATCATATGTAATCCTCCACACCTGGCTAATGGGAATATATACCCTCAGAAAGATAAATATAGAGGAAGTGATGAAATCTCCTACAACTGCAAAAAAGGTTTTTACCCACCACTTACTGGAAATAAGGCAAAATGTACCCCTGAAGGCTGGTTACCCCTTCCAAGATGTAACTGTAAGTTTCATTCATACCTTGTTCTACTTTAAAGACTATGAAATAATTGTTTATTTTATCTAAAAATGTTATAAGTCCTGCTTTTCTTGATTTTGTAATATGAATCCTATAAAGTCATCACTCGATAATTTGGAATGTTCTAGCTCTATCAGAACAGAATGAAAAGGAAATTTCTCTCAAGTATATATGTTTCTCACTATTTCCATCTAAGAGTCCAAAATATTTTCCCTGGAAAAAAACAAATCCCTAATTCACTGAATTGAAAATGTTTGGCAAGTTACTAGACCAATTTTCATCTTGGTTATTTTGGTCTGATTTTCTATAGCACTTTTGGAAACATTGAGTCCAAGTTCTCACAAAACCATGGAAATGTAGTATGGTCAAGGATATCCTGATTCCCAATTCACAAATGGTTAATTTAGTTCTCGTCTTTATTTGTATGTTTATGTGTTTTTAATGCCTAATAGATTTAGACTGCTAATTATTTCTCTGACATTTGCCACCATTCATCATGTAGTCGGGTCTGAAAATTCTTGAGATTTAAGGCATCAGAGTTCTACAAAACAGTTTCTTGATCACTCTATAAGCATTTAATGTCTATCATATGGCAGGTATCATGTGATACAAAAACATAAATGCCAGGGATACAAAGTCAAAAGTGATACAGTTTCTTCCTTCAAGGAGGTTAGAACCCATTAGGGGAGTTATACATATAGATGTAAATACAAAATATCGATCCCCACCAACAACAAAAAAAGGCTAAAAGGTAATTTTGTATGTGGAAAGTGCTAGCAGATGAGATAATCAGGAAAGGCTTAATGGAAGTGGCACTTGAACTGAATATTGAAGAAAATATGAAATCGAAAATGTTTAATTTTTTCATTTCAATTTCATATTTTCTTTGAGGCAGAGATCAGGAGGGAAAGTCAAGTCTTAAAGGGTCACAAGTACAAAGAGATGGATCCATAAAATGGAGCAGTAAAAACGCTAGTTTGGTTGGACCACAAAGTGCATAAAGGGGAGCACTAATGTACTCATGTTGGAAAGGTAACTTAGGTTCCTACAGTGAAGAGCTTTGAAGCTCAAACAGAGGAGTTTATATTTGTTCTTGGAAGTGATAGGGAGCCACTGGAATTTATTAATTAGAAGAAAAAATTGGTTAAACTTGTACTTTAGGAAAAATAGCCATGTGGAGAATGAAGTGAACAGGGGAAATACTTGAAGCAGAATAACTAATTTGAGAGTTATTGCAATAGTCTAGACAAAAAGTGATGGGAGTCTGAACTAGGTCAGTGGCTCATGAAACTGTACTAATTCTAAAAGGACAGAAATTGGGGAAATGATTATATATTTAATAAAAGAAGAAACTAGAACCTGACACTGTAGTTGTTTGCTTTTCATTGCACCTGAGAATCTATGATTTTGTTAATATGGAAACTTGGCATCAATTCAGGTCACAGCCAAACTATAAATCAGTAGGTACATCTTAAGGCGTTGTCTCATTTTAAAAGAAGTAAAAATTACTTCAATACCCAAGGTCTAACTACAAATGTTAGTGATTTTTTTCTGGCATTTCCTAAAACCATGTGGTAGCATGGTATATTAAATAGTCAACCATCATGGAAGACTGGGGTTTAAATTCTGCTTCCAAATTATACTGGTTACATGAGGCTCACCGAATCATTTAACCTCTCTTTCGCCCAGGAAAACCTCTAGGACTATAAAAAGCAGGGTGGATATCCAATCAGCATTGAATTTTTTATATAGAGGTCCCAAAACAAGTAACATCACAAGTGTAGTCCAAAGAAACCAAACTAGTTGATGCCTCCAAAACATACTGCTCTTGTGGCTGATAAAAAACACTTTGCTTCTCTATACCCCAAGCTCCATTCTAAAATTTGAAACTGAAGCACAGTTGCTGATCTGTATTGTTAAGATCTAGTTTTCTCATTAGAAACTACACCATGAAATTACAGGTCCCCTCCATCTGACCTTTTACCCTCCCCCCAAAATGACTTAGAAATTGAGTATGAGGGCATTTCCAATATAGAAATTCCAAAAATATTTTGAATAGGGGAAATACTATTGAATTCCTAAAAACTTCTACAGATAAATATTATTTAGATGTTTAAGGTTTGGTATGTTTAAAAGAAACAAGTATTATCACTTTATAGTCAAATCTCTTGTGTTGTATTCAGAAATGAATCTCTGAACACAAAAATATTACAATGAAATCTGTTTAAATCTCTTCAAAAATATCACTATATTCTTTCAAAATTAATTTTTTAAAAAGTTTTTCTTGTAAAGGCTTTTATTCAATTTATAATTTCATTCTTGTAGGAAAGGATGGTATAGTTTCCCTCCCTTACCAAAAAAAATTCTGAGAATACTATGCTATGAATATAAACATTCATTATATGCTCAGATGAGTCCATACAAGATGAGATGGAAGAAAGCACTAACATATTGGGGGTTTCATGTAGGAGGTAGCAATTGACATGGGCATTGAAGGAAACTGAATATCTTAAGAGACAAAGGTGAGGAAGAAGCATAGTTCAGGCACAAGACAACCTCTTCAAAGTCCTGGAGATAAGACACAGCATGCCGCATTTGGCGCACCTAGTTGTCTAGTTTGGCTGGAATATAGATTGTATGACGGAGACTAATATGAAGTATTTTGAAAGACAGCAATCAGATGATGGGAACTTTTATATTACAGATTAAGAATTTATTTTTTTCACACTAGGAACAGGCAACCACTGAATTTTTTGAGTGGACATCTGACATTCTCAGGCCTGTGTATTAGGAATAGCAATTTGGCTGTAGCATGGAGGGTGGTTTGGAGCCTAAGATTAGCACCAACTAGCACAACTAAGAGGCTATTGTAGTAGCATAGGCAAGGACTTATGAGGACACGAAGTAGGGTCATGACTATGTGAGTCTCAGGATAAAGGAGTAAAATAAGAAAAATATCATGGAAACAGCATCAACAAGATATGGAAATTAATTGGGTATATGAGGTAGTGGAAAGGCAAAGGTGAAGGATGACTCAAAGGTTGTGAACATGTGTCATTAGAAAGATGGCATCCTCTGCTAAAAAAGAAAAGTGTGTGGGAAGGATGTTTTCAGGAAATAGAGTAAGATTAATTGTAGATGCATTGACTCTAAGATACTGATGCGAAATTTGTATCAAAGTGTGCAACGGGCAGTCGATAAGATAGTACTAGAGTTCAAGAGAGAGATGAAAGTTGGATATGTAGATTTGAGATTAATCTTCATAGAGCTAATTGAACTGATAGGAACTGGAGAGATAAGCAGCAATGTTAAGAAAGAGTAGAGAAGATGTCCCTGGACAGAACTTTGGAGGATATTAATGCTTAATAAGAAGACAGATGGAATTGTAGCAGAAGACTAAGAAGGAATGATCAGATAGATATGAGAACAAAGAGCAAGACAGCATTGTCATGTAGGCCAAGGGATGAGAATATAGTGGAGGAGGAGGCATTCTACAAATCAAAACATCTCCATATCATAGTTGAGGAACAACTCAGGGATCCAGCCTAACCTTCATATATCTTGATGTCTTTAGGTATTATAATTTCCTAGCTAAATTTGGATAAGCACTATTCCTCAAAGAAAGCCTTTAAATTCTCATTCACAGGCAGCTAGGTGTCTCAGTGAGTAGAGCACAGGGCCTGGAGTCAAGAGGACCTGAGTTCAAATGCGGCCTCAGACACTTGACACATGTATTAGCTGTGCGACCTTGGGCAAATTACTTAATCCCAATTGCCCTGCCTTCCCCCCTCCAAAAAAATGAATTCTTATTCATTCATTCATTCATAAAAGAAAGGTCTCTCAAAGAGTGGATAGGACATTTTAATACTTTATGCAGAACTAACTGTGTTAGTTGTGGTGAAAGTAGGGGTGAACAATTGAGAAATTAAAAACTCTTTCTTGGGGTTCTATAGAGTGTGTTTAATCCTGGGGTAGATTGCTGAGAAATTTGTAGGATCTCTTTAGAGAAGCATTTTAAAACAGGCAAGTTACTAACCATTTCATACAATTTAGATGCTATCATCCTAATAGCTTCTAGGGGAATATAAGTACTCAAAGGCAAAGAAGGTTAAATTTGTCATTGCATCCTAATTGCATAGTATAGTGTCTTGTATGTAGTAGGCATTTCAAAATATTTGTTGAATTGAATTGAGATAACTTTCACAAATTTCCTTTTAACTTTATGATTCTAAACCAGTGCACATTATGAGATCACAAATGAAAGGAATGCAGTTATAGCACATTGTAAAGTGTGTATTCATAATAGGAAATTAAAAATAATTAAATGGTTAAAATTGTTAATAAAGAAAATAATTTCTTTTTACTTCACTTTCTTCCAAGTGAGACCTTGTGAATATCCAGAAATTGAAAATGGATACGTTTATAAGCCATATTGGCAGACTGAGAAATACTATCGAAGTTTGTTTCCACAACCTATAGGAAAAGAAATGCACTACCATTGTAATGAAAATTATGTACCTGCTCAAGGATATTCCTCAGACTATTGGGCAACATTTTCATGTACTGAAGAAGGATGGTCTCCAGTGCCAGAATGCGTTAGTGAGTATACTTCTTTCAACTCTTTGTAATGGGCCCAAATGATAGGAAGTCCCAGATTATATTTGGAAAGGATATAACATTTCATTTCAGTGAGGTCTTTATGATACCATCATTGAACATTACAGAAGGTTAGTATTCCCTCCTGATATAGGTTGGACATGACCTATCAGAAGAAAGTTTATTTTGCAAAAGCCAATGAACTTCATAAGTTCTCAAGTCTCTTCATACTAGGGTCCCCCCTTCATGAATCACTACCACAGGATGCAATTTGCCATGTTCAGTATCATTGAACTCTGGCATCACTTTCTGCTTCCCTAATTATGTTATTTCTTCTTGGATAGTACCCCCTATTCTCTGATAATGCTGATCGTTTTATGAAATCACACCTGGCTTCTTTAGTAGCACTATGTGTTCTAAGGTACCATTACCTGCTCTCTGATAGTGTAGCCTATTCCCCCAAAGTTCCTTTGATAGGATAATCTGGTCTCTTGTAGCATTGCTTATTGTCTGACTGTGACTGCTACCCTGTCTTGACTGCCTTTAACTTATAAAATGAATTTTAATTCAAATCTTTGATCTTTAATTTCCTAATTTTCCCCTGTTTACCTCACCCTTTACTCCCCAGAGGTCAATCCATTATAACAAAGATTTATTTCTACAAAGAAAAAAGAGAAAGAATTAAAAAGGGAAAACAATGGATGCATCAAAATAATCTGACTATATATAATGTTTCATACACAAGGACCCCAACTTCTACAAAGAAGTAGGGAGAAGTGTCTTTTCATTTTTTATTTTGGGTCAGGTTTGTTTTTATGATTTTTCAACATTCCTTTTTTCTTTTGTAAATAATTTGTTAAATAATATTTTATTTTCCTTCAATTACATGTAAAAACAATTTTTATCATTTGTTTTTTAAGCAGTTTTTTTTTACCACAACACAAATACAAAATAGAGAAAAGAAACAAAAACATATCATAAACTTAAAGTAAGAAAGAAAAAAAAGCATGTCATGTGCATAGCAGAATATAGGAGAGGATTCAAAATATATAACAATAAATTTTCATTTCATGAAAGCCTGTATGATAAGTAATACACCTTGTGTTGACAATTGTCCATCTTTTCTTTGCTTCCTTGTGTTTTCTTTTGTTCTCTGTTGTGCACTTTTAAACTTTCTTCCTTTTTTCCCCTTCCCCCACACCCCTAGAAGGCTACAATATAATTCATATATTTCTTGATATATACATACACATACAGATGTATGTGTACACTTATACATATATACATAAGTATATAGACATATACTTTCCCAAACATAATCTAGTCCTGATCTTAGTTTTTTGTGTTTGTACATGTCTTTTGTTTTCTATTCTTCTTGCCTCCTCTACTTTACCTCTATCTTTTTTTTATTTTTGCTATTTGGCAGGGCAATTGGGGTTAAGTGACTTGCCCAAGGTCATACAGCTAGTACATGTGTCAAGTGTCTGAGGTTGGATTTGAACTCAGGTCCTCCTGACTCCAGGGCCAGTGCTCAACTCCCTGGACCACCTAGCTGCCCCTTTACTTCTATCTTCTACATCACCTTCCTATTACTTGCCTGCCCCACTCCTCCCCCAACCACCCTGCCCTCCTACTACTTTC
>CM053626.1:262958331-262975607 GCA_028646595.1 Phalanger gymnotis | reverse complement strand
ATCTTTTATCTAGAGACTAGTCTTTTGCAATGTCGGTGTCAAATATCTATATTGCAATACAACAAAAACTTCAAAAAATAAGTTTAGAAAGAATATGGTGATGTTTTTAAAGAGATTTACACAGGTTTCACTGTAGTATTTTTGTGTTCATAGACTCATTTCTGAATAAAACATAAGAGATATGATTATAAAGTAACAATACTTGTTTCTTTTAAACATACCAAACCTTAAATATCTTAATAACATTTATCTGTATTTGATATCTATAGATAAATCCTGATTCTATGACTTATTAATTGTGATGTTGGGCAACTCACTTAGCATTTAAGATCTTGGTTTTCTTTTCTTTAAAAATATAAGGATTCTGTTAAATAATACCTAACATTCATTAAAGCTTTCGCATTCTGTGTTTTTGTGGAAATTTCTTTAGACAATTTGTTTCAATGAATTTGGGCGATATGTGGGGCGGGAGGAACGAGCAAAACTCCTTTTGCCTAACTACTGTAATGTTGGCCACCATTAAGAGTTGAGGAAACAGGACATATTTTTCATGTTCTCATCTTGTTTTCTTTTTTTCATGTAAAATGAACATATTTTACTCTTCCTACTACTACAATCCACACTTCTCCTATGTTGCAAGGTCTAGTTAATTATACTTCCAAAATATTTTACATTCTTATTGCCATCAACATAATTCAAGTCACTGTTACCTCTCACCTAGAATGTTAGCACTCTCCTAGCAAATCTTTCCCTCTCTAACATATCTGTCTAAACATGAAATTTTCCTTTCTATTCCATTCCTCTATGGTAAGCTATCCAAAAGACATCTCAAACTCAAAGCAAACAGGGTAAAAAGAGATCTACTTAACTTCACTCCATATCTCTTTCTATGTTCTAAAATGTGAAACTGAAGCACAGTTGCTGATCTGTATTGTTAAGATCTAGTTTACTCATTAGAAACTACACCATGAAATTACAGGTCCTCTCTATCCCACCTTTTATCCTCCCCCCAAAATGACTTATAAATTGAGTATGAGGGTATTTACAATATAGAACTTCCAAAAATATTTTGAGGATGGGCAATACCATTGAATTTCTAACAAGTTCTACAGATAAATGTTATTAAGATGTTTAAGGTTTGATATGTTTAAAAGAAACAAGTATTGTTACTTTGTAATCATATCTCTTACGTTTTATTCAGAAATGAGTCTATAAACACAAAAATACTACAGTGAAACCTGTGTAAATCTCTTTAAAAACATCACCACATTCTTTCTAAATTGTTTTTTTTTAAGTTTTTGTTGTATTGGCTTCTTATTCAATTTATAATTTCATTCTTGGAGGAAAGGATGATACACTTTCCTTCCCCTACCAAAAAAAATCTCTGAATATTGTACTATGAATATAAACATTCATTATATGCTCAGAGGAGTAAATACAAGATGAGGTGGAAGAAAGCACTAACAATTTGGGGGTTTAACGTAGGAGGTAGCAACTGACCTGGGTATTGAAGGAAGCTGAGCATTTTAAGGGACAAAGGTGAGAAAGAAGTATAGTTCAGGCACAAGATAGCCTGCTCAAAATCCTGGAGATAAGACACAGCATGCCACATTTGGAGCATCTACTTGTCTAGTTTGCCTAGAATGAAGATTGTATGACAGAGACTAATATGAAATATTTTGAAAGGTAGATGGGAATCAGATTATGGGAGCTTTTGTATTACGGATTGAGAATTTATTTATTTTTACACTAGAAGCAGGCAACTACTGCATTTTTGAGTAGACAACTGCCATTCTCAAACCTGTGTGTTAGGAATAGTAACGTGATGGTTGTGTGGAGGGTGGTTTGGAGACTAAGATTAGAACCAACTAGAACAACTAAGAGGCTATTGTAGTAGTATAGGCAAGGACTTATGAGGACATGAAGTAGGGTCATGACTGTGTGAGTCTCAGGATAAAGGAGCAAAATAAGAGAAATGTCATGGAAATAGCATCAACAAGACAAGGAAATTATTTGGATATGTGAGGTAGTGGAAAGGCAAAGGTGAAGGATGACTCAAAGATTGTGAACCTGTGTCATTAGAAGGATGGCATCCTCTACTAAAAAAGGAAAGTGTGCGGGAAGGATGTTTTCAGGAAATAGAATAAGATCAATTGTAGATGTATTGAGTCTAAGATACTGATGTGAAATTTGTATCAAAGTGTGCAACAGGCAGTCGATAAGATGGGACTAGGGTTCAGGAGAAAGATGAAAGTTGGATATGTAGATTTGAGAATCATCTTTGTAGAGCTAATTGAACTTATAGGAGCTGAAGAGATCAGCAACATTAAGAAAGAGTAGAGAAGATGTCCCTGGACAGAGCTTTGGAGGATATCAATGTTTAATAAGAAGAGAGATGGAATTGTAGCAGAAGACTGAGAAGAAATGATCAGATAAATATGAGAACAAAGAGCAAGACAGCATTGTCATATAGGCCAAGGGATGAGAATATAGTGGAAGAGGAGGCATTCTACAAATCAAAACATCTCCATATCATAGTTGAGGAACACCCCAGGGATCCAGCCTAACCTTCATATATCTTGATGTCTTTAGTCATTATAATTTCCTAGCCAACTTTGGATAAGCACTATTCCTTAAAGAAAGCTGTTAAATTCTTTTTCATTCATTCATGCATAAAGGAAAGGGCTGGCAAGAGTGGTTATGATATTTTGATATTTTATGCAGAACTAACTGAGTTCCTGGGGTGGTAAAAGTGGGGATGAACAATTGAGAAATTAAAAACTCTTTCTTGGGGTTCTATAGAGTGTGTTTAGTCTTGGGGTGGATTGCTGAGAAATTTGCAGGATCTCTTTAGGAAAGCATTTAAAAATAGGCAAGTTACTAACTATTTAATAAAATTTAGATGCTATCATCTTCAGAGCATCTAGCGGAATATAAGTTCTCAAAGGCAAAGAAGGTTACATTTGTCTTTGCATCCTAATTGCATTGTATAGCGTCTTGTATGTAGTAGGCATTTCAAAATATCTGTTGAATTGAATTGAGATAACCTTCACAAATTCCTTCTAACTTTATGATTCTAAACCAGTGCACATTATGAGATCACAAATGAATGGAATGAAGTTATAGTACATTGTAAAGTATGTATTCATGATAGGAAATTAAAATTAATTAAATTGTTAAAATTATTAATAAGGAAAATAATTTCTTTTTACTTCACTTTCTCCCAAGTGAGACTTTGTGAATATCCAGAAATTAAAGATGGATTCATTTATAAGCCATTTTGGCACACTGAGAAATACTATTGAAGTTTGTTTCCACAATCTATAGGAAATGTAATGCACTATCATTGTAATGAAAATTATGTACCTGCTCAAGGATCTTCCTCAGACTATTGGACAACATTTTCATGTACTGAAGAAGGATGGTCTCCAGTGCCAGAATGCCTTAGTGAATATGCTTCTTTCAACTGTTTGTAATGGGCCCAAATGGTAGGAAGTCCCAGATTATATTTGGAAAGGGTATAGCATTTCATTTCAGTGAGGTCTTTATGATATCACCATTGAACATTACATAAAGTTAGAATTCCCTCCTGAAACATGGTGGACATGACTTATCAGAAGAAAGTTTGTTTTGCAAAAGGCAATGAACTTTATAAATTCTCAAGTCTCTTCATACTAGAGTCAACCCTTCCAACTACCATAGGATGCCATTTACTGTGGTCATTATCATCGAGCTGTGGTATCACTTTCTGCTTCCCTAATGATGCTATTTCTTCTTGGATAGTACCTCCTGTTCTATGATAATGCTGATCATTTTATGAGATTACACCTCCCTTCTTTAGTAGCACTGTCTGTTCTAAGGTACCATTGCCTGCTCTCTGAGAGTGTAGCCTATTCTCCCAAAATTCCTTTGATAGGATAAGCCACTCTCTTGTAGCACTGCTTATTTTCTGACAGTGTGACTGCAACACTGTCTTCCACGCTGTCCTTAATTTATAGGATGAATTTTAATTCAAATCTTTGATCTTTAATTTCCTAATTTCCCCCTGTTTCCTTCTTCACCCTTTATTTCCCAGACATTAACCCATTATAACAACGATTTATTTCTACAAAGAAAAAAGGGAAAGAAGAAAACAATGGGAAAACATTGTATACATCAAAAAATCTGACTATATATAATGTTTCATACAAAAGGACCCCAAACTTCTACAAACAAGTAGGGAGAAGTGTCTTTTTCATTTCTTATTTTGGGTCAGGTTTGTTTTTATGATTTTTCAACATTTTAAAAAATTTTTTAGTTGTTTAATAATATTTTATTTTTCCCCAATTATATGTAAAAATAATTTTTATCATTTGTTTTTTCAAAAGTTTTTAGTTCACAATTTTATCCCTCCGTCCTTCCCCTCATCCCTTCCTGCGATGGTAAACTATCTGATACAGTTTATACATTATCAGTCATGGAAAATATTTCCATAATAGTCATTATCTTTGAGAAAACACAAACAAAAAAAGAGAAAGAAGGAGGGAGGAAAAGAAGGAAGAAAGGAAGGAAGGAGAGAGGGAAGTAAGAAGGTGGAAGGCAAGGAGGAAGGAAGAGAGGAAATAAAGAGGGAGGGAAGAGAGAAGGAGGAAGGAAGGAGATAGAAAGAGAGAAGGAAGGAGAAAAAGGTGCAAGGAAAAAAGAAAGGAAGAAAGGAAAAGAATAAAGGAAGAGAAAATAGTATGCTTTGCCATTCGGACAATACTGTATTCAGATATCATCAGTTCTTTCTCTTGAGCTGGATAGTGCTATTAATGATGAGTCCTTTGGGATTGTCTTAGATCACAGTATTGCTAAGAATAGTTAAGTCATTCACATTGGTTCTTTGTACAACATTGCTGCTACTCTGTACAATATTTTGTTTTGTTTTGTTTTCTGGTTCTTCTCACTTCACTCTTTATCTGTTTATGTAAATCCAGACCTTTCTGAAATTATCCTGCTTGTAATTTCTTATAGCACAAAAATATTTCATTACAACCATGTGCCAAAATTTGTTCAGCCTTTCCCCAAATAATGAGCATCCCCTCAACTTTCAATTCTTAGCCACTACAAAAAGAGCTGCTATAAATATTTTTGTACAGATAGGTTCTTCTCCTCCTCCTTTTAAAAATCCCTTTGGGTATTGCTACATCAGGGGCCACCTCTAGTCATCCTGATCGCTGTCTTTCCACTGGACCCAGATGGCTCTGAAGGAGAAGACGAGGCTGGTAATTCACTTAGATCTAATTCACTTGCAAGTAATGGCATCACCTTCCTGATATCATGGTCATCTTTGAGAACAAAGGACAAATAACATGGTAGAATCACAGGGTACCTGTTTTCATAGCTATTTGGGCATAGTTCCAAATTCTCTCCAGAATGGTTAGATCAGTTCATGACTCCACCAACAAGGCATTAGTTTTACCTTATCTTCTCTACTATTTATCATTTTCCATTTTTTTTCATATTAAGCAATCTGTTAGGTGTGAGCTGGTACCTCATAGTTGTCTCAATTTGAATTCCTGTAATCATTAGTGATTTAAAGCATTTTTAAAAGGGCTATAGAGAACTTTGATTTCTTTGACTGAAAACTGACTGTTTGTATCTTTCAATTATTTGTCAATTGGAGAATGACTTTTATTCCTTTTCTCTTTGTATTTAAGAAACGAGGCTTTGATCAGTGATACCTGCAGAAAATTTCCCCCCAATTTTCTGCTTTCCTTCTAATTTTGGTTGCTTGGTTTTTATTTGTGCAAAACTATTTTAATATTTTATAATTAAAATTATCTGTTTTATATTTTGTAATGTTCTCTATATCTTGTTTAGTACTAAATATTTCCTTCCAAAGATCTGACAGGTAAACTAGTCCATGCTCCCCTAATTTGCTTGTAACATCACTCTTTATATCTAAATCATGTACTCATTTTGACCCTATCTTGGTATGTGGTATGAGATGTTGGTCTATGCGTAATTTCTGCCATAAAGTTTTCCAGTTTTCTCACCTGTTTTTTTTGTCAAATAGTGAGTTTTTAACCCAGAAGTTGGGGTTTTGGGGTTCATCAAACACTAAATCACTATGGTCATTTACAACTTTGTCTTATATACCTAATCTATTTGACTGATCCACCACTCTATTTCTTAGCCAGTACCAAGTAGTTTTGATTATTATTACTTTATAATAAAGTTTGAGATCTGGTACTGCTTCCTTCACATTTTTTTTCCATTGATCCTTTGATACTTGACCTTTTGTTCCTCCATGCGAAGTTTTATTTTCTAATTCTTTAAAAAAAACCTTTTTGGTGGTTTGATTAGTATGCCATGCAATAAATACATTGATTTAGGTAGAATTTTCATTTTGGTTGTTTTGACTCTATTCATGAGCAATTAATATTTCTCCAATTGTTTCTTTCTGACTTTATTTGTGTGAAATGTTTTGTAATTGTGTTCATATGATTCCCAGGTTTGTCTTATAGGTAGATTCCCAAGTTTTTATTTATTGTCTACACTCCTTTAAATTGGAATTTCTTCTTCTATTTCTTGCTGCTGGACTTTGTTGACAATATACATAAATGCTGATGATTTATGTGTATTTGTTTTATATCCTGATAATTTGTTGAAATTCTTAATTGTTTAATTTTTTGGTTAATTCTCTAGGTTTCTCTAAGTATACCCTCATATCATCTGCAAGGAATGATAGTTTTTTTTCCCTCATTGCCTGTTCTAATTAACTTAATTTCTTCTTCTCTTACTGCTGTAGCTAACATTTCAAGTACAATTTTGTATAATAGTGGTAATAATTGGCATCTTTGTTTTATTTCTTATCTTATTGGAAAGGATTGTAGCTTATCCTCATTACAGATAATACTTGCTGATTGTTTTATAGATATTACTTATCAGTTTTTGGGGTGTAGGGTGTGTTAAGGCAGGACTGGTACCTCTGCTGGGATGGCTGCTGAGCCCTTTTCAGGGCTACTTTCCACCTTTGGTGTCCAGCTGTTCCACCCAACTCTCAACTGTGGCTCCAAGAAGCTGTGGCATGCAGAGAGGCCACACTCTGGTAAACCATTTTGCCAGATGGGCTGAGCCAGGTTGAGGGTAACCAAGGGGTCTCAAACCCATTGGTGAGTTAGGGAGGTGTCTACCCCAAGCATACAAAGATTTCCCCTGGTGGAATAGGTGGATGAGAACAATTTATTCAAAAGGTCATGAAGGCAGCTGAGGCAGGTGTGAGGAGTGCTTTGAGCTTGGTTAGACATCAAAGATGCCAAGGTCATCCACTGCATCTTGAGCCATCACCAGTTGTCTTCATTCTGTCCTGCCACTGGACTGTGATGACTCTGGAGGAGAGAGTGAGGCCAAGGACTTCATGCAACTCTGCCTCACTTAAATCCAATTTATGCATGAATCAAAAGACATTACCCATACCATTTTACCATTATATCTATCTCAAAGTCCTGTGGCAACAGGCACGTGACAAAACATCAGGTGCAGATATACCGGGAGTTGTAGTCACAATCTTGCATACAGGCAGCCCAGGTCATAGGGTAGTTTCTCACTGGAAGCACCAGTGGGATTTGGCAGCCCCTTGGGTGTCTGAACAGCCTTTTAAGGATTGCACTGCTCATCTCCTGGTGTGAGGAAGGGGTTAGAAAAGGTGCCCTCAAAATTGTCTACTTATCAAACCCTTACCATATTACTGTGGCATGCAAGGAATTCTACTCTGCAGTCAAAACACAGAGAAACATACAAAAACATCTGCAAAGATGTTTCCACTCACCATTGGCACATGGAATATGTGCACACTTATTGACAACACATAATCCAGTAGACCTGAAAGGCAAACAACTCTTGTTGCAGGAGAACTCAGTAGGTGTTGCATCCAAATAGTAGTCCTGAGTGAAACAAGACTGGCAAATGAAGGCCAGCTTACTGAAGTTGGAGTCAGATATATGTTCTTCTAGAGTGGCCACAGTGAAGGAGAATGCCATGAAGTTGGAATAAGTTTTGCAATCAAAAGTAATCTAGTCAACAAGCTTGTATGCCTGCCAAAAGGAGTGAACACATGACAATGGGATTGTCACTTGCAGGAAAATGTCATGCCACCATCTTCAGTGCGTATGCTCCCAACATGTTGAACCCTGATGAGGTCAAAGAAAAATGTATGAAGACCTCGAGACCCTTATCATCAATGTGCCAAAAGAGGACAAGCTTATAATTCTGGGTGACTTTAATGCTAGAGTAGGCTGAGACTACCAGACTTGGCCGGGAGTCCTAGTGAGGAATGGAATTGGAAACAGCAAGATCAATGGTCACTTACTGCTGAAGACTGGCGCATCTCATAACCTTCTCAACACCAACACTGTCTTCCATTTACCTAAACATAATAAAACTTCATGGATGCACCCCCACAGCAAACCTTGATGTTTAATAGACTATGTGATTGTAAGGAGAAGAGACAGACAGGTTGTGAGAGTGATGAAGGCAATGTGTGCTGCAGAGTGCTGGACTGATCAGAGACTTACCCTTTCCAAGCTAAATATTTGATTTCAGCAAAAATGGCAGCCCCAAGGCAAAATGGCTACCAGAAGAATTAATGTCAACAAATTAGAGCCCTTCTCTGAGTGGAAACAGTTCGTTTCTAACTTGGAGGGAAAATTGAAACAACACACAGTTGGCAACAGTGGAGCAGAAAAGGAGTGGGCAGCTTTCAGAGATGTGGTATATAGCACTGCCTTTCTCATCTGGGTCAGAACACTCACAAACACCAAGACTGGTTTGATGGAAATGATGGGGAAATTCAGAAGCTGCTAAATGAAAAACAGGAACTCCTCAGGCTTTACCAGCAGGATAGCTCATTCATCTCTAAGAAGACAGCATTTAATTCCATCAAAAATTAAGTACAAGCAAAGCTTAGAGATATGCAATATTCTTGGCTCAGTAAGAAGGCAGATGAAATTCAGTTTTATGCTGACAGTAATAATGCAAAACACTTTTATGATGTCCTGAAGGCTATTCATGGGCCAAAGACATATTTGCATCTCAACTACACAGTGCTGATAGAGCCACAGTGATTACTGATAAGGACATGATCCCAGAGAGATGGGCTGAACACTTCCATAAGGTTCTTAACAGACCATCATTAATCAATGCTGAAGCCATCCACGTATACCTCACGTTGAAGTCAATCCCTCCCTAGCTGAAGTTCTAACTGAAAAAGATGTTTTGAATGCTGTCAGGCTCTTTTCATGTGGCAAAGCACTTGGTGCTGTTTCTGTTCCAGCTGAGATTTACAAGGTAGGTGGTCCACTGCTCACACAAAAGCTGACTGAAATTTTCCTGGTTATATTGCAAGAGGAGGTTATCTCCTAGTACTTACAAAATGCCTCCATTGTCCATCTCTATAAGGGTAAAAGAAATAGATTGTCCTGTAACAATCACAATGGGATATCTATGTCAGGCATTGCTGGCAAGATTCTTGCCAGAGTCCTCCTAAATAGGCTGATCTTTCACGTGGAAGGTGGTCATCTACCTGAGAGCCAGTGTGGCTTCAGAAAGGGCTGAGGAATAGTTGATATGCTGTTTGCTCCTGGACAACTCCTGGCAAAATGCCAGGACTAGAACAAAGGTCTGCATAGGTTTGTAGATCTGACCAAGGCTTTTGATAGTGTTAGTTATGAGGGCTTATGGAAAATCATATAAAAATTTGGTTACCTGGAGAAGTTCATCAGCATTTTAAATCAATTTCATGACAGCATGCTTGCCCAGGTTCTAGATAGTGGAGGATGTTCTTGTGACTTCCCAATCACCAATAGAGTGAAACAAGGCTGTGTGTTTGCTCCCATGCTTTCTAGTACGATGTTTTCAGCAGTGTTGTGAAATGCTTTCAATGAGGATGAACATGGCATCAAGGTCGGCTACCACACTGATGGTAAATTGTTCTACTTGATAAGGCTACAAAACAAGGCCAAAGTGGAAGGAATGTTAGTGCATGATTTTCTGTTTGCAGATGATTGTGCACTTACTGTAGCCTTTGAAGTCGAGATGCAATGAAGTAAGGATCAATTCTCTGTTGCTTGTGTTAACTTTGGCCTAACAATTAACACTAAGAAAATACAGGTGCTCCATTAGCCACCACCACACCATCCATACGTGGAACCATCAGTTACAGCAAATGGAGAAGTTTTGAATGCCGTGGATAAGTTCGCTGGCCTTGGTAGTGTACTTTCCAGGGATGCACCCACTGATAATGAAGTTGACACATACATTGCCAGAGCTAGCTCATTGTTTGGGAAGAAAAGTATGCGAGAGAAGAGGTATTAGACTGATCACCAAACTGAAGGTCTACAGAACTGTGGTGTTGAACTCATTGTTGTATGCCTGTGAAACCTAGACAGTCTACCAGTGCCACGCCAGGAAACTGAGTCACTTCCATTTGAATTGTCTTAGGAAGATTCTGAAGATCATCTGGCAGGATAAGGTACCAGACACTAAGGTCTTTCCTCAAACTAAACTGCCAAGCCTTCAAACTCTTCTTCAGAGAACCCAACTCTGATGGGCTGACCATGTTGTTTGAATGCAAAACATATGCTTGCCAAAAAGACTATTCTAAGGAGAACTCACACAGGACAAGTGTTCACATGGTGGTCAGAAGAAGCAATACAAGGACACTCTCAAGGTCTCTCTCAAGAACTTTGGAACTGATTGTGTGACTTAGGAGACATTGGCACAGCACCATTCAGCATGCCATTCCAACATCAGAGAAGGTGCTGTGCTCCATGCACAAAGAAGAATTGTAACAGCTCAAAGGAAACATGGGATGTGCAAGTTTGGATTATCCACCCCAAGTGTTCACACAGACTATTTGTGGCTGACCTGTGGTAGAGCATTCCAAGCTCATATTGGACTGATCAGCCACAGGCAGACACACTGAAACTTGACTCTAGCATAGTGACGTCATTTTAATATTCTTCAAGAATGAAGGACACCAACCAAGCAACTTATCATTTTAAGCAAAGCTCCATGCTCTCTAATGTTTCAACAGGAAAGGGTGTTGTATTTTGTCAAAGACATTTTCTACATTTATTGGGATAATAAAATGATTTCTGTTGGTTTTGTTATTAACATGGTCGACTGTGCTGATAGTTTTTCTAATACTGAAACAATCCTACATTCCTGGTATAAATCCACCTGGTCATTGTGTATAATTTTTGTCACATGTTGCTGTGATCTCATTGCTAACATTTTATTTAATTTTTTTTTGTCAATAAGGGAAAGTTGTCTACAATGGTTTTTCTTTTCTGTTTCCACTCTTTCTGGATAAGGCATGAGCACGACATTTGTATCATGAAAGGAATTTGGTAGGATTCCTTCTTTGACTGTTTTTCCAAATAACTTGGGATTAATTGTTCTTTAAATGTTTAATAGAATTTGCTTGTGTAGCCATCTGGCCCTGGTTTGTTGTTTTTTTTTTCTTAGAAAATTCACTGATGGTGTGTTCAATTTCTTTTTCTAGGTGGGGTTGAGGATTCCATTTTCTCTTTTGTTAATCTAGGGAATTTTTATTTTTTAAATATCTCTCCATTTTGCTTAGATTGTCAGATTTATTGGCATGTAATTGGGTAAAATAGTTCCTAATAATTATTTTTACTCCCTCTTCATTGGTGGTGAATTTACCCATTTCATTTTTGATACTGGTAATTTGGTTTTCTTCTTTCCCTTTTTAAAACCAAATTAACAAAGTTTTATTATTGTTTTTTTTCTATTTTTTATTAAACCAGTGTCTAGATTTATTTATTAATTCAATGATTTTGTCTCTGCTCCAATTTTTCAGGATTTCCAAACTGGTATTTAACTAGGAATTTTTAATTTTTTCTTTCTCCAGTTTTTTTTAGTTACACATCCAATTCATTTATCTTTTCTTTCTCTATTTTATAGACATGAGCATTTAGATATATAAAGCTTCCCCTAGGTACTGCTTTGGCTTCATCCTAAATTTTGGAATGCTTTCCATTCTTTTTATTTTCTTTAATGAAATTATTGATCATTTCTATGATTTGTTCTTTAACTGATTTGAAGATTAGACTAGTTTCCAGTTAATTTTTAATCTGTCTTTTTGCAGCCCTTTGTTGAGTGTAATTTTTATCGCATTATGATCCCAAAGGTGTGTATTTTTGTTTTTCTGCCTTCCTGCAATTGTTGTTGAGGTTTTTATGCTATGACACATGGTTAAGTTTTGTGTAAGTGCCATGTTGCACTGAGGAAAAGGTATATTCCCTTCTATCCCTTTTTGATTTTCTCTGGAGTTCTATTATATCTAACTTTTCTAAAATTCTGTTTACCTTCTCAACTTCATTCTTGTTTATTTTTTGGTTAAACTTATCTAGTTTTGAGAAGGGAAATTTGAGTTCTCTCACTACTATAGTTTTACTTTCTATTTTCTTCTGTAGCTCATTTTACTTCTTTAAAAATTTAGAGCTATACTATTTTGTGCATATGTTTAGCATTGATAATTCTTCATTGTCCATAGTACCTTATAGCAAGATATTGTTTCATTCCTTATCTCTTTTATTAGGTATATTTTTGCTTTTGCTTTGTTTGTGATCATGGTAGCTACCTTTGCTATTTTAAAATTTCAGCCCCTTACCTTTACTCTGTGTGTGTCTCTGTGCTTCAGTTGTGTTTCTTATAAACAGTATCCTGCAGAATTCTGGATTTTAATCCATTCTGCAATCTGCTTCTGTTTTATGGGTGAGTTCATTCACATTTACAGTTATCAGAACTAACTGTGTATTTCCCTCCATACTACTTTCCCTTACTTATCCTTTTCTTCCTTTCAACTTTCACCCTGTCCTTCCTCAAAAGTATTTTATTTCTGACCACCATCTCTCCCAATCTGACCTCTCTTCTATCAGTCCCCCAATTTTTTTATCCTTGTGCCTTTTTACTTCCCTATAGAGTAAGATAGATTTTTATATCCAACTGAGTGTGTATGTTATTCTTTCTTTGATCCTATTCTGATGAGAGTAAGGTTTAAGCATTATCTGCCACCCCTCTCACCTTACACTACACTGTAATAGCTCTTTCGCTTCTCTTTTATGTGAGATAATTTACCTGATTCTATCTCTTCCTTCTCTCTTCTCCATGTGCTATGACTTTTTAATATAAATGTATTAGCTATTGGCATATTTGCATAGATAAGACATCTCTCCCTACTTAATTTAATGTAAAGGAAATTATTCATTTTGCACCTGACTCAGGTCTCTATCTCTTCTTTATTTATAAATTGTTCACCTATCCATAAATCTGATAGGTAATATGTTCTATGTTCTTTAAGATTTCTTTGTTAGTGGTATACTCACTCTTTTCATTTTTAATACTAGTGTTTTTTCTCTCTTTTTTAAAATAAAAATAACCAATGCTTTATCTATTTTATTGTTTTTCATACAACCAGATCCTAGTTTTATTTATTAATTTAATGATTTTTATACTCAATTTTTATATTACCCTTAATTTCTGGGATATTCGATTTAGCATTTAATTGGAGATTTTTAGTTTGTTCTTTTTCTGGTGTTTTTAACTTCATACCCAATTCATGAGTATTTTGTTCTTCCAAATGAATGCCACTATTATTTTTTCTAACTCAATAATTTTTTTTTACTAATTTAAATGTGATGACACTGAATAAATAACTTAGCTGAAATTGTCTTCTTTATTATATTGGTTTTACATAGCCATGAACAATAAATATTATTCAAATATTTAGATCTGACTGTATTGTATAAAAAGTGTTTTATGTTTATGTTCACATAATTCCTGTGTCTGTTTGGGCAGGTTTCAATCAGTTATTTTATGTTGTCTAGTTATTTTAGATGGTCTAAAATAATACTGAATAATATTGCTGACACATAAGGTAGTTTCCCTATTTTTCTCTTTTGATTAAATCTGTTTTAGCTTTAACTTTGTCTGAGATCATATTACTATCCCTGCCCTTTTTATATAATAAATTTTACTCATACCCTTTCTTTTGTCTTTCTGTGTATTTCTTATTTTTATGGTGTTTCTTGAAAGTAACATATTGTTGAATTCAAATTTTTAATCTATTTTCATTTTATGGGTAAATTCATCCCTTTCACATTCTAAGCTATGATTACTTGTGTGTTTTCCTCCTTTCTATTTTTCCACACTACCTTTCTCAATGTACTTACCCTACCCCTCCTCACTCCTTTGCTTTACTTCTGCCTGTCATTTTGCCCTTCTATTCCTTAACCTTCATACCCCTATAAGAGTCCCACCCTTATCCCCTCCCCAACCCTGTCCCCTTGCCTCTTGTTTCTTTCCAAATGTAGAAGATTTTTATATCCTTGTATATATATATATGTTTTTCCCTCTTTAACCCATTCCTGATGAGAGTAAGTTTCCAGCACTACCCAACCTTTCTGCTTCTTGTTTGTTCTGTATATATTTTTTTCTTTTTTGACTTTTTTGATAATTACTGCTTTTTATCTCTCCCTAGAGTTTTTTTAGAATAACACCATCACACTCAGCTGAGCCAAAGCCTTTCTTTCAAACTGCCCAAATCATGATAGCAGTCATAAGAATACTGACAACATTTTCACATTTCACACAGAAGTAAACAATTTGACCTTATTGAGTCTCTAATAATTGGTCCTTAATGTTTACCAAATATTTCTCCTGCATGTTATAAGTTGAATTTCCCTTAAGTTATGCAATTTGTCACAAAAGCCTGAAAGTCTTTCACTTTGTTAAAGGTCCTTTTTTCATTCAATATTGTATTTAAGTTTGCTGGGTATGTTACCCTTGGTTGTAGCCCTAGCTCTTTTGCTCTATGGAATACAGTATTCCAAGACCTATGGTCCTTCAATATAGGAACTGCTGGATCTTGTATAATCATTATTGTAGCTCCGAGATATTTGTTTGGTTGTTCTTGTTGTTTCCAATATCTTCTCCTTCACCAGAGAGCTTTGAAACTTTGCTGTGATTTTCCTGTAAGTTTTCATCCCAGGATCTCTTTCAGGTATTGATTGGCAGGTTTTTTTCTATTTCTCATCTGCCTTTTAGTTAAAGAACTCCAGTGCAATTTTCCTAGATAATTTCTTATAAAGTTGTATCAAGATTTTTTTAATTGTAATTTTCACATAGTCTGACCATTCTTATATTATTTCTCCTTGATCTCTTCTCCAGATCAGTTGTATTTCTGATGAAATATTTTATTTTCTCTTGTATTTTTTCTTTCTTTTCATTGTTTTATTATTTCTTGATGTCTTAGAATGTCATATAGGTTGTTTCTATGATTTGCTCTTTAACCAACCAACTCTTTAAGATTAGGTTGTTCAATCTCCAATTAATCTTTCATCTACGTTTCCTTTCTTAAATATAATTTTTGCTGCATTGCTACCTGACAAAGATACATTTAAGATTTCTCCTTTAAATTATAAAATGTTTATGACTTAATGTATGGTTAATATTTGTCAAGATACCATGATCCATTGAGAAAAAGTTTATTTCTTTCTAATTCCATTTAATCCTCTCTGCATAGCTACTCTATCTATATAATCTAAAATTATATCCACTTCTTTGACTTCTTTCTTACTAATTTTTATAGGTTTATTTAATTTATCTGTGTATTCTAGAGGGGAAGATTAAAGTTCCTCTCTATCATAGAACTACTATCTATCTCTACCTGTAATTCATTTAACTTTTCTTTTAAATACTGAGATACTATAGTAATTGGTTATTATTGATGCAGTATTGATATTGCTTCACTTTAATTAAAATGCAGTTACCCTGTTAATTTAATTTAATTTTGTCTTAACTTTGTCTGAGATTGTGATTGCTACCCCTGCCTTTTTTGTATCAGCTAAAACATAATAAATTCTAGCTCAGCCTCCATTTTAACTCCATGTGTATCTTAAATATGTTTCTTATAAAGAATATATTGATTCTGATTTTTAATCCATTCTGCTATCTATTTCTGCTTGGTAAGTGAGCATCCCACTAACATTCAAAATTGTAATTTATAATTTCGCTCCATCTTATTTTAACTCATTATTGTTCTCAGATTCTCTATTTACTCTATCCTTATTACCTTGTCCTCTCCCCTTTCCTCTCTATTCTTTATTCTGCCCATCCTTCTAAGAGTCCCTCCCTTATCCTCTCCCCCCAACCCTCCTAAATCTTAATCTGCATGTAAAAGTCTCTCCCATATCTTCTCCCTCCACCCTCTTAAATCTTAATCTATACATCCTTCTATAAGTACCTCCCTCATCCTGTCCTCTAATGCTTTTACTTCTTCACTAGTTTGGATCACTTTTATACACTTTTGGAAATGTATGTTCTCTCTTTAACACAGTTCTCATAAGAGTAAGGTTCTAACACTAGGAGTCCTCCATCCTCACCTGATTCCTCTATATCAGTCTTCCTTTCACACTAATTTTTTGTGAGATAATATCTCCTTTTGTAGCCTTTCTTACCCAATTTTGTTTTAGGATCACCTCATCTTATACAACTCAATCCCAACTTTTCTTTCAAAATACTCTAGTAATGATGACAATTATAAAACTACTGATAACATTTTCATATGTAAGAAGCAAACAGTTTGACCTCAATGAGTCCCTTATAACTAGTCTTTAATGTTTTCCTTATATTTCTTCTTTTGCTGTGTCTGAGATCAGGATTGTTACCTCTCCTTTTTTTTAACTTCAGCTGAAGCGTAATATATTCTGCTCCAGCCTTTTACCTTTACTCTGTGTGTATCTCTCTACTTCAAATGTGTTCCTTGTAAATAATATATTGTAGGGTTATGGGTTTTAATCCACTCTGCTATCCACTTCCATTTTGTGGGTGAGTTCATCTCATTCACATTCACAGTTATAATTACTGTATCTTTCTCTCCATCCTATTGGTACCCTGTTGATGCTTTTCTCTCTCTTTTTTCCCTTTCCATCCTCCCAAGTGTTTTGCTTCTGACCACCACCTCCCTCAATCTGCCCCTTTTCTATTGGGCACCCCTTTTCTTTCCCCTTTCCCCTATGAATTCTATCTTTTCTTCTTCCCTCCCTTCTATCCACCCCTCCCTTTTCTTTTCCCTTTCTCCTCCTACTTTCATGTATGTTATGAGAGATTTCTATAATCAACTGAATATGTATGGTGTTCTGTCTTTGAGGGAAATTCAATGAGGGTAAGGTTCAAACAATGCTCACCCACCTGTTTTCTTTCTCCCTACTGTATTACGTCTTTGT
>CM053626.1:262930557-262957831 GCA_028646595.1 Phalanger gymnotis | reverse complement strand
TATTTTGTATAATGTTTATAGTTTGTCCTCATTCAACATGAACTTGGCAGTTCTGTACATGGGGAAAACTGTGGCCCCTGACATATGAGCTAAGTATAATTTTTAATAACAGGAATTATAACTGATAATATTGTCTTCCAGAAATGAAATCATGTGCACCTCCACCTCAAATACCTAATGCTCAGAATATGAGTACAACAGTGACCTACGAGGATGGTGAAAAAATAGGTGTATTTTGTAAAGAAAATTACCTTCTTCAAGGACAAGAAGAGATAATATGCAAAAATGGACAGTGGGATTCATTGCCACGTTGTATTGGTTTGTATTTCATATCTAGTAAAATACTTTTCCTTCAAAGTGATATTGACTCTGCTATATGTGATCCCTAGAAATTAGGATGGCTCACACGACAACAAAAAACAGTAGTCTCCTCTAAATCCGCTGGAGCTAAATTATTGTGGGCAAATTTGCTTCCTAGAAATCTGTTCAGGAAAGTGAGGCAGAGGACAGCTCTTGCGCATTATTTCGTGTTATTTGAAAAGTCCCTTGGATCATACCTGGTCCCTCTATACTCCACAAAAAAAAGAATGATTCAGTCACGTAGGTGAACAGTGGATAGAAAGAGGAATCACAGAGAATGGTAAGAAGAGGGTTATGGGACCACAGATCTAGAGCTGGAAGAAATTCTACAGGTCTTGTAGAATCTAACAATAACCTTGGTAGATTAGGAACCTGTGACTCCAAGAATGTGAACGATTTGCCTGAAGTCACACAGGTAGTATATGGCAGAGCTGGTATTCGAGCTCAGATTCTCTGACTTTAAGATCAAGGCTTTTTTCACTGTATCCCTGCATTTAGGAAATATTTGCACATTTTTAAATGCAATTATTTTTAATTCAAAAGGATATTTTTATTTTCCCCAAACAGTTATATTTAATACTATGTTTCATAACCATGTTCTCTTCCCTATCTAGAAAAAAAGCCATGTTCCAAACCACCTGCTATACAATATGGAGCCATTAAGCAAGTGAGAAGTTCAGAAGTAGCTGATGACAATTTGGAATCCAATACCTATGCACATAATACTACAGTAAACTACTCATGTGATGAAGGTTTTGGAATGATAGGAAGAGAGGAGATAACATGCAATATGGGAAAATGGAGCCCATCACCTCAGTGCATTGGTAATGACACTTGGAGAGTATTTTTTTTAACAAGTTTATAGGTCTAATCACTCAAAATAGAATCAGTCAACAGGAATGTATTAAGTGCTTGTAGTATGCTGGGGTATTGTGCTGAAGAGATACAAATACAAAAAGAAGATAATCCCTGCTCTCAAAGAGCTGATATTTAACTAGAGAATACATATGGGCAAGCAGTTGGAAAAGTATTGCCTGGTGCTAATGCAAGGTATGTTGATTATTATTCTATTAGGCATGAGAATACTGTCTTCTTGACCCAGAAGAAGGATAGTTCTACCTACTCCCCACTATAGTCTTTTCCTATATGGTATAATGATATTAATTAAAGAAAGAAAAAAATACTTGAGGGTAATAAAAAATGGATTCTGTAGCCACATGCAACATATGCATTATCTACTTCAAGGCTTCTGTAAGGGAATCACATTGTAAATTTTAAAAAAAAATAAAACTATATAAATATGAGACATAACATCTACAATTTTCATCCCTCTCAGTCACTTCATTTTACAGATGAGTGAACTGAGGCCCAAAGGGCTATAGTGACTGACCACCAATTTAATAGCAGAATGAGGTCTGGAACTAATCTCCTCCTTCTCATTTGACTGCTTTTTGTACTATGCAGTGCTAAGTTTTTACCTACAGATTGGACACCAAGGCTCTGTTCAGTATAACATGATAACTTTTCTGTGTGTACGGTTTTTTTTCTATCAACTGGCAAGATCTATGAATATTAGTCTGTACATTTTCATTGTCTTTCTCCCATATCTGGAATGTTCTTCCTCTTCATTTGTGCCTCCTTGTTCCCCAGCTTTTAAATTCCTCTTACCTTCTACAGGAAGCCTTTCATGATCTCCCATAATTCTAGTGCCTTCCTTCTACTAAATATTTCAAATTGATCTTGTTTTTCACTTTTTTATACATAGCTGTTTCCCTGTTGTCTCCCCATTAGACTGAGCTTGTAAGAGCAGGAATTCTCCTTTAGTATTCCTCACATCCTCAGAACTTAGCACAATGACTGACTTCTAGACTGAGTAAAATTTTCAATGTGGGAAGAAACCTTTATAAAAAGTTGTGAATAGATTTCCTACATTCTATTTTATGATATACCTTTATGGTCATCGGCCACTCTACGACTTTTCTTTCAGCAAATCTTTTTTTTTTAATCTTTCTTTTTTTGTTTTTATTTATTTAATTTATTTAATATATTTAGTTTCCAGCATTGATTTTCATAAGATTTTGATTTATAAATTTTCTCCGCATTTCTACCCTCCCGCGCACTCCAAGATGGCATATATTCTGGTTACCCTGTTCCCCAGTCAGCCCTCCCTTCTGTCACCCCATTCCTCTCCTATCCCCTTTTCTCTTACTTTCTTGTAGGGCAAGATAAATTGGTATGCCCCGTTGCCTTTGTATCTTATTTCCTAGTTGCATGCCAAAACTTTTTTTTGAACACCTGTTTTTTTAAAACTTTGAGTTCCAAATTCTCTCCGCTCTGATCCGCCACTTAATTCTTCCCACCAGGTGTGCCTTGGGCAGGAAGCAACTGCAGCTATAGTTCTGTAGCTGCACCACACCTGCTGCCCCTGTGGCATTGGCCAAACCCACCAGCTCCTTTCATTGTCCCCCACAACTTTTCCCACTAACCTTCTCTGTTGTCTTTGGTGTTTGTGGGTTGAGAAGTCTGGTACCTGCCACAGCTCACTGATTAAGGGCAGTAGGGCCTGTTCCACCTGGTCTGGTTGGTCCTGCTCCACTCTGCTCCCAGTTCCATGCAATAGACCATACCCAGTGACCATCCAGGCTGTCCTGGGCTGGAGCCCTGCTTCTCTCCACTATTTTGTGGGTTCTGCAGTTCTAGAATTTGTTCAGAGCCATTTTTATAGGTTTTTGGAGGGACCTGGAGTGGAGCTCACACAAGTCCCTGCTTTCCAGCTGCCATCTTGGCTCTGCCCCCTCTTTCAGGTAGGTTTCTGAGAGGTAAAAAAGGTTAGTGGTGTAACTACTGTAACTAGAATCTAAAAGATCACACATCAAAATCTATCTCTAATACTTCTTACCTATGTCATCCCAAGCAAGCCAGTTTACCTCTCTGGCCTTCAGATCAGCTCGTATGTAAAATGGAGACTATAATCCATGTAGTATCCACCTCACAGAGTTAGTACCTGCATCCTATGAGATTAAAAATGCAAATTCCAAATCACTATAGAAATGTCAACTATTATTATTAATCAGCTAGAAATACCTGAAAATACACTTTGAAAGTGGTATTGTATAACTATGCATGTTTGTTATTTTGTTATTGAATCTTACAATGATAGCTAATATTTACATAGCACTTCAAGTGTACAAAACACTTTACAAGTATTATCTTATCAATCTTTGGTGGTAGGTGCTATTCTTATCATCCCTGTTTTACAGATGAAGAAACTGAGGCAGAGGTTGTGACTTGCCCATAGTCACAAAACTACAAAGTATCAGAAGCCGGATTTGAATTCAGACTCAAAGTCTATCTCTCTATGCACTGTACTGCCTGGCTGCCTCTAAAGCTGCCTTCTATAAGCTAGACCTGTTATATTCTGTCTCAATAAATGTCCAGATCATGTTTACTAGAACAGTTGTTATTCTTCCAATTTCACCAGAAAAAAAAAACAGGTTTTCATTATTTTATAACTTCTGATCAAAATTTACTATTTACTGTGAAGCTACCTGATTTGAATAAGATGCATACTATACAAAAACTAAAATAAGAGCTATATTTTCTCATTCTTTTTTCAGGAATTCCATGTAGAAAACCACCTCGAATACAAAATGGCGATGTTCTTAATGAGTTAAACATTTATGAGTTTGGAGACAGAGCAACATACAAATGTTATAAAGGTTTCAACATCGATGGGCCAGCAGCTATAAAATGTATTGGAGGAACCTGGCCTAATCCACCACAATGTAAAGGTAAAGAGCCTTTCTTTCCTTTTCAAGGACAATTTTATTTTTTAATACTTGGATCTAGCAGACAAATTATTTCTGATACAGTAATGCTAGCATGATCAAAACAATATAAAACACAAATTCCAAAAATAGATATGAATTCCCAAAGGCTTCTTTTCCATTAGAATTTTTCAGATGTTAACTAGAAACTTGAAAATTCAATTCAAAATAGAGAATAATTGTAATATAATAACTTAAGTGATCAAAAGGATTGTCTTCTTAATGCTTTATTTGTTGTTTTTTTAAGTCCTTTTACACTTCACGGTATACTGGGGACAGAAAATAGGGCAACAATGTCTTTGGTTTCTAATTGTTTCCTGGCATTAAGTTTACTCTATGCAAAGTTAACAATCCCAAAAGAACCAGTGGAGTGTGTGGACACATTCCCAAGTAGCAAATAGTCTCTTTAAGCCTAAACACATATTTTTCCACAAGAAGGAAGAAAACAATATAGCTTGACTCATACCGATGCTGGTAATTCTCACTGTCTTACAGTAGTTTAAATAGAGGATTTATGATTTAGAGTTTTAAGTCCACTTTAAAATGATAAAACTGAGACTTAGAGAAATCAGTGAGTTCCCAGTATTACATAGATAATAGTAAATCTGGGATTCACAATCAAGTCTCTGATTCCTGATACTCTATTTGTATAATGCTGCGTATGCTTCTCTACACTGATTCCAATGAATCAGGAATTGACTATTTCAGCACCTCTTTTCGACTCATTCTCTCAACTCCCTTTCCAACTGGAAAGCCAGACCCTCAGAAGCTGGCCAAATATTCTCTCTATCCTCAGAGTTGTAGGGGTAAGTATAAAAAGCTGGGGATTTTAATGCCAGCTGGTGTGCTCTCAATTGAATATTGGCCAGTAGCCTCAACTCGGAAATGACTGACGTGGGAATTTGTTTTGCTTGACTATGCATATTTGTTATAAGAATTTGTGTTTCTTTGTTTTCTGTAGTGGGGGAAGGTAGGAAGGGGAAAAATGCTTGTTAATTTAAAAAATTTAAAAGAGAGATTATTTACTGAGATGGTATAGTTATATTGGAAAAAAGAATAAACCCCTCCCTAAACTTCTGGAGCACAGCCTTCCACAAATACATATAGAGTTAGTGGTGAGAGTAGGCATAAACTTAATAAGTAGTCTTATGGTGAGGTGCAAGTGTAGAGAACACATGTGGCATAGGAATAAGTCACAGCTCCTTTGTGTTGCAAGTCCTTTTTACTTGCTACCATGATGTTCCCCTTAAGTGCGGCTCTTTTATGAGTTTGATGCATTCGTTTTACCTTGAATCCCCTTTCATCCTCTATGCCTAGCCAGGTGGTTCCAGGGAACACTTGTGATAAAATCACATTTTTTAAGGTATTGAAGTAAGTGCATGTAAATGCAACCACACTGGCACACCCAGGATTGCTGCTAGCATAGGTTCTTTTATCTGCTTTGCTAGAAAAAGATGTCAATAATCTTCTTTAATTACATTCACTACTTCAGGAGAAGGTTTAGCACCATGAATGTCAGAGAAAATACAGAGAAGAGAAATTAGCATACAGACCAACAGACAGGGCTCTTAATTGCCTGACTCAAAGTAATATTACCATACAGTTACATCCACCACTGAATTGAAAGAGCCTTTACCTCTAAGCAGTTGGGGAATTCTGAACATATGGCTACTCAGAGTCTCCACCAGGGAATCACAAGACCCTTCTCATAAGTGAAATCTGAGAGCAAAATACCAACTCAGAGGATATATACACTTCTCAGAGCCAGAAGGCATCACAACCCTCCTGACTCAGTGCCTAATTAGAAATTAGCAAAAGGTGTGAGCCTTCCTAAAAGCAAGCCTCCCTTAAGCAAGCTCCCCTTCACAGGCTCCATATGAGGCCTATTAATGGGTGGGGAAGATCTTATATCCCATTAACATTACAAGCATTTAAGAATTAAAATGTAATTTTTGTATTGTTGCTATTACAACCATGTTATTGTAACTATTTTATCATATTTTTCTTTTAAATACTTATAATGAATTAAACAAATAAATACCTTTTTTTTTGCAGATATGAGATGTGCAACTCCACCCCAGTTTAATAATGCTGACATGATTGGTATTTCAAAACCCCACTATTTTCCAGGAGACAAAGTGACTTATCAGTGTCTAGCAAATTACCACCCTGAAGGCTCAACTGAAGTAACTTGTATAGGAGGCTTCTGGAAAGGGGATCCACAATGCAAAGGTATTTTCTAATTTGTTTGGATTCTTTCATTTTCCCAGTGATTATATTGATCTAGAGAATTACAAAAAAAAAAACTTATTAGCATAGATCCACATTGCTTTGCAATTCTGTTTTTGAGAATTGCCTGGGACAAGGAGAGGTTGTGATATAAACAGGCTCACACAAGCAGTGTGGGTCAGAGATGGAAATTTAAACTAAGTCATCTTGATTCCAAGACAGGCTCTCTATATACTATACCTTAGAAATGGTTAAGCACTTAACTAAAAGTGATTGAATCAATTAATTAGAAGTGATTAATTTAAAAATTGCTCATAGGCTCATGAACTCCATGAGGAAAGCAACTATCTAAGTTTTAGCAGGAACTTAAATTTTGTATCTACTTCAGGACCTAGCACAAGTTTCTACATGAATGAAGTCTTGTTTTTTTTTAATGTTCATTGAATTGAAATGATTTGAGTAATGGAGTGCAATACAATTTATTTTTGCAAAAATATTTAAATAATGTTTCTATTATAATCTTTGGGAAAGAATTTTGAGGTCCTGTCTTCAGGCAGAGGGATGAAATAAATCAGGTTTGGGCATGCTGTGCCCTTCTAGATCCTCAGTTGTGGCCTTTTGCTCGAATCCAAACTTCACAAAACAAATCCCCTTACTGAAAGGATTTGTTCTACAAAACTTGGACTCAGTGAAGAGGTCACACATAAGAACCTAGGAAGCCACATATGACCTCAAGGCTGCAGGTTCCCCACTCCTGGAATAAGTGTTTTAATGCCATTTCATTGTTTCTATAGTTTTGTTTTCATCCTTCTGGACATTTCGGATGTCTTTGAAGCTATGAATTAAATTCCTTGTCATTTTCTTTAAATTTGACTTCCATGACACTGCTCTTACCTGGCTTTCAGTCAAGGTTGAAGATATAAAATGCAAAGTCATGTGTGTACAGGGTGTGACTATAATCATAGAGAGAGAAGAGCTTCCTAAGAGTATGGGAGAAGAAATTTGAAAAAAAATTAGCTAATAAAAGAAATTCTGAAAATATGTAAAAAATTGTGAGCTATTTGATAGCAAACACAATGGACCTGTAAAACAGATTTAGGAGAGATAATTTAAATATCACCGTAGTACTTGAAAGCCAATACCAAAGTACCTAATCTGGATGGTCACCGGGAATGGTCTCTTGCATGGTGCTCAGAGTGGAGCACAGCCCAGCATGGGGTGCCAGAACGAAACAGACTGGGAACCAGGCAGAACAGGCCATAGGGCCCTGAGTCATTGAGCTATGGCAGTTACCAGACTTCTCAACCCACAAACGCCAAAGACAACAAAGCAGGTTAGTGGCAAAACTGCTGCGACTTTATGAGAAATCAAGACATTATAAAACAGAATGAAAGGAATGAAAAAGTGGAAGACAATGTGAAATATCTCATTGGAAAATCCACTGACCTGGAGAATAGATACAGGAGAGATAATTTAAAAATTATTGGCCTACCTGAAAGTCATGATTAAAAAGAGAGAAAAAAACATCCTCTTTCAAGAAATTATCAAGGAAAACTGCTCTGGTATTCTAGAACCAGAAGGTAAAATAGAAATTGAAAGAATCCACTCATCACCTCTTGGAAAAGATCCCCAAAAGAAAACTCCTAGGAATATTTTTGCCAATTTCCAGAGTTCCCAGGTCAAGGAGAAAATACTGCAAGGAGCCAGGGAGAAACAATTTGAGCATTGTGGAAACATAATCAGGATAACACAAGATCTAGCAGCTTCTACATTAAGGGATCAAAGGGCTTAGAATATGATATTCCGGAGGTCAATGGAGCTAGGATTAAAACCAAGAATCACCTACACAGCAAAAGTGAGTATCATGCTCCAAGGCAAAATATGGATTTTCAGTGAAGTAGAGGACTTTGAAGCTTTCTCAGTGAAAAGACCAGAGCTGAATAGGAAACTTGACTTTCAAACACAAGAATGAAAAGAAACATGAAAAGGTAAACATGAAAGAGAAATCATAAGGGACTTTCTAAAGTTGAACTGTTTTGTTTACATTCCTACATGGAAAGATGATGGGTGTAATTCATGAGATCCTTCTCTGCAGTAGGGTAGTTGAAGGGAATATACATACATACACACACACACACACACACACACATATATATGTGTATATATATGTATATATATAGCTCTCTGTGTGTGTGCGTGTATGTGTGTATGTGTGTGTGTGTGTGTGTAGACAGAGGGCCCAGGGTGAGTTGTGTATGAAGGGATGATATCTAAAAAATAAAATGAAATTAAGGGGTAGGAGAGGAATATATTGAGAGAGGGAGAAAGAGAGAGAAAGAATGGGGTAAATTATCTCACATAAAAGTGGCAAGAAAAAGCAGCTGTGTTGGAAGGGAAGAGGGGGCAGGTGAAGGGGAATGAGCAAATTTTGCTCTCATCTGATTTGACTTGAGGAGGGAATGACACACTCAATTGGGTATCTTACTCCACAGGAAAGTAGGGGGAAGGGGATAAAAAAGCAGGGATGATAGAAGGGAGGGCAGATGCTGGAGGAGGTAATCAAAAGCAAACACTTTTGAAAAGGGACAGGGTCAAGGGACAAAATTGGATAAAGGGGGACAGGATAAGATGGAGGGAATTATAGTTAGTCTTTCACAACATGACAGTTATGGAAGTGTTTTGCCTAATGATACATGTGTGGCCTATGTTGAACTGCTTGCCTTCTTAGGGAGGGTGGCTGGGAAGGGAGAGGGGAGAGAATTTGGAACTCAAAGTTTTAAAAGCAGGTGCTCAAAAAAATTTGTTTTTGCATGCAACTGGGAAATAAGATATACAGGTAATGGGGCATAGAAATCTATCTTGCCCTACAAGAAAGTAAGGGGAAAGAAGATGGGGGGGAGCGGAGTGACAGAAGGGAGGGCTGACTGGGGAATGGGGCAATCAGAATATATGCCATCTTGGAATGGGGGAGAGAGTGTAGAAATGTAGAGAAAATTTATAACTCAAATCTTGTGGAAACCAATGCTGAAAACTAAAAAATATTAAATAATAAAATATGGAAATTGAAAAAAATCTAGACTGATAACCAAGAATAGCTTATGCAGAAAAAACAGTGTATAATCCAACATGGGAAAAATTTACCTTTAGTGAAACAAAGAATTCCCAAACAGTTTTGATGAAAAGTCAAGATCTAAATAGAAAATTTGACAAGCAATCATAAGGAGCTAAACAAAATTAAACTGTTTGCATTCTTACATAGGGAGATATTACAGGTAGCCCCTAAGAAACCTCATAATCACCAAGGATCAGGTCATAGAGGGAGTTTAATTAGTCCAAGGACCTAGGAGTAATTCTGTGATGTTTTGATTATCTAAAAAAAATGGAAGGGATACAAAAGAGGAATGCTGTGGGGCAGGAGGGAAAGGAAAGGAAAAATAGGTGGAAATATTTCACAAAAATGGTTTGTGTAAGTAAAAGTCTATACCCCAAGAGAAAGGAAGTCTTGGGGGGGATGGGTGATACTTGAATGTCACTCTCATCTGAACTGGCTAATGGAGGGAAGTATACACACACAGAGTTGAGTACTGACATACATTTCACTGACAGGAAAATAGAAAATAAAGGAGTAAAGAAAACAAACTCTTAAAGAAGGGCTGGGAAACAAAAAGGAGAAAATTCACAATGCAATAGGATAAAGGGAAATACACAATTAGCAAGCAAAACTGTGAGTGGAATAAAATTAACTTATGCATAACAGAGAAGAGGATTGACGAATGGTTCTGAAATCAAATCCAACAATAAGATATATAAAAGAAATATATTTGAAATAGAAAGATACACACAAAATTAAAATGAAAGATTTGAAAGACAATTTGTTATGCTTTAGTGAAGTAAAAAAAGAAAGAGGTAGTAATCATAATCTAAGAAAAAGTCACAGCAGAAATTAAGTAACTACACAAGGAAACTTAATTTTCCTGAATAAATTAATGTCAATAATAAACCATGAGTAATACGGAAATAATAAAACCTACATAAATAGCTATATGGAGAAATAGACAGCAATATTCCAATAGCAGGAACTTCAGTTTACCCCTCTCATCCCTATATAAGTATAACCATACAATAAATAAGAAAGAAGTTAATGAGATGAATAAAACTTTAGAAAAGGTAGATACTATAGTCCTCTGGATAAAATTGAATGAGAATAGAAATGACTATACCTTTTTGTCAGCTATATGTGGTACCTTCATGAAAATTGACCACGTATCAGGGCACAAAAATTTCACAAACAAACAAAGCAAAAAGTAAAAACATTAAATGCATCCTTTTCTGACCATATACCAATAATTACATAGAACAAAGGACCTTTGAAGCAAACACTAAATGATTAAATGGAAACTAAATAACTTCATCCTAAAGAATAGAAGAGTTAAAGAAAAAATCATAGAAAAAAATCAATAATTTCATTAAGGGTAATGACAAGAATGAAACAACATACCAAAACTCAAGGAAATCAACCTAAGCAGAACTTAGGGAAAAAATTAAATCTCTAAATACTTTCATCAATAAAAGAGAGAAATAACAGTTCAAACACTATAGCATCTAGATTCCTGATGCCCAAGACTCCTAGCTCAGTGTCCTTTCCTTTAAAAAAAGATCTGGATGTAAAAGGGTCTATTTAAATCCCAGATTCAATTAGATGTATTGGCATAATTATAAGTACTTAACAAATACTTTGTGGTTAATTAGTGAAAATTTTGAACATATTAATAATACTAATATGGAAGTATACAGAAAATTTCACAAATCCACTGTTCATAGAAAGTAGGATAGAAATTTTGCTTCATAAAAAGAAATAATATAATAGAGGGAAGACAAAGTGCTATAGGCTTTATTCTGGTCAACACATTGGTACAGTGTTGGAGAGTGACTTTGAATCTCTAAATTTGAAGTCAGTTCTCTTTTGATGATGGTGTCAACTTTTCTTTAATTAACTCTCTACTCTTTCCTTAGTAATTCATTGGACCCCAAATCAATTAATGTATATTATAATCATTCCTTGATTTCTTACATTCTGTATGATTTTTATCCATTTCTCTCTCTATAAATCTTCTATGAAGGATTCATCTACTATACAGATGCCTTCTTCTAGTTTGTTCATTTCTTTTGCTTAATATTTTGTAGGTTTTATTTGTAGCTCCAGGGCTTTCTATTTGCCTTCAAAACTCTCATCTAACCCAATAATATGGGGAACTTCATTCCTTCTCCAAAGAACTTCATGACTGTATGAGAATGGGGGGGGGGGAGTGGAGCCAAGATAGTCACGTGAAAATAGGGTCTTATTGGAGCTCTCTCACAAGCTCTGCCAGATATCTATAAAAAAAAGTGAATCTGCGCAGATTTGAGAGAGTTAGAAGCCGCTAGCAGTCTGAGTGGTGCAAATTTACAAGCCAAGAGTGTCCAAAAGGTCAATGAGATGGATGTGTAGGCTGGGAGAGCACTCGACATATCACCAGACAGCACCAAAGCAGAAGCAGCTGCGAAATCCAGCCAGCAATGAGGCCCCAAGAAAGCTGGCTGGTCAAAGTGCCGGAGATCCCCAGGCCTCCCAACACAGTACAGGAGTCTGTAGAAGTGACGAGAGGCAGCAGCGCAACGCCACCCGCTGTGAGACATGAACTCTTGAGGCTTGCTAAAAAGCAGAAATTCACTGTAAAGCCAGGAAAAAGCTAACCAACATGAAGAAAAAGACGAAAAAACTGAGGACCATTGATTCTTTTTATGGAGACAGGCATGACCAAAACACCAATTTGGAAGAGGATAGCATTGACACTATACCCACATCTGATACCTCAAAAGGGAATGTGAACTGGTCTCAAGCCCAAAAAGCATTACTGGAAGAGCTAAAGGAGGATTTGAAAAACCAAATTAGAGAGGTAAAAGAAAAAAATGGAAAAACTGGAAGAAAAAACCACTGATGAAATCAAGTCATTAAAAAATAAGATTGGTGATATAACTATGGAGATTCAGAATCTAAATAGAGAAAATGACACCCTGAAAGGTAAAATCAACCAATTGGAAAAGGAGAATCAAAAGCAAAAGGAAGACAGCAACTTGTTAAAAATTAGAATTGAGCAAGTGGAAGCTAATGACTCTATGAGGCATCAAGAAGTAGTAAAACAACTTAAAGAATGAAAAAATAGAAGAAAATGTGAAACACCTGATTGGAAAAACTGACCTGGAAAATAGATCCAGGAGAGACAACTTAAGAATTATTGGTCTACTGGAAATCCACGATGAAAAAAAGAGCCTTGGCAGTATCTTTGAAGAAATTATCAAAGATAACTGCCTAGAGGTCCTAGAACCAGAGGGTAAAATAGTCATTGAAAGAATCCACCAATCACCCCCTGAAAGACATCCCAAAGTGAAAACACAAAGAAATATTATAGTGAAATTTCAGAATTATAAAGTCAAGGAGAAAATTCTGTGAGCAGCTAAAAAGAAACAATTCAAATATCATGGGACTATAGTCAGGATCATGCAGGATCTTTCAGCTTCTACATTAAATGACAGGAGAAATTGGAATATGATATTCCAAAGGGCAAAGGAGTTAGGTCTACAAGCAAGGATCAACTACCCAGCAAAAATGAGCATAACTTTTCAGGCAAGGAGATGGACATTCAGCTAAATGAGAGAATTCCAGAGCTTCCTGATGAAAAGGCCAGAACTCAATGGAAAATTTGATCTTCCAACACAAAACTCAAGACAGGCATAAAAAAGGGAAAACCCCACAAACCTTACTAATCAATAAGTGCAAATTATTTACATCTTTATATAGGATTATATCATCTTATGTATGTTATATATAGGTGTATATATATATTTCAGTCTTTAGAATAGCACAATTATTATGACAATTGAAAGGGATACACATAGACTGTGGAAGTCTGTATAAAATAACTGATATAAGGATAAAAACATAACTAAGAGATGTAAAGGGAGGATTCTGGTTGAAAAGGTAAGGAGGTAGTAGAAAAGCATAACTTACATCAAATGAAGAGACACAAAAACACATTATAGTAGAGGGAAAGAAGGTAGGGAGAACAGCAGTATTTGGGCTTTACTCTCATTGGATCTGGTTCAAGAAGGAAATAACATACATGGATAAGTATAGAAATCTAACTTGTCCTACAGGCAGTAGGAGGGGAAAGAGGGAAAAAAGGGAGGGGGTAGTCAAAAGGGAGGGAAGAAGTAGCAAGTGGAAAATGGTAAGATAAAGGATGGGAGAGGGAGGGTAAACTGAGGAAGGCAGAGATCAAAAACAAAACTTTGTTGAGAAGTGGAGGGGAAAAGGGAGAAATAAAAGCATAAACAGGGGAAATAGGATGGAGAAAAAGACACAGATAGTAATCATAACTGTGAATATGAATGGGATGAATTCACCATAAAACGGCAGCAGATAGCATAATGGATTAAAAATCATAATCCTTCAATATGCTGTTTACAAGAAACACATTTGAAACAGGTGGATACGCACAGGGTAAAGGTAAAAGGCTGGAATAAAATATATCGCACTTCAGCTAAAGTTAAAAAATAGGGGTTGGAATCCGAATCTCAGACAAAGCAAAAGTAAAGATAGAGTTAATTAAAAGAGATGAGGAACGACAATACATCCTGCTACAGAGCTGGATAAAATAATAACATAATTCATCTGGAAGAACAAGAGGTCTAGAATATCTAGGGTATTAATGAAAAGAAAAGCTATGGAAGGTGGCCTAACCATACCAGATATTAAATTTTACTATAAAGTAGCAGTCATCAAAATTACCTGGTACTGGCTAAGAAACAGAGTCATGGATCAGTGGAATAGGATAGGTATACAAGACAGAGAAGTCAACGACTATAGCAATCTACTCTTTGATAAGCCCAACGAATCTAGCTTCTGGGCTAAGAATTCACTATTTCACAAAAACTTCTGGGAAAATTGGAAAATAGTAGGGCAGAAACTGGGCATAGACCAATATCTTACACCATATACCAAAATAAAGTCAAAATGGGTTCATGATTTCGGAATAAAGTTTGGGAGAGCAAAGAATAGTTTACCTATTAGATTGATGGGAAAGGAAAGAATGTATGACACAACAAGAGACAGCATTACAAAATGCAAAATGGATAATTTTGATTATGTTAAACTGAAAAGTTTTTGTAAAAAAAACAATGCAACAAAGATTAGGAGGGAAGCAGAAAACTGGGAGAAAATCCTTACAACCAGTATCTCTGATAAAGGCCTCATCTCTAAAATATATGGGGAATTGAACCAAATTTATGGGAATACAAGTCATTCCCCAGTTGAGAAATGGTCAAAGGATATGAACAGGCAGTTTTCAGAGAAAGAAATTCAAGATATCTATAGGCATATGAAAAAATGCACTAAATTGCTACTGATTAGAGAAATGCAAATCCAAATAACTCTTAGGTACCACATCTCTCCTGTCAGATTGGCTAAAATGACAAAACAGGAAAATGATAAATACTGAGAAGATGCAGGAAAATTGGAACAGTGTTACATTGCTGGTGGAGTTGTGAACTGATCTAGCCATTCTGGAGAGCAATTTGGAACCATGCCCAAAGGCCTATAAAAATGTTCATACCCTTTGACCCAGCAATACCACTTCTAGGGTTGTATCCCAAAGAGATTACACAAGTGGGGAAAGGACCCATATGTATAAAATATTTATAGTGCCTCTTTTTGTGGTAGCAAAGACTTGGAAATCAAGGGGATGCCCATTGACTGGGAAATGGCTGAACAAGTTGTGGTATATGAAGGTAATGAAATACTATCATGCTATAAGAAATGGGGATGATATGGAGTTCGTAATAACCTGGAAAAACCTACATGATATAATGCTGAGCAAGCAGAGCAGAACCAGGAGAACATTATACACAACCACAGATATATGGATTCTGCAATGACTAACCCTGACAGACTTTGCTCTTCTCAGCAATACAAGGTGCAAAGACAACTCAAAAGAACTCGTGATGGAGAATGCTATCTACATCCAGAGAAAGAAGTATGGAGTCTGAATGCAGATTTAGGCACACTTTATGCTCGCCTTTTTTTTTTTTTTACCTTTTTCTGTTATTTGTTTTGCATTTCTTATGATTCATTCCATTGGTCATAATTCTTTACAACTTGACTATTTAGAAAATAAATTCAATGTGACATTAGGTGTAGAAGATATACTGGATTCCATGCTGTCTTGGACAGGGATGGGGGAGGAGGGGAAAGAAAATTTGGAACTGAAAATTATGTAGAACCGAGTGTTGTAAACTAGAAATGAAAAATCTCAAAAAAAGAACTTCATGACTAACAACCAATTTCAAAACTGATTAGAGATATTCTTCTTTGGTTCCTTTTAGATTACTCTTGTGGGTATGCCCCTCAGATTGAAAATGGTGAAATTATAAGCGATATAAAGTCACGATATGAAGCTGGTGAAACAGTGAGTTACAAGTGTACTCGTCAGCTTAAAATTTATGGAAATCCAGATGTAGTTTGTTTAAATAAGACCTGGACAGAACCTCCTCAATGCAAAGGTATAGTAACAGATTTTACTTTCTAAAAATGAAGAGAAGTATCAGGGGGATAACAAAGAATATGATTTATAACAATTTCAAGCAGTATATGGGTTCCTTGTAAATATTGGTTTAAAAACAGAGCAGTTATAAATGAAAACTAAATCTTTTGGGGGAGAATGGAACCACAATTGAGGCATATTTAACTAAATAACCTTCAAACCATAAGTATTAAGTGATTATTTGGTAGGAGAACACAAAGAATCAGCTAATTGTCACTATTTTTAGGGAGTTTAGTAATAGGATAGCAATGAAAAGGCAATAGGAATGGTTACTTTGTGCCCAGAACTGGGCAAAGCACTGACAATACAAATCCGATCAAAAGAGAAAGACAACCCCTGCCTTCAAGGAGACTACATTCCAATCTGGGAAGACAAGCACATGAAAGGAAGAGGAAAAGTAGAGATTGAAATAAAAGGGGCAAGGGTTCCAAGGGGCATGGTGAAAAAAAGGCTAGAGAATCAGGAATTGAGCTCCAACAGGAATGAAGCAGTAAATATCTGGGTCTGGGTACTTGCCTTAGAATGGTGATTCTGACAGAAACTGATCAATCCGAAAAAACAAATGCAGACTGATCTTCAAAATGAGAAGGGCATAGGGAAGGATGAAAGTCCACAATGATAAGGTATCTGTAGCATGGTGAATTTTTGTTTGGATTTACCATAAACTTTGTTTCCTTGAGAATTCACCTAACCTCTACGGTCCTCAACTTCTTCATTTTTTATATAATAAGGAGGTTAGACTATATTACCTCTAAAACATTTTTCAGTTTAAATGATCTAGACATTTATAATTATAATATATGGTAAAATATGAAAGAATAATGATGGAGATAAAGTTCTGTGTTTCTCAAGAGCAGGATGAAATTACTCAAAGAGAAGAGAATTAGGAAAGACTTTACAGAGAAGGTAGCATTTATTGTGGGCCTTGGAGGATAAGGACAAAAGAGTTGGACAGGCAGAGCTGAGTGAAGGGGCCAAGGATTAGAGTGATATAAATTCAGTAAGAAAGAACACCAACAAATATGCAAAATAGAAACTTAGAAACATTTGAAGAATGGAAATAAAAGAATCTTGACAAATCCCCTTCCTTGAAAGGCCCCTGAGTGGCCCTTTGTGAGATAAATATTTAAAAGGTTTAGTTGGAGAATGTCAACTTTTTCTTTGCAATATGACATCTTATAAATTCAGTAGGACAGAGGTGTGTTTGGGCTCTTTGGGAGCAAGAAATAGTCTTTTATCACAGTGACGAGGGAAATCTTCAGCAACTTTATTTCATACTGAGTAGGAAGTGCCATAGTAAACAATCACCAGCCTAGGGGTATAGTGTGCTCACCTAAAAGTCACTAAGATACTATCCTACCAAGTAGACATATACAAAAAAAAAAAGCAATAAAAACCAACTTTTTTTTTTCCAGTTGTAGGTTATTCAGAAAGGCCATGAATCTCTCAGTCTCAGCTCTCTGATTTTGCTAATAAGTCATGACTTTGGAGAAATGAGAATGATTAACCATTTTTGAAATTAGTCATTTATCATTTCTGAAAAAACACTTTTCCTACCAGGGCCATACCTTGTCTTCTCACACTTTTAATTCTCTATCTCATATTGTAGAAGCCAATAGTTTCTACTTTTTATTATTACCCCTTTTACTTTGTACAGGTTATCTTCCCCTACCCCCTCCCAGTTTGATTATAACATTTATTTTTATACAGCTTTTGTTCACTTTCATAACACTTTGAGATATATTCTCTCATTTAATGCTCATCACACCTGTGGAGTAAGCAGAACCTGTATTCCCAATTCACAGATAACAAATGAAATCAGAGACCTACAGATGTTACTGATAAATACAATAGATAAATGAAGAATATTTCACTTCTACATCTTTGAACTTTGACTCATATGCACCTTTTGTCTCCCCATGGGATCTGCTATATTTTTTGTAATCATTTGTCATGTTTTAGTTTCCTTTCTCAACTTTCTAAAAGACTTTAAAACCTGAACATAAGAAAGGCAACAGCCAATGAGTGGTCAGTCAATTAACCAGCATTTGTTACTTGCCTATGATGTGCCAGTCACTATTCTAAACACGTAAAGAAAGACAAATGATAGTCTCTGCTCTCAAGAGCTCACAGCCAAATGGGGGAGACAATATGCAAACAGCTATGGAAAAACAAGATATACAGAAGCTAAATTGATGATGAAAAATGGAAGGAAAGGCTACTTACTGAAGGTGAGAGTTTAAAGAACTCAACTGAAGGAAGCAGTGAAGTAATTTCTATCTAAAACCATCTGCACATATTACCTGTAATGGGGAAAAGCTAGAAGCCTTCCCAATAAGATCAGGGGAGAAAGGATGTCCATTATTACAACTGTTATTCAATACACTACTATAAATGTTAGCTGTAGCATTAACAGAAGAAAAAGAAATAGAAGGAAATAGAATAGGCAATGAGGAAACAGAACTACCACTCTTTGCAGACAGTATGATGGGATGCTTAGGGAGCCCTAGAGAATCAATGAAACGACTAGCTGAAAGAACATTTTCACTAAAGTTTCAGGATATAAAATAAAGCCATTAGAAATCATCAGCGTTTCCGTATATTGCCAACAACAATTGTCCAGTGGCAAGAGATAGAAAGAAAAATTCCATTAAAAAGAGCTGCAGGGCTGGGAAGCAGTGGGGTGGGTGGGTGGGTGGGGTGAGCCAAGATGGAAGAGTAAAAGCAGGGATTTGCTTGAGCTCTTCCTCAAACCCCTCCAAATACCTGTAAAAAAGGACTCTAAACAAATTCTAGAACTACACAACCCACAAAATGACAAAATGAAACAAGTCTCCAGTCCAAGACAACCTGAAATGCTGACAAGAAGAGTCTATCACACTGGTCTGGAAGCAGAGCTCAGTGCAGCATGGGCCATGCAGACACAGACCAGGCCTGAGCATGCCTCAGGGGATGGAATCTTTGGCAGCTGTGGTGGTTTCTAGACTTCTCAACCCACAAATGCCAAAGACAAAGTATAATGCCAATGGGGAAACTGTCTGACCTGAGTGAGAGAAGAGCATGATCTGGCCCCAATCCCAGGCCAGTGGCAGCAGCAGTAGCTGCTTCCAGAACTCCAGGCCCATAGGTAAGTGGATCAAGCAGCTGATTAGAGGGGGTTTGCAGGCATCTCTTTGCTGGCACCAAGGTGCGATTTTCTTGCTTTGCCCTTCTTGGATCTGGGTTGCAGTCATTGGTGGCAGTCCTGGGGTGAGGATGACTGCTGGCATGTCACAGCTTGTAGTGGCTGTGGAGAGGGAATCCTCCTCATAGTTACAAGGCAGAAAAGAGTGCTTATGGTCACTCTCAGACCAGAACACAGGCCAGGAGAGGAGTAAACACTTATCCTTCCATCATACCAGTTTAGAGCAACCGAAAATTTATAGGGGCCTAGAAGTATCTATGACAAAAGCTGTGCAAAACCCCTGAAACTTGGGACAGAGCACTCTCCACTCTGGAAGCTGAGTTCTACCTTGACAAAGAGCTCAAAAATCAAGTAATTGACTGGGAAAATGAGCAAACAGTATTAAAAAATCAGACCACAAAATCTTACTTTGGTGACAAAGAAGATCAAAACATACAACCAGAAGAAGACAACAAAGATAAAGCTGTTATATCCAAAGCCTCCAAGAAAAATATGAATTGGTCTCAGGCCATGGAAGAGCTCAAAAAGGAGTTTGAAAATCAAGTAAAAGAAGTATAAGAAAAATTGGGAAGAGAAAAGAGAGGAATGCAAGAAAATCATGAAAAACAAGTCAACAGCTTGCTAAAGGAGACTCCCCAAAAATATAGAAGAAAATAACACCTTAAAAATAGACTAACACAAATGGAACAAGAAGTCCAAAAAGTCAATGAGGAGAAGAATGCCTTAAAAAGCAGAACTGGCTGGGGAGTGGGGGTGGGCGGGCAGAGCCAAGATGGCAGCTGGAAAGCAGGGACTTGCTTAAGCTCTTCCCCAAATCCCTCAAAACACCTGTAAAATGTCTCTGAACAAATTCTAGAGCTGTAGAACCCATGAAATCGCAGACAGAAGCATGTCTCCAGCCCAGGAAAGCCTGTTTGGTCACCAGGAAAGGTCTATCACATAGTGATGGGAGGGGAGCGCAGCCCAGTGTGGGATGCACCTAGGCAAACCAGACTTGGAGTCAAGGGTTGGAACAGGCCTTGGGGCCATGAATCAGTGTGTTGTTGTACTTATCAGATTTCTCAACCTGCAAATGCCAAAGAGCAATCCTGCAAGTGCAGGATTGAGTTCAGAGTGGTCTGGCCACCACTTGTGGAGGTGGTGCAGTCGTGGAGGTGGCAGCAGCAGGAGGCTGCTTCAAGAGCTCCAGCATCAGATGCTTCCCGAGTCCCTGGCTTACATGGTGGGAGGAATCTAGTGGCAGATCAGAGTGAGAGTGCAAGAGCACTTTGTGGGCACAAAGGCAGATTCTCTTGCTGTGCCCTGCTTGGATCTGGATTGCAGTCCTGGTTGGAGGTTTTTGGGGGTGGAGGTGCGCTGCTGTGACAGAGCCTAGGCTGACAGTGGAGCAGAAGTAGCTCCGCAAACAGCAGTGCTTAGACCCTAAAGCTTGGGACAAAGTACTCTCTACTCTACAAGCAGTCATACCCTGCTCATAGGTCAAGTAGTTGGCTGGTAACATGAACAAGCAGTGAAAAAAAACTCAGACTCATACTCAAACTCTAGATTCCTTTTTTTGGTGACAAAGAAGATTAAAACATACAGCCAGAAGAAGTCAACAAAGTCAAAGACCCCACGTCAAAAGCCTCCAAGAAAAATATGAATTGGTCTCAGGCCATGGAAGAGTTCAAAAAGGATTTGGAAAAGCAAGTAAGAGAAGTAGAGGAAAAGATGGGACAAGAAACGAAAGTGATGCGAGAAAACTGTGAAAAACAAGTCAATGACTTGCTAAAGGAGACCCAAAAAATATTGAAGAAAATCACACCTTAAAGAATAGACTAACCCAAATGTCAAAAGAGCTCCAAAAAGCCAATGAGGAGAGGAATGCCTTGAAAGGTAGAATTAGCCAAACGGAAAAGGAAGTCCAAAAGACCACTGAAGAAAATACTACCTTAAAAATTAGATTGGAGCAAGTGGAAGATAGTGACTTTATGAGAAATCAAGATATTATGAAACAAAACAAAGAAATGAAAAAGTAGAAGACAATGTGAAATATCTCATTGGAAAAACCATTGACCTGGAGAATAGATCCAGGAGAGATAATTTGAAAATTATTGCACTACATGAAAGCCATGATCAAAAAAAGAGCCTCGACCTCATCTTTCAAGAAATTATCAAGGAAAACTGCCCTGATATTCTAGAACCAGAAGGTAAAATAGAAATTGAAAGAATCCACTGATCATCTCTTAAAAAAAGATCCCAAAAGGAAAACTCCTAGGAATACTGTCACCAAATTCCAGAATTCCAAGTTCAAGGAGAAAATACTACAAGCAGCCAGAAAGAAACAATTTGAGTATTGTGGAAACACAATCAGGATAACACAAGACCTAGCAGCTTCTACATTAAGGGATCGAAAGACTTGAAATGTGATATTCTGGAGGTCAAAGGAGCTAGGATTAAAACTAAGAATCACCTACCAAGAAAAACTGAGTATAATACTCCAAGGCAAAATATGGATTTTTAATAAAATAGAAGACTTTCAAGCTTTCTCAAGGAAAAGACCAGAGCTGAATAGAAAAGTTGACTTTCAAATACAAGAATCAAGAGAATCATGAAAAGGTAATCAAGAAAGAGAATTCATAAGGGACTTTCTAAAGTTTGAACTTTTTTGTTTACATTCCTACATGGAAAGATGATGTGTGTAATTCATGAGACCTTTCTCAGTATTAGGAGAGTTGAAGGGAATATACATATAAATGGACAGAGGGCACAGGGCGAGTTGAATGTGAATGGATGACATCTATAAAAATGAAATAAATTTAGGGGGTGAGAGTGAAATATATTGAGAGAGTGAGAAAGGGAGAGATAGAATGGGGTAAATTATCTTGCAAAAAATGGCAAGAAAAAGCAGTTTTCTTGAAAGGGAAGAGGGGGCAGGTGAGCAGGAATGAATGAATCTTGTTCTCATCGGATTTGATCTGAGGAGGGAATAACATACACATTCAATTGGGTATCTTACTCCACAGGAAAGTAAGGAGAAGGGGATATAAAAAGGGGGCTTGATAGAAGGGAGGGCAGATAGGGGGAGGAGGTAATGAAAAGCAAACACTTTTGAAAAGGTACAGTCTAGAGAAAAATGAATAAAGGGGGACAGGATAGGATAGAAGGAAATATAGTTAGCCTTTCACAATATGAGCATTGTGGAACTGTTTTACATAATGATACATGTGTGATCTATGTTGAGTTGCTTGACTTCCTAGGGAGGGTGGGTGGGAAGGGAAGAGGGGAGAGAATTTGGAACTCATAGTTTTAAAAGCAGATGCTTAAAAAAGGTTGTTTTTTGCATGCAGCTGGGAGAAAAGATATATAGGGAATGGGGCATAGAAATCTATCCTGCCCTATGAAAAAGCAAGGGGAAAGAAGATGGAGGGGGAGTGGGATGACAGAAGGGAGGGATGACTGGGGTATGAGGCAATCAGAATATATGCCATCTTGTAATGGTGGGGAAGGTAGAAATAGGGAGAAAATTTGTAACTCAAAATCTTGTGGAAATCAATGTTGAAAACTAAAATGTTAAATAAAATGATTATCAAAATAGCAGAACTGGCCAAATGGAAAAGGAGGTACGAAAGCTCACTGAATAAAATAATTCCTTAAAAATTGGAATAGAGCAAATGGAAGATAATAACGTTAGGACAAATCTAGAAATTATGAAACAGAAACAAAAGAATGAGAAAATAGAAGACAATGTGAAATATCCCATTGAAAAAAACCACTGACCTGGAATATAGATCCAAGAGAGATAATTTAACAATTATTAGACTACCTGAAATCTATGATCAAAAAAGAGCCTAGAAATAATCTTTCAAGAAATTAACAAGGAAAACTGCCCTGGTATTCTAGAACCAGAAGGTAAAATAGAAATGGGTAGAATCCACCTATCAGCTCTTGAAAAGGATGTTTAAAGGAAAACTTCTAGGAATATTATAGCCAAATTCCAGAGTTCCCAGGTCAAGGAGAAAATATTGCAAGCAGCCAGAAATGATTCAGTATTGTGGAAGTACAATCAGGATAACACAAGATCTAGCAGCTTCTGTATTAAGGGATTAGAGGTCATGAAATGTGGTATTTTAGAGGTCAAAGAAGCTAAGATTACAACCAAGAATCACCTACCCAGCAAAACTGAATATAATACTTGTTGGGGGAAAATGGTCATTCAATGAAATAGAAGACTTTCAAGCATTCTTGATGAAAAGATCAGAGTTAAACAGAAAATTTGACTTTCAAATAGAAGACTCAGAGAAGCATGAAAAGGTAAACAGGAAAGAGAAATCATAAGGAACTTATTAAAGTTGAACTGTTTACATTCCTACATGGAAAGATGATACAACTCATTTGTCCTTTCTCAATATTAAGGTGGTTAAGGGAATATATATAATATATATATATATATATATATATATATATATATATGTATGTATGTGTGTATGTATACGTATATATATACATATGTATATATACATACATGTATATATGTATGTATAATATAATACATACAAATATACATACATATATATGTATATATAGACAGAGGGCATAGGGTGCATTGAATATGAAGGGATGATATCTAAAACCTTCAAATGAAGGGGTGAGGGGAATATATTGGGAGAAAGAGAAAGGAAGAAACAGAATAGGGTAAATTATAGAAGAGGCAAGAAAAAGCTGTTACAATGGAGTGGAAGTGGGGGAGTTGAAAGGGAATGAATCAACTTTATTTTCATCAGATTTGGCTTAAGAAGGGAATAACATACACACTCAATTGGGTATCTTATCCTATAGGAAAGTAGGGGGGATGGCGATAAGGGGCAGATGATAGAAGTTAGGGAAGATTGGGGCGGGTAATAAGAAGCAAACACTTTTGAAAAGGGATAGGGTCAAAGGAGAAAATAGAATAAATAGGGGATGGGATAGGATGGAAGGAAATATAGTCTTTCACAATATTACTGCTATGGAAATGTTTTGCATAACTACACATGTATAACCTGTATTGAATTACTTGCCTTCTCAGTGAGGGTGGGAGGGGAGGGAAGAAAGGAGAAAACTAGGAACTCTAAATTTTAAAAACAAATATTAAAAATTCTTTTACATTCAACTGGGAAATAAGATATACAGGCAATGGGGTTAAGAAATCTATCTTGCCCTAGAAGAAAGTAAGAGGGGAAGGGATAAGAGGAGTGGGGTGCAGTGATAGTAGGGAGGGCACACTGGGGGAAGGGGTAGTCAGAATGCATGCTATACTGGGGTGGGTGGTAAGGGAGAGATAGGGAGAAAATTTGGAACTCAAATCTTGTGGAAATGAATGTTGAAAATTGAAAATCAATAAACTAATTAAAAAATAGCTGCAGGGGAAGGAGGGAGGAAAATACTTGGAACTCAGTATTTTAAAAAATGAATGTTAAAAAAATATATGTATATATAGCAGAAATATTTGGTGAAATATGAGTATATTACAAAAAAAGAACAATAAGGAAATCAGTTTCACTGGATCACAGAGTATATGAGGGTTAAGGAAGACTGTAAAGGTGTTTGGGGAGAGAGAGAATGTTACAAATTCCTCAAACACCAAAAATATTTTATGTTTGATCCTATGGAGAAAGCATGAAAGCAGCTCAAGGTTATAACCGGGAATATCATCAGCCTTTCTTGCAACTAACTCCTGGCAGAGAATAGATAAAAGCAAAGTGAATCGGAATTTCTGGGGTGAAATTTTTATTGGTCGTTTCCTGGTGATACTGATCACAGAGGTACATGTCTTGGAAGGAAGGAGAGGGAATTTGTGAAGCAGATGGACCTTTTCCCCCATCTTGTTGAGACAGTGTGACTTTGGGCAACTGTCTTTTTTTGGTTTGGCTTTTCCCATGTATAGTGCATTTCTGTGTGGTGGAACAGGATGTAAACTACCTAAGATGTTGAACACAGAGAAGATGGAAGAGTTTGATTAATGACTAATCAATATTAATTGACATATAAGACAAATGATTAATCTATAAGACAAATTCAGCAAAAGCTTCTTATTTCTTCTACATTTCCTAAGATGTTGCTTTATACATAGCAGCGAGACACTGATGGCTAGTGGTCATAAGACCCTGCTGGAAAAAGAAGCACTGCAAAAACTCCTTCCTCTCATCTTCCCATTTCTGACTAGGATACAATGAAAGTTGAAATGGTATCAAGTAAATAGCTGACAGAGTAGCTGAGTGTGCTTATTGGTTTTTAGATATAGAACCAAGCTGTATTTATCACAATGTTAGCTCTATCTACCACTATTTGCACTTCTGTTACCTAAGCAAATTTTTATTTCCTTCATCAAGTTTGAAGGACAGCAAGAGCAGGAACTGATTTTTACAAAGACAGAACAAACCATATGAGGTAGTATTTAGGAGCCAGTTGCATGCTATTACCACCTGATAGTGTTCCTGAGAAGAACTGATGAGAGGAATTAGTGATGTCACAACCTAGGGTAAGAGGGACTAAAGCCCCTATGAGGAGCTGCTCCAGCTTTTTATTCTTTATCTCAGTCTCCTCACTCTGTTTCTAATTCCTGAATTTATTACCTGTCACAATGGATAAAATGCAGTTCCTGGAATCAGGAAGACATGAGTTCAAATCCTGCTTCACACAGTTGCTATCTGTGTGACCCTGGGCAAGACACTTTATCTGATTGTTTCTGTTTCCTTACCTGTAAAATGGACATAATAATAGCATAATAATAACAGGGTTGTTCTGAGGATCAAATAAAATATGGATCTTACTTTATAAAACCCCAATAGCTACATAAATTATGGGTATAATGTAATGCTAGTACCTTCCCTCTGCTGATTATTTACAATTTATCTTGTATTTGTCTTTTACGTAGTTGTTTGTGTGTTGCCTCCCCCATTAGACTGTGGGCTTTTTGAAAGCAGAAACTTTTTTTAAACCTTCTTTTACATCACTAGTAATAGTAACTATTACTCTTTTGGCCAGGAACTCTGAGGATCTTCCCCTCTCAGTTTGATTCTTTCCTTTTTTCTTTTGAGTTTTGATTAAAGAGACCATTCCTTGATTAACTCCTTAAAGAGGGCTATTCACGGAATGGGCGTTACCTCACTCAAAGTGAGAACCTAAAAGGGACAGGGTCTCCCAAGGCATCCTGGGCTATCTCCAGTTGTCCTGGTGAATATCAGGGCATTGGATGCAGATGGCTCTGGAGGAGAAAGTGAGGCTGGTGACCTTGCACAGTCCTCAGTCACTCAAATCAAAGTCAACTATAAGTCATGTCATCATTTCTCTGATGTCATGGTCCTCCTCGAGAATGAAAGACAAACACACATGCAATATATGTGGCCAGTGAAAAGCTATAGTATTAGACTTTGTGTCTATATACATCATTAATCTACTTTAAATGTTATATTTAAAAAGATCATTATTCTAATTTCTTTGACCTACTCAAGTTTTCATTATTAATTTCTTACAATTAGGTCATGATTATCTGGGTGACTTGCATTGCTAACTAGAAAGGCCTATTCTCTAGCCTTGAAACTAGATTTGCTGTCACTCACTCCTTTCTAATAAATAGTCCCTGAGCAAGCAATTAAAATCTTAATTGATTCAAATCCTAGAATTTTACTTGCTTTCAGGACATTCAGCTTATCGTGGATGTACCCTTATTTTCTTTTTGAATTTTAAAGCGCATATTTTGAAAAACACAAACTTCTGAGCATAGCTACATTGTGATATCCTCATTCTCCATGAAAGTCATAGATTCTTTGTTGTTGGCTTAATCTCAGGACCCTGTAAGACTTCTCAGTGTGTACTGAGACAGAAGGCTAACATTAGAAATAAGGGAGAGTAAGATTCTTACCACTAGTTCCGTCAGGTTTTCTGCTTTTTTTTATTCCTCATTTCATTTAATCAGTTTTCCATCTTGTGCAACCTCTTTTGGGGTTCTTGTGGCAAAGACACTGGAATGGTTTGCCGTTTCCTTCTCCAACTCATTTAATAGATGAGGAGACTGA
>CM053626.1:262913734-262930057 GCA_028646595.1 Phalanger gymnotis | reverse complement strand
GCAAATAAGCTTAAATGACCTGCTCAGGCTCACTCAGCTAATAAGTATTTGAGGCCAGATTTGGACTCAGGTCTTCCTGACTGCAGGCCTGACCCTAACCATGGTACCACCTAGCTGCCCCATTAGTCCTCATTACCAAGCAGAATTCTCATCCTCCTGGATTCTCTCCTCTGGCTGATGGCTCTATTGATTTGTTTACCCAGCATTGCACATAGCATAGTGCCTTGCATATAGCAGGTATTTAATTAATACTTATTGAAGGATTGATTAATTGACTCCATAAGCCCTTTACAAAATGAGGAGGAAGTAGTGTAGTGGAATTGAGGTTGTGGGAATTATGGAAATGGAGGACAGATAATCTGTGTATGGGTGGAGGTCGAGCCTTATACAGAAATCACTGATGCAAGTTAGAATTTGAGTAAATGCATAGCAGGGTTCAGTACCTTGAGAAACTGAAGGACAAGGGACAGTTATCGAATAATTCAATCTCCTATCTGTATTATATTTTTCACCAAGTAAAATTCTTTCTCTTATCCTCAGAGGAAGTAGGAAAATGTGGACCACCACCACCTATTAATAATGGAGATATCATCTCCTTCGCATTATATGAATATGCTCCAGGATCACAAGTGAAGTACAGATGTCAAAAATTCTATGTGCTACAGGGTTCTCCAATTGTGACATGCAGAAATGGATTATGGACAAAGGAACCAACATGCCTAGGTATGTGCTAAATAGACTCAGCACATAAGGAAAATGTCATTAATAAAGCATATGATCTCTTGGTGTTCATAGTTAAAATGTCACAGAATAGTGGTATAGGGGAGTAAATATCAATAATAAATTAGGCTTCAATAGTAAGCCTCAAAGAAAGGCTTGACTGATACCCGTGCTTGTTACCATGACCAATACCTCCAATATATGAAGCCCTCCCATGCCCCTATCTAAGAATTTTTTTGTTATTACATGACTAGATGTATAGCTCAGGCTTTTCACTCCAATTTTATTATGTCCAGGTTGCTGGGAGTAGTAATTTAAGAGAAAAAGAAATCATGTGTTTCCTTCCCCTTGTACTCAAGGACAACTCATGCTTTTTTCCATATTAGAAAGTAGAAAACAAATTAACTCCTCCTTGCACCATTTTCTATCCATTTTATCTTTTACATTGCACAATGTGTATGATAGTTGGTACAATTTTGATGCGCTTTGGGAATTGCAAAGTTGACTGATTTATATTTGGTTTTCAAAACTGATTTTCTTGTCCCCAAAAGACAGACTTTGGAACAATCACTTTCTGAGGAAACCAGATGACCCATCCTGAAATCAGTTAGGAAGAAAATTATTGCACATATTTGGCTGAGAATAGATATTCTCTGAGGTTTACTCCAGCTAAGACTTTATTACCTCTGAATTCTCTTTTTCCATTGATTATTTGGGAATCAGCATGGACATTATAAACAGTGAAATGCTGTTATATTTATGGGAGGTTGTGAAAGGACCTAACCTCAAGTAAAAGTGATAAAAAGTTTATACAATACACTATACCCAGGTCATATTTATATACCTGAAAAAGAGTATAGCATGTGGTTTAAGTTTCTAATAAAATTTTTCATCATGACATTATATAACTTTTCCAAAAAAAACCCATGAAATTGTCATATATCTCTAATTGCAGATGAGCTATTCTGTCCCGATTATCAGTTTTCTGCTTTTATCCAGAATTAAATGATTTTAGGAAATTACTTACTTACTATACAACAATATCTTTCAGTGCAATTCTTCTTTTCTTTCATTCATAATCCCAGTTGACAGTCTTCTTCACTTCTTATAGACACATTTTTTGGCCACTTTGTGTAGTATCCCACTAATATTTTGATTGATATTATATTAAATTTTTATATTACTTTTGATAATTTTACTATCTTTATTTTTATAATCATTTATATGCATAATTTTTTGTAATTCTTGAGGATAATTGTGCATATAGGTTTTTTGGGTATCTTGGAAATGTAATGCTGATTCCATGAAATATTTTCAAGTTTTAATCACTATTACTTCTCTTTTTCTCAATTGTGTCCCGTTTCATTAGTCATCTAAAAATGCTGGTGATTTTCTAGTCTTTTTTCTTAAAAAGAAACAACCATAGTATAACCATATCCTGGTAATCCCATCAGTATCTAGTTACTCAAAAGGAGCAAAGTGCATTTAGGAATAAAGATGTCAGAATGATACCACAATTTATTTAGGTAAAGAAAATTACTTAGTTCAAAGCTATCAGACCGAATGTGAGAGTGTATGGAATGAGCAATGTGTGTGAAAATGGAAATATCAAAATCAGAGAGAATGATCTTCATGTAGATTCTGCAAAAGAAAAATAAAGAATTCTAGCAGCTGGGGCACCTTCAGTTTGGTGGGATCTGAGTTGAGGATGACAGATAAGTTCTAAGAATGACAGTCTGAAACAAGAAGAAATAGTGGGTTGTTCATTTTTCTTCCTTTCAATACTTCTCAATCCAGCAATTAATAAACATTTATTAAGTACTTTACCTACAACATGGACAGTGAGGTGGTATAGTAGATAGAACTCTAGGCCCAGAGTCAGAAAGACCCAAATTCAAATCCAGCCTCAGATACTTACCATCTGGGTAACCATGGCCAAGTCACTTAACCTTGTTTGCTTCAGCTTCCTCATCTGTAAAATGTACAGCAGAAGAAAATAGCAAACAGTTCCAGTATCTTTGCTAAGAAAACCCCAGATGAGGTCATGAAGAATAGTTGTTCAAGACTCAAAGAACTAAAGAACAACAAAATTACCTACAACCATGCTCCCTTTCCCTCTCTCAGGCCCAGCCTTTTTCTCCAACCCAAATTTGGGTACGGATTGAAAAACAGGGATGGTAGTCACTGGACTGCTGTGGGAAGGAAGCACATATTTTAGATGTTGGAGCCAGAGGAAAAGCCACCACCCAGACTGGTTGAAGGTCTGATCATGTGTTGCTATTCAGATTTTAATATCATATTATTCAGCATTGTGAATAGAAGAGAAGGAGAAAATGACTTGCATTATCACTACAGAAATGTCTTTTACATTCCCAATTATTTTGTAAAATTTAAAGTTGTGCACATTTATTAATTGTAATATATATTCTTTTCATCTTTCAGAGGCATGTACAATATCAAAAGAAATGATGATGAAAAATAACATAGAACTTAGATGGGTAGATGCTGATAAACTTTATTCAAGAACAGGAGAAATAACAGAATTTCAATGTATTCGAGGATTTCGTAAAGCTGAAAGATCACCTGCATTTAGAGCAAAGTGCGTAAAAGGGAATATCAATTATCCCAGATGTACAAAACAGTACTCTGGTGAGTTCTACTCTAATCCTGGGCTTCTCTGATGTGATTTGTGTTCCTATTTTGTGATATGCTTATTGCTGTAACATTTTAAAGTTATCATCAGTATGCAAGGATGAGAAACCCACCCAATTCACTTCAAAGAATACCACAGCAGAACTATCCAAAAGAGATTATAGCTTGAGCTGTTTTTCCAAATCTGTAGGAGAAGAGATTGACAACCTTCCCTATCTACCACCACTACCGTCATCACCACCACCAAAAAAAAAATTAGCCTTAACAAATCCTCATTGTCAGAAGACATGGCTTGGGTTTTATAACATACTTTGATACCTTATATACCTATATCTATGTACATATATAGATATATAGAAATTTTTTATTAGGAATTGATTAAAAATCTTTTCACTTTTTCAAAAACAGTTAAATTGGTGTAACTTGGGTCTTGAAGAGACTATGGCTCCTTCCATCTACATTACCTAAAGATATCACTTCAAACTAGCATTCATTATAGTCTTCTAAAGACCTTTTCATATGCAACAAAATGTTGACTCTGTGTAGTTCCTAATGGGGTTATTATGTAATGAGAATTTTAAAATAGTTTAAAAATCTTTCAGGGACAGATTAACCAGATTTTCAGATGTGTTTATAAAACTCTTAAAACGTCTGTAAGGAATTGAATTCTTGCATGGAGGCATGGGGAGGAAAGGAGAGGAAGCATTTTACAGACAGAAGAGAATATGGAAATTGACACCAATTTTCTCTGGACTGCTATTAGAGGTTCCTTAGCTCTACATCAATATATTGAGACCATTTTAGAGAAACAATAGTATAGACCAAGTAGAAATACAAAGAAACAAAAGGTAATCTGTTTTCTGTTGAACTTTATAGTATCCTTTAAGAACCTGTTCTTACAGAAACTTCCCCCATAGTTTAGGATTTGTTATTAAGCTAAACAGATCCATCTCTAACTAACAATTCTGTGTTCTGCCCCTCCAAAACCTATGCATGTTGTTTTTAAAAAATGCAACATCAAATGATTTTCATAGCATCATTGCTCTAAGCAAATTCTTTGGTTGTTCAGGCTGAATATTTTCATTCACTTACTAATTATTACTTTTGCATATGTTATTTCCTTAGGAAAACAGCTACAGAGACAATGAAGGACAAAAACATCAGCCATATCTTGCCACTGATTGGAAATGGCAACTGTAACAAATGCTCAGCCTCAATCTGCACGATTTGATCCCTTTCTACTTTGAGATAAATACTTTGATTTAGTTGTATTCTCACAGTTTGGTCCATCATTCATTTTGACTTAAATGTGTTCAACTTTAACCTGCAAAAGCTAAAGCATGAAATAGTTAGGAAAAAGTCACTTTGTATCAATAAATCCTTTACTATAAGAAAACACTGAGTTCCTTATCTACCTGGGATCATCACTTCTCCATATGCTCAGCGACTAAGTGCCAGGGTATCTCTTCTGTACTAAATTGCCAAGGGCACAGTGATATATCTACATCGTCCTTTAGCTCAAAGTTTTAGAAAATTTTTTGACATTTTTTAAATTTCCAAAATAATTCTAAATTTTTTTTTGAATTCGAAATCTCTCTCTCCTTCCTACCCCTTCCCCACCCTATTCGTTAACTTTTAACTTTATGTTAAAGTTGAGCTGTACTCTCAGGAAGGGGAGGACCCTATCCCAATCTTCCCATATTTTTGCTGATCTTTTCAGACACAGTTCAAGGGGTTTATACATTTTCTGTGCTTCCAAGGTGGTATGGTCCAAGGAGAGGTATGGTCACTGTTCTCCTGCACTGTGCTCTGGCCTTTACCAAGGCAGAGAGACCTTTGTCCTCTGCAGCCACAAGTCCTAGCCCTCCTCTTCTCCCTTGAAACATAGCTTTCTGCTTTAGAACTGAGAATGAGGGCCCTGTTGCTTTACAGTGACCACAGGACTCTTCTTCACCCTGGAACTGTGACTAGATCCCCTGATCTCCTGCAACCTGGATTTCAAGCAGGGTAAGAGGAAGTGGCAGCAGAAAGGAAACAATCTGCTTCACTTGAAGATCACAATCATTAGGCAAATTTCCTCTCTTTTTTTTTTCTAGCTCCTTATTAGTAAAGAGAAGATTGAGAAAAAAGGGGAAAAATAGAAAATGACAACATGGAGGAAAACAACTAATAAAAAAATCCAACCACAAAATAGAAGATAGTATAAAAGTAGATTAAAAAAATGGAATCCAACACTATGTTGTTTACAAGAAATAATCTTAGTTAATACTTTCACAAGAAATACAAAAATTCACACAAAATTATAGTGTCTGTAGTACAATCCATTCTGCTTCAAGTAATTTTTTTTAAAAAAGCTAGGGTAGCAATCATGATTTCAACAGGGCTAAAGAAAATATAAACGTGATAAAAAGAGACAATCAAAACACTTCATTATGTTAAAGTTGCCATAGATGACAAATCAATATCTGTACTTCATATGTATGCTCAAAGAGCATAGCGTCTAAATACTAAAGAAAAGTTAATCAAATTGGAAGAAGAAATAAATAGCAAAACTATAATATTGAGAGACTGACCTTTTCAGATCTAATCTAGTCCAACCCAATAAATATTTATTTATCACCTACAATGTGCCAGGCACTGTGTTAGGCACTGTGAATACAGGTAATGAAAAAAGTCAGTTCCTTCTCTCAGAGAGCTCAGAATCTAATGGAGGAGACAACTCAGAAAATGAGGAAGGTAAGAGGGGGTGGAGTGGATTGGGTGTGGAAACCTGAGGCTGCCCATCATAGGGACATCTTCCAACAGAGCTGAAAGCAAGCAGAATAGAAGATGCAGAGGTGAATGAGAAAAAGTTTAGTTCCTGCCCTTCCTAAAGAAGACATTGGGAAGAGTTTTTTACTCCATCCTCCAACCCTCCAATCAGAGGGTAGAGGTGGCTGAGGGAGGCTGCCAATCAATGATTGAAATTGCAGAATGGTGAGAAGATTAAGTAGGATGAAATTAATCTGGGAGGAGCATTTTGTTAAATGAAGTTGAAACCCGGCAGAGGAGCAGAGACAGAGTGGAACTCTGGACAAATCCAACCAAAATATGGAAATTTGGAAAGGAAATTCTGAATAGGAACAGAAAGTGTTTTATATAGCTGTTATTTTTGAATGACACCATTTCAAAAATTGACTATGTGTTGTCATATACATTAGAAGCTTAATTCTAAAGGCCTGAATAAATTAAAGAAGAAATCATAGAAATAATCCAATATTTCATTTTAAAACGGCGATAGTGTCATAATAAAGGAAACTTATGGGATACAGCTAACACGGTCCTAGGGGAAATTACATAGTTTTAAATGCTTTAATTTAAAAAATAGGAGAAATTACAAATCATAACATTAGGCCTTCATTTTTAAAAACAATTTTAAAGACCTAAATAAGCAATAAAGTAGAAATTCTGAAATCTAAAAAGGGTTATAAAGTTGATGAAAATTTTTTGAAAAAGTTATTAAATTGATAAGTAAGATAAGGAATGCTTTTTCAATCTAATTTGAGGGTTCTTTCAAGGAGAGAGGAAAACCAAATTGTTAATCTCAAAAACAAAAAAAGAAAAACTCATGGAGAGCATAGCAGAGAGGGCAGAGTGAAAACAGGGACTTGCTTGAGTTCTCCCCCAAGTCCCTCCAAATACCTGTAAAAATGCAGACAAAGGGAAACAAATTTCCAGCCCAAGACAATGTGGAAGGTCTTCAGGAAAGGTCTGTTGCACCCAGGTTGGGAGAGGAGTGCAGGCTATGTGAGCACAGACCAGATCCCATGTAACCAGGAGCAGGTCTCAGGGGAAGGAATCACAGACAGCTGTGGTAGGTTCCAGATTTCTCAGCCCACCAATGCCAACAAAAACCTTAGAAGATCAGTAGGAAAGGTCAGTTGGATCTGGGTGAGAGAGGAGCAAGGTCTAGTCCCAGCCTTAGCACAGCCCCAGGGTGGCAGCACTGGCTGTTTCCAGAGTGCTCAACACAGAGATGATAAGGGGATCAAACAACTGATTAGAAAATGATAACAAGGGTCCCTTTGTTGGCACTGAGCTAGGATTCTGTTGCTTTGCCCATGTGTGCATCTGGGTCACAGTCCTGGTTGGCAGTCCTAGGGCAAGGAGGAGAACTAGCATAGCGGAGCTTGTGGCAACATTGGAGAGGAACCCCTCCTCACAGTTGTAGGGCAGAGAAGAGTGCTTGTGTCACTCACAGGCCAGGAGAAAAGTAAACATCTCTATTTAGATCATAACACCTTGGAAGAACTGAAAACTTACAGGTCCGTAGAAGTATCTCTGAGAACAGCTGCACAAAACCCCTGAATCTTTGGACAGTATACACTCCACATTGGAAACAGAGCCCTACCTTAACATTGGCTGGGGAAATGAACAAAGAGCAAGAAAAAGTCTCAAGAATATAGAAACTCACTTTGAGGAAAAGGAAGATCAAAATGTACACTCAGAAGACAACGAAGTCTAAGTTCCTACACCCAAAGTCTGCAAAAAAACATGAATTGGTCTCAGACCATGGAAGAGATCAAAAAGGATTTTGAAAATCAAGTAAGAGAAGTAGAGTAAAAATTGAGAAATGAGAGTAATTCTAGAAAATCATGAAAAACTGAGTCAACAGCTTGCTAAAGGAGGATCCCAAAATACGGAAGAAAATAAGACTTTAAAAAATAGACTAGGTCAAATAGTAAAACAAGGTCAAAAAGCCAAGGAGGAGAAGAATGCCCTAAAAAGCCTAATTGTCCAAATGGAAAAGCAGGCCCAAAGGTTCAATGAAGGAAATGATTCTTTAAAAATCAAAATGGAGCAAATGTAAGATAATGGCTTTATGAGAAAACAGGAAATTATAAAGCAACCCAAAAGAATGAAAAAACAGAAGACGACATGAAATATTTCACTGTAAAAACCACTGACCTGGAAAACAGATGCAGGAGAGATAATTTAAAATTATAGGACTACCTGAAAGCCATGATCAAAAAAGAGTCTGGACATCATCTTTCAAGAAATCATCAAAGAAAACTGCCTTGACATTCTAGATCCATAGGGTACAATAGAAATTGAAAGAATCCACAAACAGCCTCTTGAAAAAGATCCCAGAAGGAAAACTCCCAGCAATATTATAGCTAAATCCCAGAACTCCCACACCAAAAAGAAAATATTGAAAGCAACCAGAAAGAAATGTTTCAAGTAGGGTGGAAACACAATCAGTATAACAAAAGATTTAGCAGCCTATGTATAAAGGATTAGAGTATGATATTCCAGAGGTCAAAGGAACTAGGATCAAAACCATGAATCAACTACCCAGCAAAACTGTGCAATCAGTGAGGGGTGGGGGGAAATTGACATTCAGTGACATAGAGGAATCTAGTGCATTCTTGAAGAAAAAAACAGAGTTAAACAGAAAAATTGATTTTCAAATACAAGACCCAAGAGAAGCATGGAAAGGTAAACAGGAGAGAGAAATCATAAGGGACTTATTAAAGTTGAACTGTATATGTTCCTGCATGGAAGGATGATATTTGCAGCTCCTGAGACCTTTCTCATTATTAGGGTAGTTGGAGGGAATACACACACACACACACACACACACACACACATATGCATATAGACTGAGTGCATAGGGTGAGTTGAATATTAAGAGATGATATCTAAAAAAATTAAACGTTTAGAGAGGAATGTAATGAGAGAAGAAAAGCAGAGGTAGAATACGGTTAATTATCTCACATAAAAGAGGCGAGAAAAAGATTTTACAATGGAGGGGAAGAAAGGGGAGGTGAGAGGGAATGAGTGAACCGTACTCTCATCAGATTTGGCTTAAGGAGGGAATAACCTACACACTCAATTGGGTATGAAAGTCTATTTTACCCTACAGGAAAGTAGGGAGAAGGCAATAAGAGAGAGGAGGGATGATAGAAGAGAGAGAAGATTGGGGGAGGGGATAATCAGAAGCAAACACTTTTACGGAGGGACAGAGTCAAAGGAGAGAATAGAATAAATGGAGGGGTGGGTTAAGATAGAGGGAAATATAGTTAGCCTTTCATAAGATGACTATTATGGAAGTGTTTTCCATGACTGCATATGTATAGCCTACATCAGATTGCTTGCCTTCTCAATAAGCACAGGTGGGGAGGGAGGGTGGGAGAGAATTTGGAACTCAAAGTTTTAAAAATGAATGTGAAAAATTGTTTTTACATGCAACTGGGAAGTAAGATGCACAGGAAATGGGATATAGAAATCTATCTTACCCTACAAGAAAACAGAAGGGTAAGGGGATAAGACAAGGGTAGTGGGTGATAGAAGGGAGGGCAGATTGGGAAAAGGGGTAATTAGAATGCACACCATCTTGGGGTGGTGGAGGGGAGAGATGAGGAGGAAATTTGAAACTCCAAGTCCTGTGGAAGTGAATGTGAAAACAAAAAATAAATAAATTTTAAAAAGAAAAAATGAAAAAGAAAAACTGACAATTGAAGAAAAATAAAGGTCCTGATCAAAAACTATTTTCCCAACTGTAAAGTAAAGCTAACTTTTAACTCAGAGAATGTAGTTAAATATTTTTGAAAAATAAAAAAACAGGTTAACAAAAGAAATAGATTATTTAAATCATCTAATACAAGAAAATAATTAATCCATCTATAAGTGAATTTAAAAGGGTAGAGGTATATGAAGAGCATTAAGTATTTAAAGAAAAAACAAATATTCAATGAATAATTTTTTATATTTCTTAAGGTGCTTATATCACTAATAAAAGAAGGCATAAACCCATTCTCTTTCAATAATACATATTTTCAATGACCATATGGTCTTCATACCTAAACCAGGGAAAGAAAAAGATAATATCGACCAATATCTATAATGAACATTGATGTGAAAGTTTTAAATAAAATATTAAAGAATAGACTATGTCAACATATTAGAATGATTACACACTATGATAAGATTGGAATAATAACGGGACTTCAGGAATAGTCTAATATAAGGAAGATTGTAAATGTAAATATATGATCATCTCAATAGATGCAGATAAAACCTTTGACAAAATACAACACCCATTCCTATTCAAAACACTAGAAAGCATAGGAATAAATGGAGCCTTCCTTAAAATTATAAATAATATCTACCCAAAACCATTAAGCTAGATGCATTTCCAATAAGATCAGGAGTGAAACAAGGATGTCCATTATCACCCCTATTATTCAATTTGGTGCTAGAAATGTTAGCTGTAGCAATAAGAGAAGAAAAAGAAATTGAAGGAATTAGAATAGGCAAAGAACAAACTAAATTATCATTTATTGCAGATGATATGATGATTTACTTAGAAAATCAAATAAAAAGCCACTTGAAATAATAAACAACTTTAGCAAAGTTGCAGGATATAAAATAAACCCACATAAATGTTCAGCATTCCCATACATTATTAACAAAGCTCAACAGCAAGAGATAGAAAGAGAAATTCCATTTAAAGTTATTGTAGACAGTGTAAAATATTTGGGAATCTACCTGCCAAGACAAACTCAGAGCCTATATGAACATAATTATGAAACACTTTTCACACAAATAAAGTCAGATCTAAATAAATGGAAAAATATCAACCACTCATGGTGAGGCCAAGCTAATATAATAAAAATGACAATTTTACCTAAATTAATTTCCTTATTCAGTTCCATACCAATTGAACTAACAAAAAATTATTTAACAGAGCTGGACAAAACAATAACAAAATTCATCTGGAAGAACAGGAGGTCCAGAACATCAAGGGAATTGATGAAAAGAAATGCAAGGGAAGGGGGCCTAGCCATACCAGATATTAAACCATAATATAATGCAACAGTCATCAAAACTACTTGGTACTGACTAAGAAACAGAGTGGTGAATCAAAGGAATTAGTTAGGTACACAAGCCACAGTAGTCAATGACTATAGTAATCTACTTTTTGATAAACCCAAAGAATCCAGCTTCTGGGCTAAGAATTCACTATTTCACAAAAACTGTTGGGAAAATTGGAAAATAGTAAGGCAGGAACTGCCATTAACTGATATCTTATACAATATTTCAAAATAAAGTCAAAAATGGGTTCATGATTTAGGAATAAAGGTTAATACTATAAGCAATTTGGGAGAGCAAAGAATAGTTTACCTATCGGATTCATGGGAAAAGAAAGAATGTATGACACAGCAAGAGTTAGCATTACAAAATGCAAAATGGATAATTTTGATTATGTTAAATTGAAAAGTTTTTGTATAAACAAAGCCAATGCAATGAAGATTAGGAGGGAAGCAGAAAATTGAGAGAAATCTTTACAACTACTCTCTCTGGTAAAGGCCTCATCTCTAAAATATATGTGGAACTGAGCCAAATTTATAGGAATACAAGTATTCCCCAATTGAGAAATGGTCAAAGGATATGAAAAGACAGTTTTCAGAGGAAGAAATTAAAGATATCTATGGCATATGAAAAAATGCTCTAAATCACTACTGATTAGAGAAATACAGATCAAAACAACTCCTACATACCACATCTCTCCTGTCAGATTGGCTACAATGACAAAACAGGAAAATGCTAAATGCTGGTAGAGGATTTTGGAAAATTGGAACTGCATGACTTTGCTAGTGGACTTGTGGGTGGATACAGCCATCCTGGATAGCAATTCGGAACTATGCCCAAAGGGCTATAAAAATGTTCATACTCTTTGACCCAGCATTACCACTTCTAGGGCTATATCCCAAAGAGATCACACAAATGGGAATGTACAAAAATATTTATAGTGGCTCTTTTTGTAGTATCAAAGAATTGGAAATCAAGGGAATACCCATCAACCGGGTAATGACTGAACAACTGGTGGTATATGAATTTAACAGAATACTATTTATTGTGCTGTAAGAAATGGGGAAGATACAGACTTCATAATAACCTGGAGAAACCTACATGATATAATGCTGAGTGAGTGGAGCAGAACCAGGAGAATATCATACACAACTGCAGATATATTGATTCCGAGATGACTAACCTTGATAGACTTAGCTTTTCTCAGCAATAAAAGGTTTAAAGACAACTCCGAAAGACTCATGATGGAGAGACTTATCTACATCCAGAGAAAGAACTATGGAGTCTGAACGCAGATTGATACAAAGCATTTGCTCTCCTTTTTTTTTCCTCTTTTGTTTTTTATCTCTTCTTTTGTTATTGTTGGGGGTTTTTTGGTGTTGTTTCTTCTTTCTCATGATTCATTCCATTGGTCATAATTTTTCTTTACTACTTGACTATTGTGCAAATAAGTTTAATGTGAAGTTATAAGTAGAAGATATATCAAATTCCATGCCGTCTCAGGGAAGGAGTAGGTTGGAGGGGGAAGAAAATCTGGAACTCAAAATCAAGCGTAACTGAGTGTTGTAAACTAAAAATAAAAAATCTTAATTAAAATAAAAGAAACAATAAAAAAGTAAAATAAAAAAGAGCCTTTCAAAGGACTTCCTTTCCTTGTTGGAGGAAATCCTGTCAAGCAACTGGACTAAATCATCTACAAAGTCTATTCTCTCTGTCTCTGTCTCTCTCTCTCTCTCTCTGTCTCTGTCTCTCTCTCTCTCTCTCTCTCTCAAATTTTGGTTTCTATGAGGAAATATCATTGGAATTAAATCTAGCCCTTAACACAGTGCTCACTGTTAATGCTTCCTAAGTGTTTATTGTTCAATTGATTATTTGGCTTAAAAGATGGACAAGAATTCAATATATTATTATAAGGAAGGGTGGCATTTCAAGTCCATATATTATACAAGAGCAATGGCAAGTAATTTCAAAAGTGCAGGATGCATTTAGGGAAGAGACTGTAATACAATTTGGCACAGAAACAAGGAAGCAAACAAGGATTTATTAAACATCTACTCTGTGCAAATCATTTTCCAAACATTATTTCATTTCTTCCTCATTGCAACCATATGAAGTGGGTGTTATTATTATCCTCATTTTAAAATTGAGAAAACTGAGGCAACTGAGGTTGAATGAGTTGCCCAAGGGTCATACATATAGTGACTAAGGCTATTTTCCACTCAGGTCTACAGCACCACCTGGCTCTACCCAGATGAGAGTAATTTGAGATAAAATAGAGAGGACTGCCACGCCACTTGAATGCTAGATGCAATTGGAGAATTACTTAGAAGTAAATCTGGAGACTCTTATGATATTTGAGCAGAGAAATGACAGTACTGGACCTAGTAGGTGAAAGAATGTTCTGGCAATATTCAATGCAAACTAGATTAGAAACCATCAAGCTGGCAAAAATTATCAAAAGTGATAAAACTCAATGCTGGCAGGCTCTGGAGGAAAAGGTATACTTAGTCAAGTCTTGTGAAATTGTAGACTTGTAGAAATTCTAAGGAAGGCAATTTGGCAGCACACAGTAAAAGTCTAAATAAACCATAACTTTTGGCTCAATAATTCTTTTGGTGCTCATATATCCTCTAAGTATCATAAAACATACAAATATTCTAAGATTTTCTTAGAAATTTTGTGTGTAATTGTGAAGAGTCAGAAATAACCTTAAGGTTCAACCAAATGGAAACAGTTAAATGACTTACAGTATATTAGTGTAATGGAAACCAAAAAATGAGTTAATAGCAACAAGAAACATAAAATGAATATTTTCAATATGCCATAGATTCAAAAGTGATACTATTTTATGCATTGAAATTATGAACATAAAAATTACTAAATAAGCTTAGATGTATTGCTATTTAATAATAAAAGGATATAATTAATTAAAAAATAGAAAACTTTATATGTTTGGTGAGAGCAAAATGTCTTTTGAGGGCTGAGGAAGGAGAGATAAAATCATGGAATGACTCCCAAAATGTAATTGCCTAGTTTGATGGCTTTACTCTACCGCCATTTCCACATCCCCATTCCCCATCCCCAACCTGTGCCAAGAGCAATTAGATCCTACTTTGTGGGCAGAGCTCCATATTAGTGCACTCAACCTTTACCTATGTGTTTCCCCAATGACGCCATCATACAGACCTGGAAAAATCAACTCCTGAATTTTAACCAGGAGTTTTGCACCTCCCCAGTGGAATTCTGGGAAAATATCACTGTTCACAAGAATAAACATTTTGGAGATGAAAGCAGGATTCACTCTACCCATTATGTTATTGACACACTTTCATGAACTTTGGCTGTGACTTTAAAACTTGAGGTTTAAAGGAACATGACTGATCATTAGCCTTTTGGGATATTAGAGAAAATGTATCATAATGTCTGTGATTGGAATAGTAAGGGTCCTTTTGCCCCCTTCAGAATTTAATATAATCCTGGGAAGTTCCTACCCCACTTGGTAGTTCTGAGCCACTCAAGTCTTTTTTTTTTGAAGAGCTGAGGGATTCTTGGAATAAGTTGCCCCTTTGATGTGGGGTCCTAGAGTGCCCAAGGCTCAGACAGTCCTAAATATAGGACCATAAGGGGACCAATATCTATATGTTTGAGTGACAGTGACTAGGAAAGTATGGTCAGTCAAATATATAGCATGCTACAAGAGAGGCACATCCAACTTAATATTATATCAAGAAATCCTCAATGAATCTGAAGGGGCACCATGTTTTGCATCGAAGTTTTGAGAGAGATAGGGTTTTGATGGAGAAGATCACCAAAGGAGGGACATCCTTGCTCAGTTAGATATGGGTGAAAGATTCCTGTCTGGGTCACAGTTGTGGTGACTGATCAAAACAAGTATTCAGTAGAAATGGATATTTATAAACTCTTAGGACCAATTTGGATATTAATGACAACTTCTTTGCAAGTTGTTGTGCATACATTCAAATGGAAAACCAAAGAGTTCTTTGAATCATCACAGGTTGTGTAAAACTGTTGTCACTTCTTCCATACTGAAGGTAAAAGAGTAATTTCAGTAGAGTTTTGGAGGTGGAGCCATATTGAAGAGTTGATAATAGAGTAGGTGGTAAGAAAGTAGAAGCATTTCATTTGGATACCATTTTGAAGAAGCAAGGCAATGAAAGGGAAGAAGACAGATGGAGTGGTATTAGGTGGGTTCAAATCATCAAGGGGCAACTTGATATTAGTATCGGGGTAGACTAAACATATTTATAGCAGACAAGGGAGATGTGGTGAAAACTGAAGGACTGAAGATGCATGAAGGCAAACTGATGATTACTGGAGTAAGTTCATCCAGGAGGCATGAACAAAAAAGATCAAGGATATAGAGACTTGACATCAGGAAGACTTGAGTTCAAATTCCATCTTAGACACTATGTGGCCCTGGTGAATGAATTAACTTCAATCAACCTTAATGTCCTCATCTGCAAAATGGGGGCAATATTGATAACAGCTACTTCATAGGGTTTCTTAGAAGATCGATAGAGACACCATATACAAAGTACTTTGCAAAACTGTAGTAGGAAGGCCGAATTTATGATCTCAAATATAATCATGTATATGTTTGAATGGTCCCAAATTGCAAGGTATGAGAGATTCTCTAAGGAGAAAACAACAAGAAATTTATTTAGGCTGCACCGCAGCAGAACCTTGAACCAGCCTCCCCATTCCAACATCTTGACAAAAAGACTCCAGGCCCAGAAAGCCCATCTCACAAGAGCTACCAGGAGGCCACAGAAAAACAAGATAGTATTTAGCCAAATCATTTTCACTGGCCTCGCGTTCCTGCTCGCACTCGGTTAAGCCCTGCTTCTGCAGCTTCCTGCCTCCGCTGAAGTTGTCTCCCGGCTCACCCCTCCTCACAGCCGAGCTTCTGGGGTTCTCAAGCCCCGCCTCAATGACCAGAGACCATTGGTTCCTGAGCTGGCCCCTCCTAAGTCACCAATCCCCACCCACACAGGTTTCACACCTGACAGTGCCCTGGGCCTGGGGCTTAGCACTTAACAGCCGAAAGTACTTCCACTCAAAAGAAACAAAAGCCAT
>CM053626.1:262891676-262907670 GCA_028646595.1 Phalanger gymnotis | reverse complement strand
CAACCCACAGTCTAAAGGTTTGAAACTCACCTTCTTGAACTTCCAGGAACCATGATGGCCAGGTAAAATGGCTCTCATCCCTCCCTTGAATAAACCGAGAGAATAATACCTTAGGAGAAACAGAGGAGCCAGAAGAGGGGCTTCAGTACAGAGAAGTTGGGGAGAGGGCCTTTCTTGTAGTGGCGGAAGGAGACTAGTGCAGGAAAAGAGGTGTCCCAGCAGCCCCCACCTCAACAGAACAATGAGAGTAACTGAGCCCCGGGGGGGTGGAGCTAACAAATATCAATGCCAGTGGTTTTGCACAGCCAGGGGAAGTGGCAGACACTAGCACAGAAAACAGGTGAGACCACCCATGCTGTAGAGCAGTCCTGTGAAGAAGAGACTCCCAGCAGCCAGACCACCCTTTCCCACACCTCAAAAGACATAAAGCTAGATCGTAACATGAGAAACTTGGGACAGAGCCCCCTGGTTCCCAGAAGCAGGGATCCACTTTAGAAACCAGGAGAAAAAAAAACACCATGAAAAAGAACACAAAGAAGCTTACAAAAGACCATTGATTCACATTATGGAGACAGAGAAGATCAAAATACCAATTCAGAAGAGGACAGCATGGACACTACACCCACATCTAAAACCTCAAAAGGGAAAGTGAACTGGTCTCCAGACCAAAAAGCATTCCTGGAAGAACTCAAGGAGAACTTTAAAAACCAAATTAGGGAGGTAAAAGAAAAAATAGAAAAAAAATCCACTGATGAAAACAAATTTTTGAAAAGTAAAATTGGTGAAATGGCTAAGAAGAATCAGAATATAAATGGAAAGAATCTCATTGAAAAGTAAAATCGACCAAATGGAAAAAGAGATAGAGAAGCTAAAAGAAGAAAACAATACATTAAAAATTATAATTGGGCAGGTAGAAGCTTTGAGACATCAAGAATCAGTCAAACAAAACTTAAAGAATGAAAAAATAGAAAGAAATTAAAGATATCTATAGGCATATAAAAGAATGCTCTAAATCACTACTGATTAGAGAAATGCAAATCAAAACAACTCTTAGGTACCACATCTCTCCTGTTGATTGGCTAAAATGACAAAACAGGAAAATGATAAATGCCTGAGAGGATATGGAAAATTGGAACACTGTTACATTGCTGTCGGAGTTCTGAACTGATCCAGCCATTCTGGAAAGCAATTTGGAACTATGCCCAAAGGGCTACAAAAATGTTCATACCTTTTGACCCAGCAATACCACTTCTAGGGTCGTATCCCAAATAGATTACACAAGAGGGAAAAGGACCCACATGTACAAAAATATTTATAGTGGCTCTTTTTGTGGTAGCAAAGAATTGAAAATCAAAGGGATACCTGTCAATTGTGGAATGGCTGAACAAGTTGTGGTATATGAAAGTAATGGAATGCTATTGTGATATAAGAAATGGGGATAGTACAGACTTCATAATAACCTGGAAAAACCTACACAGTATAATGCTAAGTGAGCAGAGCAGAATTAGGAGAACATTATACACAACCACAGATATATGGATTCTGTGATGACTAACCTTGATAGACCTTGCTCTTCTCACCAGTACAAGGTTGAAAGACAACTCCAAATGACTCATGAGGGAGAGCTATCTATATCCAGAGAAAGAACTATGGAGACAATGCACATTGAGGCAAACTGCTTGCTCTCCCTTGTTTTTTCTTTTGTTTCTGTTTCTTCTTTCTCATGATTCATTCCATTGGTCATAATTCTTCTTTACAACTTGAATATTGTGTAAATAAGTTCAATGCAAAGTTATGTGTAGAAGATATATTGGGTTCCATGTCATCTTGGGGAGGGAGTTGGGGAAGGGGTAAAAGAAAATATCGAACTCAAAATCATGTGGAACTGAGTTTTGTAAACTAAAAATAAAAATCTTAATAAAAAAAGAATGAAAAAATAGAAGAAAATGTGAAATATCTGATTGAAAAAACAACTGACCTTGAAAACAGATCCAGGAGAGACAATCTAAGAATTATTGGTCTACCTGAAAGCCACTATGAATGAAAGAGCCTGGACAGTATCTTCCAAGGAATCCTTAAAGAAAACTGCCCCCAAGGTTCTAGAAACAGAGAGTAAAATCATCAAAAGAATCCACTGATCACCCCCTGAAAGAAATCCCAAACTGAAAACTCCAAGAAATACTATAGTCAAATTCCAGAACTACCAGATCAAGGAGAAAATACTGCAAGCAGCTAGAAAGAAACAATTCAAATACCACAGAACTACAGTCAGGATCATGCAGAATCTTTCAGCTACTACATTAAATGAGAGGAGAAATTGGAATATGATATTCCAAAAGACAAAGGAGCTTGGACTACAACCAAGGATCAACTACCCAACAAAATTGAGCATAATTTTCCAGGCAAGGAGATAGACATTCAATGAAATAAGGGAATTCCACACCTTCCTGATGAAAAGGGCAGAGCTCAGTGGAAAATTGGATCTTCAAATACAAAACTCAAGAGAGACATAAAAAAGATAAAAGGGAGAAAAAAAGCCCTAGCTAATCAATATGGCAAATTAGTTATATCCCCATATAGGATTATTTTGTTTTATATATGTTTTATACATATGTCAATCTCAAGAATAGTACAGTTATTATGACAATTGAAAATGATATACACAGACTATGGGTGTGTATTGGTAAACAAAATGGGCTCTTAGCACTCAGTTTAACCAAGTGCCCTTGCAGAGTTTGGTCTTTGTTTCCTTCATTAGATTGAGTCTTTGGTGACCTTCCTGCCTCAGGGGAGGGCCTACTTTACACATGAGTTTGAGTGACATGTTTGGGACATCAGAGGCTTTTAGACCACATGGGTTTAAGTCACCTCTTTGTGACAATTTTAGGTCACATGGGTGAGTCGCATGTGTGACTCATCCTTGACCCTAAAAAAGATATAAAACCAGGGGTTGGCTTTCTCTTTTTCAGAGCTCTTACGTACAGCCGTGGTGGTGTGCATGACTCTGGCCCAGCCCTTGTTATGAGGTCCCTGACTGAACTTAGATGTTGGTAACTACGCATTGAATTTGGTCCGTCTTTTGATGTTTGTAATTTGTTTGTATTTTGCTCTTAAGTTCAGGGTGCTGGCTTTTTCCCCTGAACTAAGTGAATGGTATTTGTATGCTGAATTAAAGTAAGCTTGCAACCGTTTAATGTCATTTTCCTTAGTGAAGCAGATCAAAAGAACCCGGGCTTTGGCAGCATTCTTGTTGTTGGGCTTGTGTTGGTCTTTCGCCCACGCAACAGCTGATAGCCAGATTGTTGAAACAGGGTATTAGTATAAAATTACTGATATAATGATAAAAAATATAATTAAGAGATATAAAGGGATGGTTCTGGGAGAAGAGGTAGGGAGGTAGTAGAAAAGGGTAAATCATATCACATGAAGAGACACAAAAACATTATAGTAGAGGGTAAGAAGGGATGGAGAAGAGCAGTATTTGAGCGTTACTCTCATCAGATTTGGTTCAAGAAGGGAATAACATACCCTGATAAGTACAGAAAGCAAAATTGTCCTACAGGCAGTAGGAGGGGAAAGTGGAAAGAAAAGGGAGGAAGGTGGTCAGAAGGGAGGAGAATCAAGAGGGAGGGTAAACTGAGGAATGCAGGGGTCAAAAGCAAAACTATGTTGAGGAGTAGAAGGAAGAAGGGAGAAATAGGATGGAGAAAAAGACACAGATGGTACTCATAACTGCAAATGTAAATGGGACGAACTCTCCCATAAAATGGAAGCAGACAGCAGAATGGATTAAAAACCATAATCCTACAATATGCTGTTTACAAGAAACACATTTGAAACAGGGGGATACATACGGGGTAAAGGTAAAAGGCTGGAGCAGAATATATTGTGCTTCGGCTAAAGTAAAAAAAAAAAAGCAGGGGTAGCAATCCAAATCTCAGACAAAGCAAAACAAAGATAGATCTAATTAAAAGACATAAGGAAGGAGATTACATCTTGCCAAAAGGTACCATAAAGAATGAATCGTATCATTATTTAACATATATGCACCAAGTGGTTATAGCATACAAATTCTTAGAGGAGAAGTTAAGGGAGTTACAGGAAGAAATAGGCAGCAAAACTATAATAGGAGGGACCTCAACCTCCCCCTCTCTGTACTTGATAAATCTAATCTCAAAATAAACAAGAAAGAAGTTAAGTAGGTGAACAGAATTTTAGAAAAGGCAGATATGATAGACCTCTGGAGAAAACTGAAAGGGGATAAAAAGGAATATACTTTTTCCTCAGTAGTACATGGCACATACTCAAAAATTGACCATATACTAGGGCATAAAAACCTCACAATCCAGTGCAGAAAGGCAGAAGCAGTCAAAGCATACTTTTCAGATCATGATGCAATAAAAATTATTTGTAAAAAAGAACCATGGAAAAATAAGCTAAAAATTAATTGGAAACTAAGTAGTCTAATTCTAAAGAATGAGTTGGACAAAGAACAAATCAGAGAAACAACTTATAACTTCATTCAAGAGAAGGACAATAATGAGACAACATATGAAAACTTATGGGAAGCAGCAAAAAGCAGTTTTCAGGGGAAGTTTTATATCCCTAAATGCTTACATGAGTAAAATAGAGAAAAAGATCAATAAACTGGGCATGCAACTGAAAAGCTAGAAAAAGAACAAATTGAAAATCCTCAATTACATACCAAATTAGAAATACTGAAAATCAAAGGAGAGATTAGTAAAATTGAAATCAAGATAACAATTAAGTTAATAAATAAAACCAAGAGCTGGTTTTATGAAAAAATCCAATAAAATTGATAAACTTCTGATCAATTTGATGAAAAAAAAAGAAAGAAGAAAACCAAATTACCAGTATCAAAAATGAAAAGGGTGAATTCATCTCCAAAGAAGAGGAAATTAAAAGGATAATTATGAATTATTTTGCCCAATTGTATGCCCACAAATTTGACAACTTTAGGGAAATGAATGAATATTTACAAAAATATAAATTGCCCAGGTTAACAGAAGAGATTAAAGTACCTAAACAACCCATCTCAGAAAAAGAAATTGAGCAAGCCATCAATGAACTCACTAAGAAAAAATCTCCAGTGATGGATGGTTTTACATGTGAATTCTATCAAACATTTAAAGAACAATTAATTCCTATACTTTATAGACTCTTTGGAAAAATAGCTGAAGAAGGAGTTCTACCAAATTCTTTTAATGATGCAAATATGGTACTAATACTTAAACCAGAAAGAGTCAAAACAGAGAAAGAAAATTATAGACCAATTTCCCTAATGAATATTGATGCAAAAATTTTAAATAAAATATTAGCAAAAAGATTGCCGCTACTTATCATGAGAATAATACACTATGACCAGGTAGGATTTATTCCAGGAATGCAAGGCTGGTTCAATATTAGGAAAACTATCAGCATAATTGATCATATCAACAACAAAACTAGAGAATCCATATGATCATCTCAATAGATGCAGAAAAAGCCTTTGATAAAATACAACACCCATTCCTATTTTAAAAAAAAACACTAGAAAGCATAGGAATAAACGGAGCCTTCCTTAAAATTATAAATAGCACCTACCTAAAACCATCAACAAGCATTCTATATAATGGGGATAAGCTAGATGCATTCCCAATAAGATCAGGGGTGAAATAAAGATGCCCATTATCACCCGTATTATTTAATTTGGTATTCAAAATGTTAGTGGTAGCAATGAGAGAAGAAAAAGAAATTGAAGGAATTAGAATAGGCAACGAAGAAATCACTTTTTGCAGATGATATGATGATTTACTTAGAGAATCCTAGAGAATCAAGTAAAAAAGTACTTGAAACAATAAACAACTTTAGCAAAACTGCAAGATATAAAATAAGCCTACCTAAATTCTCAGCATTCCTATATATTACTAACAAAGCCCAATAGCAAGAGATAGAGAAATTCCACTTAAAGTTACTGTAGACACTATAAAATATTTTGGAGTCTACCTGCCAAGACAAACCCAGGGACTATATGAACATAATTATGAAACACTTTTCACACAAGTAAAGTCAGATCTAAATAAATGGGAAAACATCAGTTGCTTGTGATTAGGCCAAGATAATATAATAAAAATGACAATCTTACCTAAATTAATTTACTTATTCAGCACCATACCAATCAAACTACCAAAAAATTATTTTACAGAGCTGAATAAAATAATAATAAAATTCATCTGGAAGAGCAAGAGGTCCAGAATATCTAGGGAATTAATGAAAAAGAAATGGTAGGGAACGTGGTCTAGTCATACCAGACATTAAACTATACTCTAAAGAAGCAGTCATCAAAACTACTTGGTACTGGCTAAGAAACAGAGTGGTGTATCAGTGGAATAGGTTAGGTACACAAGATGCAGTAGTCACTGACTATAGCAATCTACTCTGATAAATCCAAAGGATCCAGCTTCTGGGCTAAGAATTCACTATTTCACAAAAACTGCTGGGAAAATTGGAAAATGGTAGGGCAGAAACTGGGCATAGACCACTGTCTTACACCGCATACCAAAATAAAGTCAAAATGGGTTCATGATTTAGGAATAAAGACTGATATTTGGGAGAGCAAGGAATAGTTTAACTATCAGATTTATGGGAAAGGAAAGAATTCATGACACAACAAGAGATGGAAAGCATTACAAAATGCAAAATGGATAATTTTTATGATGTTAAATTGAAAAGTTTTTGTACAAACAAAGCCAATGCAACAAAGATTAGGAGGGAAGAAGAAAATTGGGAGAAAATTCTTACAACTAGCATCTCTGATAAAGGCCTCATCTCTAAAATATACAGGGAACTGAGCCAAATTTATAGGAATACAAGTCATTCCCCAATTGAGAAATGGTCAAAGGATATGAACACACAGTTTTCAGAGGAAAAATTAAAGATATCTATAGGCCATATGAAAAAATGCTCCATATCATTACTGATTAAAGAAATGCAAATCAAAACAAGTTTTAGGTATCACATCTCTCCGTCAGATTGGCTAACATGAAAAAACAGGAAAATGGTAAGGCTGGAGAGGATGTGGGAAAATTAGAACACTGTTACATCGCTGGTGGAGTTCTGAACTGATCCAGCCATTCTGGAGAGCAATTTGGAACTATGCCCAAAGGGCTATAAAAATGTTCATACCCTTTGACCCAGCATTACCACCGCTAGGGCTGTATCCTAAACAGATCACACAAATGGGAAAGAGACTTGTATGTACAAAAATATCTATAGCAGCTCTTTTTGTGGTAGCAAAGAATTGGAAATCAAGGGAATGCCCATCAATTGGGTAATGACTGAACATGGTTTATGAACGTAATGGAATACTATTGTGCTATAAGAAATGGAGACGGTATGGACTTCATAATAACCTGGAAAAACCTACATGATATAATGCTGAGTGAGTGGAACAGAACCAGGAGAACATTATACACAACCACAAATACATTGATTCTGTGATGACTAACGTTGGTAGTCTTGGCTCTTCTCAGCAATACAAGGTTTAAAGACAACTCCAAAGGACTCATGATGGAGAGAGCTTTCTACATCCAGAGAAAGAACTATGGAGTCTGAATGCAGATTTAGGCAAACTATTGCTCCCCTTTTTTTCTTTTGTTTTTTTCTCTTTTCCTTTTGTTTTTGTTTTTGTTTCTTCTATCTCATGATTCATCCTCTTTACAACTTGACTATTGTGTAAATAAGTTTAATGTGAAGTTATATGTAGAAGATATATCAGATTCCATGCTATCTTGGGGAGTGAGGTGGAGGAAGAAAATCTGGAACTCCAAGTCGTGTGGAACTGAGTGTTGTAAACTAAAAATAAAAAATTTAATTAAAAAAAAGAAGAAAAAAATGATTCTCAGGCATGGAAGAGGAAGTCCACAGTGCATCCAGGAGAGAAATGACTAAGCGAAAGGTATGAGGCAAGGCCCCAAGTTCTATGCAGTTTGGGTGTTGACAATATCCTACTTAGTGATCAGACTATTTCCATAGCACAATAATATATTGGCATTGTGGCACTTCAGAGATAGGCCACCATATAGTTCCATTTAAACTCTCTCTAAGTCCTAGGAGTCACTCTCTTGAGGAGAAATACATTTTCCCTGCTTGGCACTTTAGCTCTTGAGCTCCCACCCAATGTATATTCTTTCTACAAACTAATCCCTCATAAAGCAACACATTCACATTGTGTGTTATTTGTAGAACTAGACATTCATTTCAATGGCACTTGGGGTGCTTAACCATAACCATTTCTATAAAAATGAAGCAAAGATGTAATATTACAGATAATAATGCATTAAATATATTTATTACAGTAAATAGTTCAACGTAAATATAAGCCCCGATCATACTTTCCCACTAACACACTCAAACACTATGGTGAAGAAGGGGTACACACACAAGAACCTGTCAGAAAAACACATGAATGAGGAAAATTCATAAGCTTAGTATAAGTCACAGCTGTAGACTCAGCTTCCACATTTTCAGTACATTTCAGAACATCTTTAACACATGAAATTGCTTCTCTGCACATTTCCTGTTAATCCTTACCACTGTTCATTCTGGGGAAATCCCCTTCTTTTCTACTCTAGGCCTAGAGTAGAACATATAGCCCATGGTCTGCTTGCAGTCCACTAAAGGATTTGGGGCAGCTTACAAAAATGTAGAGAGTGTACCCACCTTCTACTAGTCACCATGGTGTCTGAAATATAAATTGGTGGGTGGGTTGCCACTGCATACTCTATTCTGTTTGTCACATAACCCATGGTAACCAATCATCATCAGTCTGTCTCTAGTCTGAGGAAAGCAATTCCATGATAAATAAAAATCTTAAGTAATAAGTGTAATTAATTGATATTAATTGAAATTTCCCTTTTTTAATATGGTTTATTTGGAAAATAGTTTAATCAGTAACTGTAACTTTACTTGGAAAGTGAGTCACTAAAAAACCTATCTGAGGCCCAAAGAAGTTTCACTTATTTTAATTTAGGCCCCTACCTTCTAGCAAGTTGTTCAGGTCTGCTTTACTTAAACCTAGTCTTTTTAAGTTCTTTTAATTAACCATCACCTTTAAAGGAGAGTATAGAAGTGTTAGCTTTTTATTTGACTAGCCATTCCCTTCAAGCCAAGAAATTGCTAAACTCATCAAACTAGCTATCTCTGAGCTATACAGACTATCTCAGACAGTCACTCACTCACCCAGATGTTGCAATGTTCAATCAGAATGGAACAACATAGTGCAAGTTCATTTTTGTCTTTTATTAAATTAAGTTTATATTTTTTCAATCACCTAAGTCCTGACTTCTTTCCTTGCCTGTTACATGCAGTCAAGCAAAATAAATTTCTCCATTGGCCACGTCCAAAAATATGTATCTTATTCTGCCTTCTGAGTCTTTCACCATTCTATTAGGAAGTGGCCAGAATCATTATCTTGATCAGAGTTCCTAATTTTTTTTTCATTATTTAAACTTTTCTTCTTTTGGTTTATAAATCTCTTCCCAGGTTTCTCTGGAACCATCCTCTTCATCATTTCTTACAGTGCAACAACACTTCATCACATTTGTATACCATAACTTGTTCAACCATTCTCCACTAGATGGGCACCTCCTCAGTTTCTAATTCTTTGACAAAATAAAAGGAGGAATAAATATTTTTGTATATCTCTAGTAAGAATGTGTTTTTGCTTAGGACTAAGACCTCCCTGGTGACCGCTTGGTTGTGTAGTGGCTAGATCATCAGTTCTGAAGTTGGGAAGATCTGAGTTCAAATCCAGCCCCAGACCCTTGCCAGCTGTATGATCCTGGGCAAAGTCACTTAACCCCTCTTTGCTTCAGTTGTTAATCTGTAAAAATAGGGACACAATGGAGAATGAAATGGCAAAACACTCTAGTTTCTTTGCCAAGAACATCCCATAGACAAGCCCATGGGATCACAAAGATTCAGATGTGACTGAACAACTGAACAATAAAAAATCCTGCCTAAATCAACCCTTCATTGTAGTCATTCTTCTCCCATTTCCCCATTCCATCTTGTTTCCATATTGAGAAAAATGCACTTCTTTATCCAACTGTTCATATGTGTGTGTATTCTTAGTGCTTTTGCCACTTCAGATGAGAATGAGGATCATGTCAGCTACTCCCACATCCTACATCCTTGTTTATGTAGAAATCTATTTGTGTGCCTTGATTATGTGAGACAATTTTCTGTAACTTTCCTTCCCTCCTGCCACCACAGTATATTTCTTTTCCCCACTCTTGACATTTTGTAAGATCATCGAGACATAACTGAACCAACTACAGGGCTTCTTTTTTATTAGACTCTCTTTATATCTCCCAGATATGATTAGGTTCAGAGGAAAATATGTTTCATTTCCCTATATCAGAATATACAATTTTCCTTCTTTAGTCCCTTATGATTATTCATTCACGTTTACTTCTGTTTTTTATCTTGACTCCTATGTCTGCACTTCAAAGTGTCTATGTTATTTCTCTGGTACTTTCATCAGAAAAGCTTGGTGTTATGTTACTTGGAATTTTCACTTTGGCATTTCATTCAAGAAGTGCCCAATGGATTCTTTCAAATTCTGTATTGAACTATGATATTAAAAGTTCCAAAAAATTTTCATTTATGATTTCTTGAAATATACTTTCCAGGCTTCTTTTCTTTTTAGTCCTGACTTTCATATTATCCAGATATTCTTAAATTATCTCCCTTCAATCTATTTTCCAGTTCAGTTCTTTTTGTTAAAAGATGTCATATACTTTATTCTATTTTTAAAAGTCTTTTGACTTTGTTTTATTATTTATTGTCACTATAATATTAATGTCTCATGATGTCATTAGCTTCTATTCAGTTCATTCTAATAGTGAGTTTATTGTTTGTGTAAGCTTTTGGAACTTTATAATATGCAGCTAATTTCCTTTTTAATTTTTTCTTCCATAGCTTTGTTTCTTTTCAAATTTATTGCTCTTGCAGCCTCATTTCATTTATAAAAACATTTTAAAACTCCTTTAAAAATCTTTGCTTCATCTCATCTAGAACAATAGTTGGATTTGTGTTCAAGAAGCAGTGCTTTTCTTTGAAGTTTTAATTATAAATGTTTTGGAGTTGCTCTTTTCTTCTGAGTTTCTGTCTAGTCATCCCTGTGACATAAGTTTTTTTTTTATTAAATTCTGGAATTCATTTTGTTTGCTTGTCATTCCAGCCTATTCTCTGACATTTGACTTTTATTGTTAGGAACCAGGCTCTATGCACTTTTGGTAGAAATGTATGGGCCAGTCTTGCTGCTGCTTTTTGGGGAAATGATTAGCATTAAAGTAGCATTAGCAAAACTAACCCCAGGTAAAAAGAACTGAAAAGATAATAAAAGGATAAAAATCAATACAAAAAGAATAAATTACAAAAAGACAAACCTAACAATAACTTTTAAAATGAGTGTAATAATTCTTATAAAATGAAAAAGAGTAACCGATAAGAAGACTAAGCTATTATATACACATAAAGCAACATGCAGAATGAAAAAAATATGTAAAACTCTGTTTAATGACATTTGTTAATCAACCATACATATATCAAATTCCTCACAAAAAAAATCAATTCTCTCAAGTGAAGTGCTTTAATTTTTCCCTGCAATATTTTCATCATATCTTTGAAAACTTTTCTTCTAATAAAGTGGATATAAGCCTCACTCATGTTCAGGTAAAATTACTACAAATTCCATATTAATGGAATGTTAAATTGCAGAATTTTTACTTTATCATATCTATGTAGAATGATAATCAGAACCTCTTGTCCAGAGGCTAATCTTTTGTGTGTGGGTCAATCCTGATTCTGCCACTTATTAACTGTATCGTTAGGAAAGTCCCTTAACATTTAGAACCTTGGTTTTCCTTTCTTTAAAATACGAAGATTCTGTTAAATAGTATCTAAGATTCATTCAAGGTTTCATATTCTGTGCTTTTGTGGAAATTTCTTTAGACAATTTCCTCCCATGAATTAAGATGAACCATGGTGGGAAAACAAGAAAAACTCTTTCCATACATTCTATAATATTGGTCAACTTTAAGATTTTTAAAGAAATGCAGCATACTTTTTATGTTTTTGTCTTGTTTTCTTTTCTTTTAGTGCTTGTATCATCACAAAGCAACAACTAGAAGAGAAAAGCTGGTTTTGTCCAATGACCAATGTCGATCAGTCATAATCCTAAGTTATCAAAGCTTGGAATTTTCTTGTACTGATGGTTATACCCTCACAAAGCCAGGTTTGAGGACATGTGTTGATGGGCACATGGATTTCCTAATCTGTATCTCAGGTAAATGTTCAGTTTTGTATATGCATATTAGAAATGGCCATTAAATGAGAATCTTCAACAAATAGAAAGGACAAAAGTAAGGTAAGAGATGCAAAAATAGGTAAGCAATATAAGAAAAAGGAGTGTATTTTCTGGCAATTTGTTAATATTTCCTTCAGTCAGACATTTAAAGACCCCAGGAGCATTTAATGATAGAAAGTAGGATTTAGAGATAGAAAGAACGTATAGACTGAGACCAATATCTTTCCTTTATAGATAAGGAAACTGAGGCAGAGAGAGAGAGATCGAGTGATTTATCCATGACCACACAGCTAGCAGATGTTTGAGGCAGGACTTGAGTCAGACTTGAATCGAAATCTTTTTGACTCTTAAGTCTAGTTCACTGCACATTATAATAGATTGAAATCACAGGAACTGGCACACAACATTCAATCTCATCACGGAAACTTAAGCAACATCAGTTTAAACAGACATACTTACTAAATTATAGTCAACTATATGCACGTGCTAATGTAATATGACATCATAGGATAAAAACTATCAGAGTATTAAAACAAATGTAGTAGTACCCAGACCAGGGTAGTTATGAGGGTTGTTGCTAGGAAAACTGGATTCCAAATATTGTGGTTAGTTCTGATCAGCACATTTAAAAAAAAAACTAGTGACTAATGAGTATGGATCCAAAGGATCCATGAATAGGATGCTGAAGAGCATTCAATTATGTTATAAAAGGAACAATCGAAAGACCTTCAACTTGTAGAAGAAAGAACCAAAGTAGGATGTGGTTGCTGTCTTCTAATATTTGAATGATTTTCCTGTGGAAGAGAGGATTTATTCTGTATTATTCTAGCAGACAAAATTGTGACTAGTAGGTAGAATACACAAACAGGATAAACAGAGAGTTAAGCATTAACAGCACACATGGGGAAGAATGGGAAGGACCATCTATGAGATATGAGTACCACTACATATGACCTTGTTGATCTTAGAAGTGATAGGGAACCACCGGATTGTCATGATTAGAAGAAGGGCATGGCCAGACTTGAACTTTAAGAAAACTACTTTGGTAGCTGTGTGGAGGATGAAATGGAATAAGGGAAGTATTTGAGGTGGCAAGACCAATTTGGGACCTACTGCAATACTCTAGACAAAAAGTGATGAGAGCCTGAACTGGGTCACTGGCTGATGAAAGCATGTTAGTTCTAGAAGGCCAGAATTTGAATGAATGATTATGTATTTAATAAAATAAGTAACCAGGACCTGAAATTGTATTTTTGTATTTGTTTTTTTGTAGCACCTGAGAATATGTGATTTTTTGCTATGGAAACTTCGCATCAATTCAAGTCACAACCAAACTATACATAAGTAGGTACATCTTAAGGTATTTTCTCATTCTAAAAGATATAAAAATGATTTCAATATCTGAGGTCTAACAACAAATGTTAGTGATTATTTTTCTGACATAGCCTCTAACCATCATATAGTATATAGATAAGAGTCCACAAACCAGTAAAATCACAAGTCTGCTCCAAAGAAACCAAACTTGTTGATGCCTCCAAAACATAGTGTCCACATGACTAATAAATGTGCTTAGCTTCTCTATACCCCAAGCTACACTGTAAGATTTGAAATTCAAGCACAGTTGCAGATCTGCATTGTTAAGATGTAGTTTACTAAATGTAAACTATACCAAAAAATTACAAGTCCCCTCCACCTGGCTTTTACCCTCCCCCCAAAATGACTTATAAATTGAGTAGGAGGGAATTTCCAATATAGAACTACCAAAAATATTTTGAGCAGGGGCAATGCCACTAAATTCCTAATAACTTCTATGGAGAAGTGTTATTTAGATGTTTAAAGTTTGGTATGCTTAAAAATACAAATAATATCTTACTTTATAATTATATCCCATATGTGTTATTCAGAAAAGAGAGTCTAAGAACACTAAAATGTTATAATGCAACCTGTTTAAATGTCCTTAAAATATAACCATGTTCTCTCTAAATGTTTTTTTTTTAATTTTCATCATGTTGGCTTTTGTTCAATCTTCAATTTCATTCTTGTGGGAAAGGATGATATAGTTTCCCTCAACCATCAAAAAAATTTCTGAGAATAACATACTATGAATATAAACATTCACCATATGCTCAGATCAATAAATACAAGATGAGATGGGAGAAAGTACTAACAACCTGAAGGTTTCATGTACGAGGTGACAACTGACCTGAGTGTTGAAGGAAGCTGAGCATTTTAAGAGACAAAGTTGAGGAAGAAATATAGTTCAGGCACAAGACAGCCTGTTGAAAGTCCTGGAGATAAGACACAGCATACCACATTTGGAGCACCTACGTGTCCACTTTGGCTGGAATGTAGACTGTATGACAGAGACTAATATAAAGTATTTTGAAAAGCAGGTGGGAATCAAATAATGGGAATCTTCATATTACAAACTAAGATTTTTTTTACACTAGAAACAGGTAACTACTGAATTTTTTGAGTGGACAAAAGATGTTCTGAGACTTATGTATTAAGAATAGTGATTTAGAGCCAAGATGGCAGCTGGAAAGCAGGGACTTCCTTAAGCTCTACCCCAAATCTCTCCAAACACCTGTAAAAAATGGCTCTAAACAAATTCTAAAACTGCAGAACCCACAAAATAGCAGTGGGAAGCAGGTCTCCAGTCCAGGATGGCCTGGATAGTTGCTGGGAAGGGTCTAACCCATGGTGCTGGGAGCAGAGCACAGCCCAGCATGGGCTGCACCAGGACAGACCAGACCGGGATTCTGCCTAGAGCAGGTCTTAGAGCCACGAATCATTGAGCTGTGGCAGTTATCGGACTTTTCAACCCACAAACACCAAAGACCACAGAGCAGGTTAGTGGGAAAACTGCTAGATAGGGTTAGAAAGCTGACTAGCCCCAGCCCTGGGGGTTGTGGAGATGGTTCAGCAGTGGTAGCTGCAGCAGCAGGAAGCTCCTGTGGCTACTTCCAGAGCTCCACTGTCAGCTGCTTCCAGAGCCCCTGGTTCACACAGTGGGAGGAATCAACTGGCAGACCAGAGAGGAAGTGCAGGGCTTGCTTTGCCCTGCTTGGATCTGGGTCCCAATATTGGTTGGTGGTTCTTGGGGAGGAGGAACACTGCCATGGCAGAGCTTGCAGTGACAGTGGAGTAGAATTAGTTCTGAAAACAGCATCGCAGCCCCTAAAGCTTGGGACAAAGCACTCTCTACTCTACAAAAAATCATACCCTGACAAAAAGCTCAAAGGTCAAGTAGTTTGCTGGGAGCATGGCCAGGCAGCGAAAAAGGACACAAACTCAGTTTCAGACTCAGACTCAGACGCTAGAATCTTTTTGGGTGACAAAGAGGATCAAAACATACAGCCAGAAGAAGTCAACAAAGTCACAGAGCCTACATCAAAAGCCTCCAAGAAAAACATGAACTGGTCTCAGGCCATGGAAGAGCTAAAAAATGATTTGGAAAAGCAAGTAAGAGAAGTAGAGGAAAAATTGGAAAGAGAAATGAGAGAAATGCATGAAAAATAGGAAAAACAAATCAACGACTTGCTATAGCAATGCCCAAAAAATACTGAATAAAATAACACCTTAAAAATAGACTAACCCAAATGGCAAAAGAGCTCCAAA
>CM053626.1:262871781-262891176 GCA_028646595.1 Phalanger gymnotis | reverse complement strand
GAAGCAAAATATAGTTAGTCTTTCACAACATGAGTATTGTGGAAGGGTTATACATAATGACACGCACGTGGCCCATGTTGAATTACTTGACTTCTTAGGGAGGGAGGGTGGATGGGAAGGGAAGAGGTGAGAGAATTTGGAACTCAAAGTTTTAAAAATGGATGTTCGAAAACAAAAACAAAGTTTTTTGCATGCAACTAGAAAATAAGATACACAGGCAACGGGGTGTAGAAATTTATCCTGCCCTACGAGAAAGGAAGGGAAAAGGGGATGGGAGGAGAGTGGGGTGACAGAAGGGAGGGCAGACTGGGGAACAAGGCAACCAGAATATATGCCATCTTGGAGTGGGGAGAGGATAGAAATGGGGAGAAAATTTGTAATTCAAATTCTTGTGAAAATCAATGCTGAAAACTAAATATATTAAATAAAAAAAGAAAAAAATAATAAAATATATTTCCTTCCTTTCATTAATTTTTTAGAAGCTTTTCCTAATATTAAGCTAAAGTTTGCCACTTCTCAACTTCCATTTCTTCCTCCTAGTTCTTTTCACTGGGAATGAGCAGAAAAAAAATCTGATCCCCCTTATGTATGACAATACTTCAAATACTTAATGAAAGCTATCATGTCTGCTAAATTTTCTCTTCTGCAGTCTGAGCATTCTGGATTCTTAATCCTCATATAGCGTGAACTTTCAGGACTTTAGTATCTTCCTCTGGACATCTTCTATCTTAATTGTGTTGCCCAGAACTAAACACAATGCTCCAAATGAGGTCTAGACAGAGCAAAGTATAGTGCAACTATTACATACCTAATCTTTGTATACTAAACATTAGCTTTCTTGCTTACTTAATGACATCATTGATTAATAACGAACTTATAGTCCATAGTCCTTCTCCCAAAATGCTTTTCAGACCAACTGTGATATAAACATGACTTTCTTATCTTGTTCCCATCTTGACTGAATACAAGCATAATATTTTATAATACCTATTAAATGTCATCTTATTTGATTTAGATCAATTTTAGATGCTGTCAAGACCATTTTGGATCCTGACAATCATACAGCATGTTTAGCTACACTCAACATCTTAGTGTTCTACAAAACTGATAAACAAATTGGCTGTGTCTTTATCCACCTTATACACACACACACATACACACATTTAAAAATACAAAGTCAAAGACAAACATCTGGATCACTGCGATGGATACATCCTTCAAAGTTGTCATCAAACCATTAATGATAGTTTGGCCATTCTTCGAGCTCTGAATTGATCAATTTGTGCACTCTTCTATTTAGATCCCATCTCTTCTTTTCCTACAGGAATAGCATGAAATACTTTATCAAATACCTTGCTAAAATCTAAAGATCCTTTATCTAGAACATTGCTCTAATCTGCCAATTTAATAATTGTGTTAAAAAGGAGTGGAGGTGAAGTTAGTCTGGCATATTCTCTTCTCCAAGTAGCCATATTGGTTCTTGGTGATCATCATTTGCTTTCCTAAATGTTCTTTAACCATCTATTAAATAATTCATTCCGAGATGTTTACTAGGAATTGAGATAAAGTACATCTGGCTATAGCTTATGGCCTCCATTCTCTTCCTTAAAAATGGTGCATTTGCCCTTCACCAGAATCTTTCCAGTTCTCCACAATCTTTGAAAGATCAGTGATGGTAGCTCAGCAATTTTATTTGCTTGTTCTTTCAAGACCCGAGGATGCAGTTTAGCTGAATCTAATTACTTCAACTGTTTCTTGACCTGTCTTGTCTTATCTCTCTAAACTGCTTCCCTCGATAGGCTCTTTAAAGTCCATGGGATGTTATCCCTTTTTTTAATGGAAATGCCTCTACATATCTATCATCCATCTATTTCCTAAAGTCAAGTTTCTTATAACCAATTCTCTCTGGACATCTCTACCTAGATGTCCCATATGTTCAGCTAAAGTCCCACCTTCTTCAAGAAGTTTTTTCTATTCTGCCTTAATCTTAATAGCTTTTTCTGATTTTATCTCCAAATTATGCTGCATATATCTCATTTGTACATAATTATTTGCATATAGTCTTTCCCATTGAAGTGTGAGATCCTTAGGGGTGGGAGGGGTTATTTTTTTTTGTTTTTGTTTGCTTGTTTTGCTTCTCTTTGTATTTTCAGCATTTAGCACAGTGCAGGCACTGTATAGGTGCTTAATAAATGCTATGTGTCTGAGGCTGGATATGAACTCAGATCTCCCTGATGCCAAGGCCAGCACTCTATCTACTGTGCCCCCTAGATGCTGAATGACTGAAAGACTTTGAAGACTGTGAAATGAATCTATTACCTATTGCTAGCTTCCCTACTCCTAAAATATTACTAACAAGAAAAAATTAAATATCGCAAAAATACAGTCAGGATTTCACAAGACCTAGCAGCTTCTACGCTAAAAGACCATAGCTCTTGGAACATGATATTTCAAAGAGCAAAGGAACTGGGGTTGTATCCAAGAATAATTTACCCAGCAAAGTTGAGTATAATCCCGAATTTTCTTTTTAGAAAAATGGACATTTACTGAACAGCATTAACATTAGCTATGCTTCCACTTGTATAGGTCCTCAACCATGGAGTTATCCTCAACACTCAACTTCTCTCTTATCCTACACCCATCTAATCTGTTTGCAAGTACTATCAATTCTATCTTCACAACATTTTTCATCTATTCTCTTACTCTTCATGGCCACTCTCCCTTTTCTCCTAAGCCCTGCTGTGCATCCGTTAAAGAAATATTTCATCATTCCATGACTTCTGGTTTTCCAAGAGAGGTGGAAGGGTAAAGTGGATAGCATGCTAGCCTTGAAGTCAGGAAAACTTTTGTACAGGGCCTGTATTGGACACATACTGGCTTTGTGATTGGGGGGAATCTCTTAGCCCCTCAGTGTACTAAGCAACTCTAAGGCTATATGAAGCAGAGAAGGTCCTGACCTGTATTGGTAGAGGACATTTCCTCACCCAGGAGCTCTCTATATGAATGAAATCACAAGTCCATTCCCTGTTCCTATTTCATGACTATACATATTTTCTAGGCACTTCATTCCAATTTGATACTGAACTGGTTGTGAGGATCAGTAAACGCAAGGACAGAGAAATAATGTATCTACCTCTATTCCTTACTGCACCAAGAGAATGCTTACCCAGCTTCTATATTAGAAAGTAAGAATTTAAGTCTCATTATACCATTTTCTATCTATTTGAACATTCATCATTCACTGTCCAGGTGCTGGGGGAAATGTTAAAAAAATAATCCAGTCTCCCAAGGAGTTTATAATCTTCCTAGTCATTTTCCCCCACATTGTTAGGGATAGGGAGTGTCAAACACTGTCTTTGTAGTCAGATATGACTAAATCCTAACCTAGACTATTACATGCAGTATTGGCAAAGGAACAACAAATCCATATTCATCCAAATTATCAAAAATGAGCAAGGCCATGGAGAAGAGTTGCACAGAATGAGAAGGCGTTGAATACACTGAGATTTGTATCACTGGAGAGAATATTCACAATGATGTGATCACAGATCTATTGGGATACTGGTGTAGCTTTTACACTTATTTGATTACTAAGGGAAACACAAGATAACAGCCATGGCTATTACAAAAAAAAACTTTCACCTATATTCCTACCCTTTACTCATTGTATTACCTTCATGCTTATAGGAAGAAATTAAATCTTTAATCTTTTTCATAAAGCAAATGCATGACATTTCCAGCTTTAGTTTAGGACAGGAGTGGGGAACCTGCAGCCTCACAGACTCTAGGTCCTTAAGTGCAGCCCTTTGACTGACACCGCTTCTCCACCTCAAGTAGAGATAAATGAGAACATTTTACTAAAAGAGCTGAAAATAGTCACTATAAGGCAATTCTTAGAAAAAAAATTCAAGACAAGCCATTGATTCTGATATATGTGCCATCCTACTATCTACCACCCCACTTGCACTCATGTCACAGGATGGGAATACCATGGTAGTCCATTGAAGCCCAAAGGGACAATTATACCTTTAATCATTGCCTTTAGGACTGCATACACATGCAGGGAAGACATCCTTCATTGTCAGGATAGGAAAAAACCCTGAATGTGAGCAGCTCCAAGACCAGAAGAAAGTGTGAGAGAGGTACATAAAGGAGTCTAGAACCTGAAAAGATTGTGGAAATGGAGGGGCTCAGAAATAGGTGCATTTGTAATAAGTGAAAGAAAGGTGGAGGAAAGAATTGGTTACAAATGCTTCTCAGAGTTTCTCCTCTACCCTTTCTATCTGTAAAGTCTTTCCTGCCTTAGGTTCTAAGGCAGTAAACTCATCTAGCAGTCTCTTACCTTTCTTTCTCACTTTCATTTTCTGACTTCATTTCTTCATCTTTCCCCCTAAATAGGGCATACTTCATGGTTGAGTGCATGGGTTTCAGTTTTTTTCACTCTGTTCCTACTTTGGAAATTATAGTGACTCAGAGTTTGAATTACTTCTCACTGAGAATTACTGCTTATCTACAACCCAAACTAGAAAGGAAGGATAGTCTATGTAAATGCAGGGAAGTAGAGAGGGCAGGATAAAATCAAGTTAGACTGGATCGTGGAGGATATGAAGAGAGGAAAAGGAGAACCAACTTTGGAAAAGCAACTATGAACAGACTGTGGAGAGCCTCGAGTCTTTGTGTAACCAGCAGGTATTGCCATAGAGGGCAATTTAGCTAAGGAAAACTTTCCCTTTTCCCTTCTGAAAATTAAAAGGGCCAGTTCCTCTTTCTGGTCGATAGGCTATAGGTGTTGGGCATTATCTTGCCTCTAGTCATACCCCTACTTCCTTTCTCCCCTCTCCATTCTCTCACTTCTGGAGCTATAGATTCTTGCTCCAGGTGTCAGCATTTAAATCTACCCAGCCACAGGCAAAGAGCCCATTTACAGTTTTAAGTTGGAAAGAATTGGCCCAAATCTAATTGCTTTCCTTTCTTTGGTCTTTTGGGGAGCTTCTTAAAACATCGGCATATAGCCCTTAAGCCATTGCTCAGAGAAAAAAATCCCTAACAATTTTGCCAGAGATGAAGATCCCTGACCTGCTTTAATTTTATGGATTGGGGAGCCATTGGGTCTCGCTCCCCGTTTCCATTTTATGCAAACACATCCACTCAAATAAAACAAATGAGATCAGGTCTTTATCTAGAGAAATCCAATTTTAAAGTTCTATTTAAACAATGAACAAGCAATTTAAAAGAAAAGGAAAATAACTAGTAATAAAAAATGTCTGCTGTTTAACAGTCAATAATAAAGTACAGAGAATCAGAGAAAGAGGCAGTTCATCTTATTAATAAAGTCTCCTGTGAAAAGTCAGTTCCATCATCTCCCAGATGGATTCTTTCAATAAGCAGAGTAGTGAGTAGAAACTTCCAGTCGCTCAAAATCTTTTTCCAGCTTCAATTAGAAGTATCTACCAATGCTGCTGCTCTCTCTGCCTCTGTTTGTGTTTTTCCCACCCCACTCACTCTATATCTTTCTCATATTAATCCAAAGGGGCTTAGTTTACTGAACCATGATTTTAAATATCCCACTGAGTGGAAAACTCCATTCTCCCATTCAGAGTTCAGTCAGGGCTGGTGGCCTCTGCACTGTTGTGGAGAAGAAGCACATCTTTCTCCAGATGTGGTGGCCAGAGAAAATGCCCCCACATGGACTGGTTACAGTTCTGCTCATATGTTATTACTCAGAATGTAGTACCTTATTGCTCTGCATTGTGGGTAGAAAAGGGGAAAACCAATTTACATTTTTACTGCAGAAATGCCTTTTATATTCCAGATTACTTTGGAAAATGTAAAGTTGTGCACATTTATTATCAATTATAATATGTATTCTTTTCATCTTTCAGAGGCATGTATAGTATATGAAGAAATAAATGAGGAAAAATAACATACAACTTAAGTGGATAGCAATTAAAAAATTATTCCAGAACAGGACAAAAGCCTGAATTTTCTTTGTAAACAGAGATTTCATTTAACTCCAGGATTGCCTCCATTGAGAGCAGTGTGTGAGGAAAAACCAATTGTCCCAGAAGTGTTTAATATAACTTTTTCATGGTGTGTTTTAAACTAATATTAAGTTTTTCTGATGTTCTACCTCAATTTTCTGCTATTCTTCCAAGTAAAGTCTCATCCTATCACATTCAAAGCTTCTGAGTTTCTGTGGTACCTTTATATCATTATAAAAATGTAAAGATCAGAGAGACAGCCCCATTCATTTCTAAAAACACCACTCTAAACAGTTCAGACTCACTCATCAAACAACATCATTATAATGTTTATTCCTAAAATAACAGACCATTCTCACAAGATGTCTCCTCATCTTCTTTCTCTGTCTTCTCCTTATTTGACATAGATTCTAATATATCCAAATTAAACTTACATAGGCATACATACTTAAATACATGCACACACATATATACACACTCCCAGGTATTTCACAAGGAGAAGCACCTCATATAATGACATTTACAACTCAGCAAAGTACTTTTCTATAAAATTCTAGTTGGCTCTTAATGATATCTATAATGTTTGTGGGAGAGCCAAACAACATATTTGTTGGAGTAACAAGAACAAAAGATAAGAGATACCAGAGTGCTACTTCAGAACCCATGCAATGAATGCAGAGAGATCAAGAGAGATCCTGATAAGATCCCAATAAGTTTAATGGACCCTCCGTGGAGGATCTATAGAAGCACATGGTCACAATTCCTAGAGGATGAGAAAGCTGGATAAGTTGCAATCAATGCCAGAAGGGGTGCTCACATGATGAGATCATTGATCCATTGAAATACTGAAGTAGACAAACTAAACAGCAAACTTAACAGACATCCCTTTATTAGCCCTCTCCAAATTAAGGGCTACTTGGATGGTATTCATGCTTACAAACAGAAATAGGGAGCATGTGCCAGGGGTTGCCTCACTTTTGCTAACCAGGTTGTTCTCCTCTGACTTTAACATTTTCCTCACATAGATAAAAGTCACTCAAATAGTTGAACCTCAAAAAGTTAAAAAACTGATTTTAAAAATCAGTATAAATTTGTGGTTCTATATCATTATGATAGACTATTGTTTCTGAAGTAGATAATATATGTATATATAGTTATATATATATGCAATAGTTAGTGTGTGTATTCAATATTGTATCAGCATGCTAAATATCTCCAGATTATTTGGATGCCTCTCTGGTCTCATTTATGGGGGCACTCCTACAAACAGTTCAGTTACTTAAAAACAAAACAGAGAAGAAAACATGAGGGCATATTTTTAGTAGGAATGTTTTTTATCTTTGTACCTAAAATTTAATATTGTTTTATTAATCTCAAGATAGTTTGTTTTTGAAGAAGCCAAGGCTCTGATAATCCAGGAATGCTAAGGAGTTGAACCCAACATGATATTCCCGAATATCTTATACCAGTCAGAGATAGCAGATTCATATTAGGATGCTTTTATTTGGCTGAGATATTTCTAGGGCCATCACTAGAACTTCAGGGCCTGGGTAAAATCATACTATATGCCCCCATACCAACCACCACAAGTACATGTAGCATTTTATAGTTATAGTGTTATATTAAAATAACTACCTTGGAAGTATAGGAGACCCAGTCGATTTATAAATATTTATTAGACACATTCTATTTGCTAGGCATTGTAGTAGGTGCTGGGAATCTGAATACATATATATGAGATAGCCCCTGTCCTCAAGGAACTGGCACTGATGATAACATACAGACTGGGGGGGTGCATGGAAAGGAAAGAGGCCTTTCTACCTGACTTGCCTTCATGACTGAGGTATTTTCAGTCTAATTAAATATATTGGAGCCTCAGTATTTTTTTCTAGCACTAACTACTAAGAGCCCCATATTCATCTCTCAGTTAAGCCCTAGGGCCCTAACTGAAGCAGGGGAAGGGGCCTGGAGAGATGCTTGGTTTGTCAGACCCTAAGGATGGTTTTGTCTGTACCACTGATTTAACATCCATTCTGTTACTAGCAGAGGGCTTTGAAAAGGAGATTATAATAATTCTAATATGATTAATAGGATGCATAGACTCCATTCTACTTTCATTTACAATTTATCAGAAACAACCTTTCCTGTTGTCCTATTTCTATGGTGCTTTAACTTCGCATAATCCCCTGCACCTACCCAGCAGACCTTCATTTCTTTCTAATTTCCTTTGCTCTTTTTCTAACCACTGCAGAAGCAAATTTCACTTGATATGCACAACTCAACATGCCCAACCCCCAAGGGGCAAAAGCCACAATAAGGAGAATCAAAGCTTCATGATTAACTCATTTATGTATCTCGTGACAGGGCAGAATAGGATTAAGGCAAAAATAACTTCTAATAGCTCAAGCTAGGCGATTGAAAAATTCCAATTTGGCCAATGAACTGATTTCCTCATCCCTCCCATTCACCAGATTTCTGATTTCACTGGCAGCAATGGCTCAGAGGAGAGAGCAGTGAACTTGGATTCAGGGGAGAACTGGGTTTAAATCTAGCTTCAGATACTTGCTAGTTGCATGACTCTGAGCAACCCATTTAAGCTCTGTTTGCTTCAGTTTTCTCATCTGTAAAAATGGGGATGATAGTAATCACCTCCCTTGCAGGGCTGTTTTGGGAATCAAACAAGATAATAATCAGAGAGAGCTTAGCAGAGTGCCTGGCATATAGTAAGCTCTATGTAAATATTAACTAATATTAGAATATACCTGTACAGAGTAGCAACTGTTCTCCAGTTTATCTTGAAATTTGACTTGGGCTCTGAGAAGTTAGGTGATTTGCCCAGTGTCAGAGGTAGATCTTAACCCAGTTTTTCTTGACTCCAAGGCCAGCTCTTCATCCAGTGCACCACACTGCTTCTTCATTTTTACCCAAACATAATTTACGCAGAAGTTTAAATAAGTATTTTTTGACATGCTTGGCCCAAATAACTTCTCTTTCAAAGAGCAGGGTTGCCAACAATCCTATGGATCGTGTTGTAATTGGAGAAAATTACTGAAGCTTAAGAAGACGACAAGGAGAAAAAATACTCAACTACTTCCTTTCTTAAGTTGGATATTGACAGAGAGGTGATAGGAATCCTACATCTCTATCCTCCTCCCTCCCTTTTCTTACTTCACCAATAGGCTTGCTCCCAGTCCTTTCATGGGCGAAAACAAGTTTGGATAAGAATTGATGAGAGTAGAGTCAAAATTACAAAGCATACAAGAGCTGTTAAATGTTCTCGAGAAGCCCTAAAATGGAGTGGCTGACTCTTTTTCATTCGAAGCCTCTGCATTATCTGAATGGCTTAAGGTAAGCTACAGAACTGGATTACTTTGTCCTATTGTATAAAATAATTTTGTGAAAAGATAAAAAACTGAGCAAAAGATAAAGTGAGCTCAACTCTGAGGCCAAATTAGATAAGACAAAACAAAGGGGTGGAGTGGGGAGAAGGAAGGGAAAATATTGGTCCTTCTTGAAAACAGATCTGTTTATTTTTGTTCTTTTAGGAGTGCATACCCAAGAGGCAATGGCATTAGGCATTTCAGAAATGTTGCTTCGTTTTGCAAATTTAGGGCTTGATTAGTACTCTGCAACCCTTTGCTGGTCACTTTGGAGATGTGTGCATCATATGTGCTTCATGTCTGAACTTCCTCAGTATCCTTATTTCTGGGCTCTTTTTAGTGATAATGATGACAGTGGTGGTGATGGTGATGATAATGATGACACCTAGCATTTAAATAGCACTTTAAAGGTTTGCAAAGCACTTAAATATTATTTCATTTGATCATCACAATAACATGGGAAGGTAGGTGCTATTATCATCCCTATTTTACAGAAGAGGAAACTGAGATGCAGAGGTAACAGATTTGTAAGTGTGGAAGGACAGATTTGAACTCATGTTTTCCTGATTTCAGGTGCAGTGCTCTTACTGTGCCATGTTGCTTCCTTTTATGTATTGTTTTTACTGAATTTTACTGAAGAAAATCAAAACTGTCCAATTTTGGAAAAGTTAGAGTTTTTAAAATTCCCTTAATAATCAGCAACCAACTGGTTAGATCTTCCTGACTCTTGGCCCAGCATTCTATACACTGTGCCACCTAGCTGCACCTCATATTGATTGTTATGTTCTGCCAATTCTACTCAGTTCTGTGCTGATAAATATGTAATACTTGTCTTTTTTTTAAAGACATAACTCACTTTTAAATTTCACCTGCGTTACTAGTATTTTCTTCATCACTTTCTTATCTAGACAATCAACAAAACATTAAACCCAGCCCTGATTTGTAGTATTTGCCAATTTCCAAGGTGTAAATATTCATGCCTTTAACACGATTTTTATGTTTTTAACATAACATGCTTAACATGAAAATTTAACAAATCAGCTCCCATGAGCAGATATGAGCTGCCTCTAGCACATCTCCAGATTTCTACCACTATATTACCTCCTAAGCTATCTGTTCCTCTCTATTCTCACTACTGTCACCCTATGACAGAAGTTTTTAACCCTTTTTGCATGTCATGGACTTTCTTGGCAGCCTGGACCTATTCTCAGAATAATGGTTTGCTACCTACATTCATAATTGAAGGAAATGCTCGATTTCAGTTAGAAGTAAAAATAAAAAATGTAATATTTTCCCATCTATGTTCACAGATCACCTGAAATTTATCTATCTATGAATTCTGGATTCCAGGTTAAGACCCACTGCCATCTGTCCTTATTACCAGCCACCTGAACTATTTAGGGCTATAAGGATAGTATGTAACATTTCAGATTTGCCACAATATCTACATTTTCCACCACTGAAGTTACTCCAACAAGCAAGGGTGTGGAACAGCTTCCTACATGTGAGGTTCTAGTGTTCTCCTATTAACCATTAGCAAAACCTGTTTTGGTCCACACCCCTCCATTCTCTTCCTCACTCCAATCCAACCTTTGCACTGTTACCCAAGAAATCTTGCTATGTTCTAATCTGATCACACCAGTTCTAGATTGAAAAACATTGGGAAGTTCCAGCTCTTCCAGGTTTTTTCCCCTTACTCAGCGTTCCTGGCTCCAGACATTTCCTCACCCTCACTTCTTTACTTTCAGAAAACATATGTACTTTAACAGTGTCCTACATGAGGCAATTCCATAGCCTTTGTTCTCAAACACAAAAGAGTAGTTCTAATGGTAGAACTTCAGGTGCTGCTTCAAATTCCTGGAGGTCTTTCAGTCAAATAGGTCCTTATGACAGCCGTGAAATCACACTGTATTTGTAGCTTATTTCCTGATAGTCCTAAATAGAGACATACCCCTCTGCTTGTCAGGGTTTTATAAACTACTTGAGGATACAAAGTATAGAACTGAAACAATGAGTCCAAGATAAAGAAGTAGAGATAGTATACCCATAGGCACACATAGTCATCTAAGAGATTAAACTTCTTGCCCAAATGTACCAGCAAGTCAGGCTGAACTTCTGCCCACTGACGGAACCAACATGGCCCACAAAGCATCATCCATACTGATCCCTGATATTTTTTTCATAGAAGAGAGCAAGAAGTATGGACCTTTACTGACTATTAAGAATGGAGCTACAATAACCTTATCTAAAAAAGAATACCCACAAGGGTCTTTTGTAGAATACAGGTGCCAAATGTTCTACCTTCTGGAAGGACACAAAAAAATATTTTTGTGAAAATGGAACATACACAGATGCACCCAGGTATCTAGGTAAGTGGAATAAATTTTAGTTAAACATTAAGAAGGGGAAATTTTTTTAAAGAGTCTATTTTCACATTGACTGTGTTGTGAAGAAAACACGAAAAATAAAGGGGAAAATATGCTTTTAAAAAGAAGAGAAAAACAAACTTTATTGATCACAAATTTTGAGAAACAGACCATTATTAGCAATAGCCCTTCTGAGTTTCTAGGAGTTTGCCTTAACAGAACTATTTTGAACTAGAAAGTTATTTGACGTAGTTGGTAACCTGAATTTGCAGACTTGAAAACTCTAATGATATAGTACTCATACTCTAAAACTAAATCTCTCTTTTCAGATCCGTGTTTTATTTCATTAGCAGAGAATGATCCCAAAAGGAAAATCCAATGAAAGCGTGTACTTGGCAATAGGAGAAATCCGTTGAAATTCAGTGTATATCAGGATATGCACTTCAGTCCAAATGTATTTCAAAGTGGAGTGTAAGAGATATCAAATAATTTATCTCAAAAGTATAGGTAAGTGAAAATAAGCACTAACTTTCACTGTCTATAAATCACTGGAGATAACTCCCCTCTATCATAAACAATGGGAGAATTGCTATTTGTTCCCATGACTGTGATAAAAACAAGCATGCTTGGTTAGATCAAATCACTTGGGGAAAATGTTTTTAAAATATTTGTATATAATTCTCAAAAAAGATTGTTGAAAAGGTTCTAAAGCTCATATGACATCTTTGCACTTTGCTTTTTGTTTTGTTTTAAGAGGAAGGTGAGCTGCAGGATTGTGAATTACCCCAGCAACTTTAGAATAGGTATTTTATCTACTTGGTAAAGAGCAGAGATTTAGGGATGGTATGGTGATTTGTTATCATCGTGAGAACAATTTTTAACCTAAAATCACTAATGAAATAATTGGCAATGTAATGGCAACCTGAACCAGAGTGTGCAAGTAAAAAAAGTTTTAGAAGCAACACACTTTCTATCTTCAAAGAATTCAGGGTTGTGCTTTTTTTCATAGCTCTTCAAATTTATTCCTATTATTTAAATAATGACACAAGTAAATTTAAAATTAGAGAAACTGTTTGCACCCATAGATGAATCTTACTTTGAATAGTCAATGAGAGAGCAAGGAACTAAAATTCAGGAGATGTGGGTTTTAGTACCTACTTTGCCTCTATTTTTGTGACTTCATAAAAGTCACTTGACTTATGTATACATACATAAACACACAAGTATATACATGTGTATGTATTTGTATAAATATGTATACACAATAACACAATGTATTTCAAAAGGGATTACATGCTAATAACTGTGGTAATCAGGACAGGCATCATGTACTAAATTTTTCTGTTACCTCTAAATTTTCTTTCACCTCCCACATTTACAATTTGGATTCTTGTAGCCTTTCTCTCATTGTACTGAAAGAATACAATGTGTATGTGTGTGTGTGCATATGTGTGTGTGTATGTGTATGTGTGTATACATTTTATTTATATGGCTACAGAAAAATGTTGCAAATTTTACAGATGAAGAACTAAGGCAAACAGGGTTAAGTAACTTGCACAGGGTCACATGGCTAGTAGGTACCTGAGGCCAGATTTGAACTCAAGAAGGTGAGCCTTCCTAACTCAAGGTTGGCACCCTTTCCACTGTGCCACCTAGCTGCCCCTCTGAATGAGAGCACCCATTTACAAATATAAGCTCATAGGGAATGAAAATAACGTTCCATATTCCATGTGTCCAAGGTCATTCATTAACAACCAAAGCAAAGGAGAAAGATTTGTCAGCACATTACTGAATATAAACATGATGCTTTATCTATTGTCTTTATCTGATCAAATAAATCTTTCTGTACTTTAGTATTATAGGAACGCTGGTTTGAGATCAAAAAATTAAACTTAAAGAGCTCAAGAATAGACTCTTAATGGTGTAAGGTATTACTGGCAATATCGGAATTGTTTTAATGCAAAGAAACAGAAATTGTCATGGTCTACATGAAACCTTTCCTATCCCTCCCCTCACTGCTAGAGCCAGCTACCCCCAAAATACCTAGTATATAGTGCATATGTCTTATAAATACTTCTATATGTACACATTTTCTCCCTAAAGAGAACATAAACTCCTTGAGGGCAGGACCAGGGTCACCCCGGTCTTTGTTTCCTTAGCATGCAGAACTGTGCCTGGGACATAGTCGGTGGTTTTAAAATGCTTGCTGACTGATTAAAAATTGTGGTTGCTTATTCATTTACAATTGTGTCAGATTCTTTGTGACACCATATGGGGTTTCTTAGCAAAGATATTGATACAGTTTGCCATTTCCTTCTCCAGCTTATTTTAGAGAGGAGGAAATTAGGGCAAACAAGATTAAATGGCTTGTCCAGGGTCACACAGCGAATAAGTGTTTGCAGCCAGATTTCAACACAAGAAGATGAGTGTTCCTGACTTCAAGCTTGGCACTCTATCCACTATACCACATAGCTGTCTGAATAAAAATTAGTCCACTTTGTTATCTTAGTAATTTCTACATGAAAAATAGTTTAAACATTGACCATTGAGAAGTCTACTGGGACTCCAGTCAATCTAGTGAAAGTCACTTGTGTATGATTAAACCGGCTAAATTTGTATGTTAAATTGTGTGTATGTATATATACAATACACATACACACTGTGTGCATGTATGTATACATGCATGTGCGTATGTGTGTATGTGCATGTGAATGTATGTGTAAATACATGTACATGTATATGTTTGTACATTGCATTATGTGTATATACATGTGTGTATACACATACAAATGTATATACACACATACACACATGTGAAGCTGGGTGGCATAATGGATAGAGTGCCGGGGCTGGGCCTGCAGTCAGAAAGACCTGAACTCAAATCCAGCCTTGGATATTTACTGTGTGATCCCTGAGCAAGCTACTTAAACCTGTTTATCTCATGTATAAAACGAGCTGGAGGAGGAAATGGCAAATCGCTTCAGTATCTTTGCCAAGAAAACCCCAAATACAGTCACAAAGTATTGGATATGACTGAAAGGACTGGACAACTAAAATATATATGTATATATACACACACAAATGGTCTACTTTAGCAGAATGTAAGCTGCTCTCTGAAGGCATGAATTATTTTAACTTTATCTTCTACACTGAACACAGTGCCCCAGACTCCAAAGGTTATTAAGACATGTTTGCTTATTGATTATTAGTATACTTCCTTATCTTACTAATTACTACCTGGTATGCAATTTAATCTTTGACCATTAAGAAATCTATTGTGCCTAAGGTTAATCCTTCTGAAAGTCATCTGTTTACAATTAATCTCTTCCAAGACAATGCACATTCTCTGAACTTTTTGTACATTCATAAACCACATAATACATTGATGCCTTTTCTTGGAATGCTTCAGCCATTTCATTGCTATCCAATATACTGCTTCCACCTTTTTCAAAGTAAAAACATTCTTTTTCAGCAATAACAGCAACAAAATGTAGAAAACCTCCAATTATTTCCTATGGAGATGTCACTGACTTCTTAGTAGAGGAATATTCTTCAGGATCGACAGTGAGATACAAATGTCAATCCTTTTATAAAATGAAGGCTTCCAGTTAAGTGACATGTCAAAATGGGAATTGGTCAGCCCCTCCATCATGTCTAAGTATGTTTAGAATGGAATTTTAGTGCAAGGAGTCTCAGTGGCATCAAACTCACTTAGAAATGAGAGCCACTAAACCTTATATGAATCCCTGCTGGTATATAGTAGCCTAGAAAACAATGTATTATCATTATTTATGTTTGATTTTATTTTTATTTATTTTGTTAAATATCTTCTAATTACATTTGCACTTAGTTCTGGCTGGCACTGGGGTATTTGCCAGCTCTGGAGTAAAATGAATATAAGTGATGAATCAGTAGTCATTAGAAGCATCCCACAATTTACTTTTTAAATTATTTATTTTTAAAATGTATTAAATTCTTCAAAGAATTCAATTCACATGTTAATTCTTGCTAGCTTTCTCCTTTGTATTGCATAACCATGCATAGTAACATGAGAAGACTTAGAGGAAAACAATACAAAACTGAGTTGGACAAAATCTGAAAAAGCAGTATATTGAAACTGGAAGCACTATTGAATTTACTTGCAAGGATGGCTATCAAAAAGATTCACAGACATCACAATTTCAAGCACAATGTTCAGAAGGGAAGTTGCAGTATCCTAGTGTCTCTAAGTATTATCTGTTTTTCCATCAAATTTCCCCAAATCATTGGATTTTGTAGGAAAAGTTCCTAAATGTAGAATGCCCAAAACAGGCAGCCAAACAAAATCACCAGGAACATCAAATTAATCTCTCCTCTTTTATTCTCATAACTCTGTAGAATTAACTTGAGGTCGAGCTTTTATGGAATAGTTATCATACTACCTCCCAATTAAATGTAAAAACATTATTTTCTTTTAATTCTAATGAGTTGTTAGGTGACATGGTTGCTTGTTGTTCTTCATTCTCAAAGACAACCAAAACGACATCACTCTATTAGAGTCAAGTTACAGTGTGCCCTACTGTGTCTGATCAGACCAATACAGACTCAGAATGCTCTGCCACAGGTCCCATGCAAACTGGCCATGTGAACATTTCGGGTGGATTCTCTAAATTGGTGCACCTCATGTCTCTTTTGAGCCACTTCCATCCTGCTTTGTTCACAGAAAACAGCACTTTCTTTGATGATGGGTGCTCCTGTGCCAGTGTCTTCCATGTCACACAATCAATTCCAAAGTTCTTGAGAGAGACCTTGAGTGTGTCCTTGTATCACTTCTGCTAACCACCATGTGAACATTGCCTTGTGTGGGTTCTCCACAAAATAGTCTTTTAGGCAACTTGGCATTTATATAATGTGGCCAGCCCTTCGGATTATACTTTCTGCAGTAGAATTCGAATGCTTGGCAGTTTATTAAGAAATAATCAACTGAGAGAAAGCGCTAGACTTGAAAGGGATTAGGAAAGGCTTTCTGTGAGTGTGCAGCCAGGATTACAGTGGTATAATAAATTGGTCACACTAACATCAATAGCAACATAATTTCAAGGTACGGTAGAAGCCCCATTAAAGAAGTTGATGACAGGTTGACAATTTATTTTCCTCAATGAACTAATCTATTATAGCAGATAAAGAATGCAGAGCCCCACCATCTGTTGAAAATGGTGATATTATCACACCAAAGATGTCAGAATATGCAATAGTATCTGTGCCAAGACCATGACAGCCTTGAGGGATCTAGTACAATTACAAGCAAGGGTGGAATGTGAACAGAACTTCAAACACGTACAAGTACACTCTAGTCCACCATTTGCTAGAGAAAGATGACCATATCGATTTCTATGATAATATTTCTCACAGATACTAGTTGTGTGACCCTGGGCAAATCCTTTAACCCCTCAGTACCTACTCAGTACAACTCTCTAAAAACTATAGGCTACAGGTGAATTGGTGATCTGCATTGCTAAAATGATTTCTCCAACCAAGAAAAATCACAAACACAAGTCTGAACCAAAAAATATAGCTAATAATAACTCAGGCGATGATATCAGAGCGTTTTCTTCATGTCAGCCATTTGATGAGGACAGGGCAAACAGCATTATTCCCATTTTATAAATGATGAAACTGAAGCATAGAAGGCTCTGTGGGAAGAAGACAGGCATAGATTGTCCATGGTCAAAAGCTAGCTTAATTAGAGCCAGGAAAGGAATCCATCTCTACTGACTCAAACTTGAGCATTTGCCCAATACACAATGTGATAGAAGCGTGCTGTTTAAAATGGCATGTTTAAAGTCAAATGGAAAAGCAGTATGAAGGAAAGGAATGAATAAGTTGCTGAAAATTTTTGAACTGTAACTCAAAGTTTTCTTATCTGGCCCTGGTGTGCATGCTTATAGTAGTATATCAGATCTCTGTGTACAGTGGTCTCCCCAGAACACACAGTTCACTGACTTAATTTCCCTGAGATGACCACAAGAGTATTCCATTATATCAATGTGCTTTCCAACTGATTCCCCTCTGATATAGTAACATTCAGCTGCAGCAGGTAGTTTTGACTGACAAAATTTGGGACTTAGGGTGTCCCACACTTCCTTTGAAGTGCCTGCTTATGCAAAAATCTCCTCTAGGACTAAGCCCTGTCCAAATTTTAATGAACAAACTTGTTACTTTCTTCTTTTCCTCTTGTGCAGTCCTTGACCAGAAATCATAGTGACAGTATCTGATGGTAGCCCAAAATATACTCCTTCAAAGGAAAGCAGGGAAGAAGATAATAGTATGGAAAGGAAGCATAGAATATAATGAAGGCTGGGACTTAGCCTTCTCTATAAGGGCTTAGAGACAGGTTGGAAAAGGCACAAACCAAAATGGGAATTAGAAGAACCTAGGAATCAGACAGACATACTGAGGGGGAGCAAATGAAGTTGTCAAGAAATTTCATATTACACATCCCTAAACTCTTCATCCATTCTTTCTCTCTACCTTCTCTACCATAATTTTTAACTTTTCTGTTTGTCTTTATTTAAAAGAAGACCAAAGAGCCCTTACAGTTTTCACAATCATAAGCCTTTTGTTTTTAAATTTGGGATTCTACTTTCTGCTTCCACTGATGCCCTCTTTGAATGACTCATTCTGGCACAGAGATGAGTCCTAGCAGGGTAGCACAGCAAAGTTCAAATGCTGGTAGATGTCACTAATACGATACTAGTTTTGAGAATAAGGAACAAACATTACATTACCAGCACATAAGAAGCATTGTCATCAATGACATCATCATTTAAAGAGACGACAGAGCTTCGCCTATGGGGATGGCAACACACCAATCACTCATTTTTCTGATTGCACTATTAAATTGGCAGAGAAAGATTATTGGCCCCTCCTTTCTTCCTGATCTATTGAAAATAGAGATTCTATAACACAAAAGATATCAGAATACATACCAGGACCCAAGGGCAGAACAGGATTTGAACCCAGTTAATTTCATCTTTCCATTCATCTTTATTTACAGAGATACCAAGGAAACTTTCTTCCTTTTTCTTATTAGAGTTGTATTTGTTTTATTTTATTTTAATTGGGAATGATGCTTTCTTTAACAATGTCCTACTCTGATGACTTATTGTAACATAAAAGTGACCATGGCTATTGGGAGGGTGGGCTAACAGAGTACAAGTGCTGGCAGACATCATCATTATGGTTTTAGTTTTAAAAACTGCATAATTAAAATGGTTTTGGGAAGGTGAGAGAGAGACAGAGAGAGACAGAGAGAGAGACAGAGAGACAGAGAGAGAGTATATGATCAGAACCCAGGCAATATTGTCATCAAAGACACTACTGTGTTAAGAGATTATGGAAGATACATATAACTAACTGGTTGGCAAAATATTGATCATTTATTTCCCTGAATGTGCCATTTACTGGCAAATAGAGAATGTAAGGCCCCACCATCTGTTGAAAGTGGTGACATTAGATGAGCATGAGTTTCCCAAGGCCACAAATAAACAACAGAGCTGGAACTGGAATTCAAATGTTACAACTCCAACTCAAATGGGTCCTCCCAAACCTACCATAACATGCTGGCCTCCATAGTAAATCTAGCTTCATTTTCTTCATTTAACATTTTTAATAAACATATTATTTAAG
>CM053626.1:262853979-262871281 GCA_028646595.1 Phalanger gymnotis | reverse complement strand
CGTGTGTTGCAAACTAAAAATAAAAATTAAAAAAAAGAAATATTGAATTTATCCTGGATGGCCCTGACCTTCTCCAGTACTTGGGTCCTTGAGGGGTACTCCCCCCAAACCAGGAACTCCAGTCCTGGGAACTTTAGTTTTGGGATTCCTGAATCCCTGGGTTTTTCACGCTCAACAAAACCAATAACTCCAATTCAACATAGCAGCAATTATATCCCTAAACCAGTAAATTCACTTCATTATAACAGCAAGGAAATTAAAACACAATATTGCAGTAGGGAACCAAGCCGTCCATAACTTTCCCCACTGCTGGTGCCTTCCTATAAACACTCACTCACAAATCCTAGTTGTCTGCTTGCCTGGTCCTCTCTTCCCGAAGTTCTGAGAGCTTGCAGTTCTGAGAGCCCTTGCAGTTCTGAGAGTTTAAGACTACCCTCAGAGTACATATAGCATTTTTAAGGCTCCAGGGCTTTCATACTTCTGGTGACCTAATTAGCAAAAGGGTGTGGGCCTTCCTACAAACAATCCTCCCCTAATCAAGCTTCCCTTAACTAGCTCCACCTGAGGCCTATTAAGGGGACTAATGGGTGGGGAAGATCTTTAATCACATTAGCACTGCACCAGTATCTGCCAGAGGTGGGTCTTGAACCAAGGTCATCCTGGCTTCAAGGATGGCTCTCTTATCTAATATTCCATGATGCCTTTCTTTTTTCATTATTTTCATTTTTCATTTCTGGAATAAAACAAGCATTTCCATAACATAGCATAATAAAAAAGATGATTACAAATGACAATGCAAATGTTCAATGCACAAATATTTGAAAACAGCTTTCATGCTGTCCCCAAGTCTTCTTTTTTCTAAGTTAAACATCCTCAGCTCCTTCAACCAGTCTTCATGAAGCATAAACTCATGGGTCTTTGCCATCTTGACTGACCTCCTCTCTATTACTCACCTCTAATAACTGTCCTTCCTAAAATGTGATGATCAGAATTGAACACAATACTGCAGATGTGATCTCACAGATTGGAGTATAGTATCACCTCCCTATTCCTAGAAGATATGACTCTCTCAATACAGTTCAAGATTTTATTATCTTTTTTGGCTATCATTTCAATAGAATGTATGCTCCTTGAAAGCAGAAACTAATTTGCTCTTGTATTGGTACTCTTAGTGTCTAGCACAGCACCTGCCATATAGAGTAGGTGCTTAATAAATTCTTGCTAGCTGATTAATTGGTTGATGGATTTATTTTTAAAAGAAATGTGATGGAGAGATAAGAGAAATGGAAAACTAAAGGAATGGGAAGAAAAGAAAGGGAAGAAGAAAAAAGACAGTTTCAATCACAAATGTGTTTTTTAAATAAATTATCAACTTAAAAGATCTGACATGTCAAATGTCTGACGTGAAATCTCATTATAATAGTGGTTACTGGATTGGCATCCTTTATGTCTAAGTCATATTCCTCTTTGGAGTTTGTCTTCATATATAATGTGTGATGTTGGAGCATGGATATCATCTTAGAAAAATTTAGAAGCCTATCATAATGGTTTTAAGTCTGAAATACATATCTCTCTGAAGTGACTGGGAAAAACATATAAAAATGCACAAATGGAAAGGTAGAATCAAGAAGCTGAAAACCAATAGTCATTACAATCATCTAACCCCATATTTAACTTTCATTTCCATAAAATTGTATGGGAGACTTTGTCAAATACTTTGCTGATGATCAAGGAAACTATAAATATCCCGTTCTCCTGGTCTGCTGGTCTAATAAATGTGTCATAAAAGAAGATGAATAGTCCTACCATGACCTGTTCTTGATAAGGCCATGTTGGCTTTTAGGGAACTTTCCTTTTCAAAATGTTCCTAAATCATCCCTTTAATATTATCTTCTAGAATTTTGTAAGGAATGTAAGCCAAGCTGAGTTATCTCCAGCTTGAAGAATCCACCCATTTTTCTTCTTTTCCAAGTTGAAACATTTGCTCTTCTTCAGTCTTGTAGTAAACCTCCCTATGCTATAGTAAACCTATGGCTGGAGCAGAGGCAGACTCCCAACCAGCTAACTCCAGGGCTCAGTGCTCGTTGTTTAAGCAGCTTGTGTTTGTTGTTAAAGTGGACCCTAGCCTGGAAGTGTTTACTCTTCACAGGAAGGAAATTTAATCCCGAGAATTTTCTTCAGGTCTTCTCGGATTGTCCCAAGAGAACCCCTGTTCAGCTCCTACTCTTATTTGTTTTCATGGCTCTATGTTCACCCAGAGGCACTATTTTATCTCTTTTGTGGAGGAAAATCTTAAGAGCTTGAAATTTTCTAACCTACTCTGCCTTCTTCCCAGAATCCTCTCCTTTCAGTAGATGTTTCTTTAAGAGTCAAATGAAGCTTCCTCTAAGTCCTACAGTAAAATGAAAAATATAAAAGAAGATTAAAAAGAAGAAAAAATACATTAAATTATTTCAAATGTCCCTTCCATCTCTGATATTCTATCTTGAAATACTAAGGGTTAGAATGGGTGACTTTCAAATGCATTTAGCTGAGTGCTATAAGGATTCCCAATATGGTTTTTCTCCCCCAGTATTCAGGCTTCTTGGATGAAATGTACTCAAAAACATCTTTCCTTAGTGCATTCATAGAATGGGTTAACACAGGAAGTTTTGAGGTAGCATGGTTCCTCTCTCAGGGAGGATGCCAGCAATTATAGGGTCTTCTGGGGTCTCCATACACAGGAACCAAGGCCTCAGGATCTCTATCTCCTTCTATCGAGCCTCCCTTCCCCCCACCACAACACACGCAAGAAGATGACTTTTATGTGACTTGTCCAAGATGCAAAAATTCTTAGTTATAGCTCTCTAAAGCTCTCTAACATGTCAATATTCCAAACAAGTTGTGAAGACTTCATAATTTTCTATAAAATAACTTCATTGATTTGTTTAATATTTGTAATGTTATTATCATTGGCTATTCAGCTAGTCTTTAATGATGTAACAATTTAAGTAGGTTGCCTATCCAAAAAAATTAATACTAAAACTATTATTACTTCATTCCTCAGAAAAGGCTTTGATTTTTTTTGTCATTAATTAAATGTCAAATATCTAGATGATACAGTGATTACAGCACTAGGCCTGGAGTCAAGGAGATCTGAGTTCCAACCCTGGGCTCAGACACATAAGCTGCATGACCCTGGATAGATCACTTAAATCCTATTGGCCTCAGCTCCTCATCTATAAAATAGATACAACATCGGAGAATCAAATGGCCAACTACTCCAGTATCTTTGCCAAGAAAATCCCCAAGGACAAAGTCCACAAGTCACAAAGAGTTGAACGTGACTGAACAACCAACCAAACAACAAAACAAGTCGAGCAGAATTTCTTGCTGAGAAATGTTTAAAGATATATGTCAAAGCAGTGTTCCTTCAGTGTTTTATTGTTGTCTGATTTGATGACCTGGATTTATATAATTAATAATAATAATAATCAATGAAACCGTGACATAACTCTTTTATTAAAAACAACAGATGGCTTTTATTAACTCTATTAAAGAATATGGAAATAAGCTTCACAAAGCTTTTGTGGGTGATAGATAAAGGTTATAGTGATACCGTCCCTTATTGATGCTTCAAGCTAGGTCCTTCCGTACACAATTTGTTTACATTTAATTTAAAACACTCTGGATGAGAAGTGGTGGTGCTGGTGGTGATTGTTGTTGCTGAGTAATTTTCAGTTGTGTCTGATTCTTCATGACCGCATTTGGGATTTTCTTGGCAAAGATAATGAAGTGGTTTGCCATTTCCTTCTCCAGCTCATCTTATGGATGAGGAACTGAGGCAAACAGGTTCAGTGACTTGCACAGGGTCACACAGTTAATGAATATCTGAGGCCAGATTTGAACTCAAGAAGGTAAGTCTTCCTAACTCAAGGCTGGTGCTCATTCCATTGTGCCACCGAGCTGCCCCTCTGGATGAGAGTGCTCATTTATAAATATAAGCTCATAGGGGATGAAAATAACTTTCCAATATTCATTAACAACCAAAACAAAGGAGAACAGTTTATCAGCATATTACTGAATATAAATGTGATGGTGTATCTGTTGTCTTTATCTGATCAGATAAATCCTTCTGTATTTTAGAATTATAGAAAGATGGTTTGAGATCTCAAAATTAAACTTAAAGAGTCCCAGAATAGACTCTTAATGGTGCAAGGTGTTACTGGCAATATCAGAATTGTTTTTAATGCAAAGAAATAGAAATTGCCATGGTCTACATGAAGCCTTTCCTATCCCTCCCCCCATTGCCAGTGCCAGCTACCCCCAAATTACCTAGTATATAGTGCATATGTCTTATAAATACTTCTATATGTACACATTTTCTCCCTTAAAGAGAACCTAAGCTCCTCGAGGGCACAACCAGGGTCAACCTGGTCTTTGTTTCCTTAGTATGCAGAACTGTGCCTGGGACATAGAAGGTAATTTTAAAATTCTTGCTGATTGATTAAAAATTGTTGTTGTTTATTCATTTACAGTAGTGTCTGACACTTTTTGACCCCATTTAGGGTTTTCTTGGTAAAGAAAATGTGGTGGTTTGCCATTTCTTTCTCCAGCTTATTTTAAAGATGAGTATGGCTTGCCCAGGGTCACACAGCTAGTGTTTGCAGCCAAACTTCAACTCAAAAACATAAGTGTATCTAACTCCAAGCCTGGCACTCTAACCACTGTACCACACAGCATAATGATTAAAAATCAGTCCACTTCTTTGTCTTACTAATTTTGGCATGATAAACAATTTAAATTTTTTCCATTGAGAAGTCTGCTGGGCCTCAGGTTAATCCAATTGAAAGTCATTTGTTCATAGTTAAGCTAGTATAATTTGTATGTTGAATTATATAACACATGTATATGTATATATATACGTATATGTATATATGTATATATATACATATGTATATGTATATATATATACACACACACACACACACACACATACGCACACATGGGAAGCTGGGTAGCACAGTGGATAGAATGCTCAGCCTTCAGTCAAAAAGGCCTGAGTTCAAATCCAGCCTCAGACAGTTTTTAGCTATGTGACCGTGGGCAAGTCACTTAACCCTATTTGCCTCAGTTTCCTCATCCATAAAATGAGCTAGAGAAAGAAACAGCAAACTATATCAATATCTTTGCCAAGAAAACCTCAAATGGGGTGATAAAGAGTCGCACACAACTGAACATGGCTGAACAGCAACAATAGCAAAATACACACACACACACACACACACACACACACACACACACACACGGTCTACTTCAATAGAATGTAAGCTCTCTGAAGGCATGAACTATTTTAACTTCATCTTCTATACTGAACACAGTGCCTCCGACTCCAAAGGTTATTAATACATGTTTGCTGATTGACTATCATATCCACTTCTTTATCTTACTAATTATTATGTTGTAAGCATTTTATTCTTTGACCACTAAGAAATGTACTATGTCTAGTACTAATCCTTCTGAAAGTCATCTATTTACAATTAATCTCCTCCAAGACAATACATATTCTCTGAACTTTTTTGTACATTCATAAATCACATGATACATTTGTGCTTTTTCTTGGAATGCTTCAACCATTTTGTTGCTATCCAATATACTTCTTCCAGCTTTTTCAAAATAAAAACATTCTTTTTTTAGCAACAATAGCAGCAAAATGTAGAAAAGCTCCAGTTATTTCCCATGGAGACGTCACTGACTTCTTCGTGGAGGAATATTCCTCAGGATCAACAATGCAATACAAATGTCAATCCTTTTATGAAATGGAGGGGTCCAGTCAAATGACATGTCGAGACAGGAAGTGGTCAGCCCCTCCGTCATGTCTAGGTGTGTTTGGAATAGAATTTTGGTGCATGGAGTCTCAGTGGTGTCAAACTCACATAGAAATAGGGAACACTAAACCTTTTACGGATCCCTGCTGGTGCACAGTAACTTAGAAAACAACATATTCCCGTTATTTATGTTCTACTTTATTTTTGTTTATTTTGTTAAATATTTTCCAGTTATATTTAAATTTGGTTCTGGCTGGCACTGGGGTATTTGCCAGCTCTGGAGTCAAAAGAACATAAGTGATGGATCAGTAATCATTAGAGGCATCCCATGATTTACTTTTTTACTTGTTTAATTTATTTAAGAAATGTATTAGATTTTTCAAAATATTCAATACATATGTTTAAAATTGCTGACTTTTCCCTTTGGTTTGTAAAACCATGCATAGTAACCTGAGAAGACTTAGAGGGAAACAGTATAAAACTGAGTTGGACAAAATCTGAAAAGCAGCATATTGAAACTGGAAGTACTTTTGAATTTGCTTGCAACGATGGCTATCAAAAAGATTCACAAACATCACAATTTCAAATACAGTGTTCAGAAGGAACATTGCAGTATCCCAGACGTGTCCATAAGTATTATCCATTTTCCCATCAACATTTCTCCTAATCACTGGATTTTGTAGGAAAAGATCCTAAATATAGGATTCCCAAAACAGGCAACCTAACAAATTCTCCAGGAACATCAGATTAATCTCTCTTCTTTTATTTTCATAATTGTAAAATTCAGTTGAGATCGAGCTTTCATGCAATATTTGTCATACTACCTCCTAATTGAATGCAGAAATTAGGAAAGAAAGAAATCTTCAAAATAAGTCTATAACTTGCTGTGTTGATGTTTTACAGAGCCGCAATTTGAAATTTTTGTGTCATGGGCACACAGGATGAAATTGTGATGACAGAGGAGGGCCCTCTGTTTTTCCTTTCTTAATTTTAGTCAACCACTTTTGAATAAGCCTTCTTTTTGGTGCAGAATGGGCAATTCCATCTTGTACTCAAGTTTGCCTTCTTTTACTCCAGATCTTGTGCAAAGTCAACCAAAAGCTAAGAAGATCCCTGAGTAGTATCACTCTTCCTATGGGAAATAGTTCACACTCACAAGCTCACTTGCCTCTACTTGAGATTTATTCCTCCTTGACAAATGATGTTTCTCCCTGCCTAGGCTTGTAACAAATATGCTCTAAATCGTAATAAAGTGTTGTTTAAATTTTTTCCCATGGAAAAAGGTACCTTTAGTTGGTGTGGGGGGACAGGCAACATTCAAGAAGACAGATTCCCTGAAGATGTGGGCCTAAGGGTGGAGACTCCAGATTACTATGATCCTGCTGCTCAGTAAACTGTCTGTAGGAGAGGAAGTATGTGATCTGTAGCTTCCTATTTATCATTGTTAACGTTAAATTGTAGAGAAGGTACAAATCTGCATGAGTAGAGGGAGTTTCCTGAAATCACAAGTTCAGTCCCTACCCTGTCCTCTGAGAACCTTGCCTCATATTTTACTGAAAAAATTCACCAAGAGTTCCATCTTCTTATCTCACATCACCAAGATGCCTTCTGCCACTATCTCCTCCTCAGTTAGGTGGTAGAGTGGATAGAATGTTGGGCCTAAACACCTGAGTTCAAATCTAGCCTCGAATACTTACCAACTATGTGACTCTAGTCAAATCTCTTATCTATTTGAGTTGTTAAATTTGTAAAATAGGGGAAATAATAGTACCTACTTCCCTGGGTTGTTATGAGGATCAAATGAGATAATTGTAAAGTGCTTAGCATGGTGCCTGGCATATAGTAAACACTATATAAATGTTAACCTATCCTTTACCACTTCCTCACATGAAGAGGTGCCCTCTCTCTTTACTAAGTCAAACACTTCTGCATAGATAAATCATCCCATTTCATCCCATTTTCATCATATTTTCTTCACCATCTTCCCCACCTTCCACTAATCTTGAATCTCTCCGTATGAACGGGATGCTTCCATACTGTCTACACACATACTCGTGTGTTTTTCATCCTCAAAAACCTCTCACTTGATTCATCCATCTCCAGGAGCTATTGTTCCATATTTCTTCTCATTTTTGGGCTAAACTCTTTGGGAAGGCTATTTATAATAGATACCTCAACTTCCTTTCCCTTTACCATCTTTTTAACTCTCTACTATCTGCTTTCTCACTTCATTATTCAATTGAAACTGCTCTCTCCAAAGTTACCATTGATATAGTAATTGCCAAATCTCAAGGCCATTTGTCAGTCCTCATCCTTCTTGATCTCTTTGCAGCCTTTGAAGTTATTGACCTATTTTGAAGATTTCTTCCTTTCCTTCCTAATTTCTGCAAGATTTCTCTTATGTTTTAAATTGTTTCAATATTATTGACAGTGGTATCACCAAATTGCCTCATTAAAGAACAGCTGCAATAGGTATTTCAAATATATTTCAAAAATAGCTTTTCCTTTCAGTGATTTGTTATTGTCTAGCTCGGTGACCTAGATTAACATCATTTAGCCTCAAAAGTGAAAACTGTGAAGTAACAGCTTTATTAAAGCAATAGATGATTGTTAGAAACTTTAATAAATAAAATGGAAATTGGATTCACAAAACTTTCTTGCATGGTGGACTCAAATAGTAGAATACTTTATTCCCTTGACAAAAGATGATTCACTCTAGGTATCTTCACCCACTGTTAGTTTGCATTTTACCTAACGCACTCTGAACTAGAACACCTGACCACAAATATAGGCTCATCAAGCATAAAAAGACTCTTGCATGTTTTCTGAATCCAAGGCAAATCATCATCAGCCTAAACATTAGAGACATATTTGCCAGCATCTCACAGAATTTAAACAAGATAGCATATCCATTTTAGTTGACTATGCCTTCTGTAGTTATTTTAGTACCATATTAAAAATGAGTTAGATCTCAGAATGAAACCTAAACAAATTACGTATAAAATTCTTAGTGTTGCAAGATGTTATTGGCAATAGGAAACTTGGAAATGGAAATCATCTTGCTCTAGACCTTTCCTAATCTAGTTGCTAGTAGTTTCCCTCCCCACCAAATTGCCTCATATATGTTATGTACATTGTGTGTGTATATACACACATACATGTACACACATTATCTTCAATGGAATGTAAGCTCCCTGAGGGCATGAACTAAGTTAACTTTGTGCTTGTATCCACTCATACTTAATAGTGCCTCAAACACCAAAGGTTATTAAAATATACCCATTGATTGTTTATTTGTCTATTTCTTTACCTTAGTAAATACTACATAGTAGTAATGCACCTTCTGAATGTCATCTCTTTACAATTAGTCTAGTATAATTTGCCTGAAGGTAGCGAGATTTCTTCCAGACTTCTCAATACATTATTCTCTGAATTTTTTGTACTCTCACAAAACACACAATACATTGATACTTTTACTTGGAATGCTTCTATTGTTTCATCGTTATCCAATATACTCATTCTATTTTTTTTAAATAAGAACATGAGCTTTTGGCTTATGAGAAGCACAAATCATGTGAACAAGTGAAGAGACAGCTTCCAAGCAGACTTCTGTTCGCGATATCACAGATGCCTGAGTACATACCTATGCCTTTTTCCATATGGGCTACCTAACTCCATTCTGCAGTCGTGAACTATCAAAGCTTAATTTGGAGTAAAATCTTTAAATTCAGCTTGGGGAGGGAATGTTTTTCCTATTCTTTTCCATATGAAGGCAATTTGGGTGCTGGACAGAACCCATCTCACTGAGATGATGAATCTCTTCCTTTTTTATTTCTAAATTAGTTTAGCAATTGGTAGCATAACTCTGTGAAACAAAGTGAAGCCAGAAACCTGGGAGTTTGGAGTCTTAGAGTTGAAAGTAAAAGAGGTCTCAGGCAACTTTCTTGAAGGAGGCAGACAGTTTGACAAGAATAATGATCAATTACCAGACTTCAGAAGACAGAAGAGACCCTAAACTAGCGAGGACAGTTTCAGTAGTAGCAGAAACGAGTCCCTAAATCTCCAAACAACATTCTATCTTTCGTGTCCTAATTCCAGTTATCAAGAGCTATTGTCATTACTCATTTATTAAATTCTGCAAACTATATTAGCTGCATATGTTATAAATTGCCAGCTTTTCCCTTTGGTTTACAAAACCATGCATAGTCACCTCAAAAGACTTTGAGGAAAACAATATAAAACCGAAGCAGACAAGACCTGAAAAACAGTATGTTAAAACTGGAAGTACCATAGAATTTGCTTGCAAACATGGATATCAAAAAGACTTACAAACATGACAATTTCAAGTACAATGTTCAGAAGGAAAGTTGGACTATCCTAGATGTGTCACCAAGTATGATCCACTTTTCCATTAAATTGAGCAACTTTTCCCCAATTCATTTGATTTTGCAGTAAAGGATCATAAATGTAGCACAAATAAAACTGAAGTACCCTAACATTCACCAGGAGCATCAAGTTAGACTTTCTTCTGGCATTTCCATAATTGTGTAGAATTTGCTACTTTCTAATTAGATGAGAGAGAGAGAGAGAGAGAGAGAGAGACAGCATTTAGTAAGCACTTGATATGTTGTTATGTGCCAAGCACTTGCTAAACTCTGACCATAAAAATAAAAGCAAGTAAGACAGTGTCTATCTTCAATTAAACACAACTAAAAAAGAAGAGCTATAAGCAAAGATTTAGGGGGAGAGAGGGTCCCCACACCAGGGCAAGGGAGCTGGTGAGAGGGAAGAAGAGGAGTCTGGATTGTCAAATGAGGAATAAAGTGAAATATGGCTGAGGTCACTCCTGAAATTACAGTCCAAGTGTGCAGTTACCAAACAGAAGAAGAGGTTAAGAGATTGGAGATTTCTCCAGAATGAGAAAATGACTGGCCAGTCAGTCAATAAGAATGTATTAAGCACCTACTGTGTGCCAGGTACTGTGCTAAGCAATAGGGATACAAAGAAAAGTAAAAGACAGTCCCTGCCCTCAAGAAGCTCACAGTCTAATGGAGGACACAATATAGAGTCAGCTATGCACAAACAAGCTGTATAGAGAATAAATTTGAAATGAGAGAGAAAAAAATAGAATTGAGAGTGACTGGAAAAGGCTTCTTGTAGAAGTTAGAATTTTAGCTTGGACTTGAACAAAGCCAAGGAAGTCAGGAAGTGGATATGAGGAGGGAAAGCATTTCATGTGTCAGGTAGAGCCAGTAAAAATTCCCAGAGTCTGGAGATAGAGTGTTTTGTTTGAGGAAAAGATGAGGAATGAGAAGTCTAGGAGTTGAGTTGGGAGTGAAGTAATATTTATGGACTTTTGTTCTATAAGTAAAGGATTTTTTAAATTTAAAGATAATCAGAGGTTTCAGAAAGAACAGCACCAAATCTAAATATCTATTGACTAGGATTAATGTTTTAATTTCTTAGAAAATGTTTTTACTCATTCAACAAATATTGACTTCACAAAAGCAAAGGCAGAAGATAGTGATGAATCTCCTATTCTATTGATGAAACCATATCCATTTCTGAAGTTGAACCATTTGAAAGTGTCTAAGAATTTGGTATTTAGAGCTTTCATATTATGTCTGCTGCAGATGCTGGGGAAGCAGCATCTGAAAAGGAAGGTGCCAGGTCATATCACCACAAGGGGTTGATTCCCTGGATGAAAGCTTCAAGGACTGGGCTAGAAGCAGAGTCCTTGGTCTTAGGGGCCAGAGAAGTGAATATGCGAAAGCACTGCCAACTCCAAGGCTCTTGGAATTACCTTCATGTGATTACATTTGATTAATGAGCAGTGGTGATGGTGGCGATAGTGGGAATGCAAGACCCCTTCTCTGCAGGGGTTTCACACCTAGATGATAGCTCTAAGCCAAACAGTACTTAACATTAACAAAGTATTATGTGAATTCTGAGGAAACAAAGGTCATTGCTGTTTAATGAGAGTATGAAAGGAGATGATTTTAAAAAGGAAAGGTCAATTTGTAGAACTGATTAGGTATACAATACACAGAAGCAAATACAGTAGCATAGTGTTTGATCAACCCAAAGACCCCAATTACAGAAGGAAAGAACTCATTATTTAACAAAAATTGCTGAGAAAACTGAACAACAATCTGGAAGAAATTGGGTTTAGACCACCATTTTATACAGTATACCAAGATAAACCCCAAATAGATACCTGGATATTAAAAGTCATATGGAAGGAAGGAATGAACATTGTCCAACTGGAACTAGCTAGTTGGGTCCCCAGTGGGGCAGTTATTACCATTTGCCAATTGTTGTTTGTCTTTTGTTCTCGAAGAGGACCAATGACATCAGGACGGTGATGCCTTGACTTGCAAGCGAATTAGATTTAAGCGAGTCAGGGCTATACAAAGCCATCAGCCTCACTCTCTCCCCCATCCAAGAATATCCAGAGGAAGGCAAGTGAAATGGTACAGGTCCTAGAGTTTATGCCATATGAAGTTGAAGTAGTTAAGAAAGTTCAGCCTGAAGTGGAAAAGACTCCGTTAATTCACGTTATCAATCCTCGAGTATTTTAGCAGCTGTCTTGAGGAAAAAAGATTCAACTTATTCTGATTGGCCCCAGAATGTATCACTAAGAGCAGTGGGCAGATGCTTTAAAGAGACAAATTTAGGTTTGATGATAGGAAAAGCTTTCTATCAATTAAGACCTCAGGGCCTTTCTCTTTACAGTTCAGTCTCTCCTTGGACACTGCCAGTTAAGGAGTCCAACTATATACAGGGAAGCCAAAAGGACTGAGACAGGAAGCCAGGCCAAGGCCTTGTGAATGCATCCAATAGATCCAATTATCCTTTACTCAAAAAAGGCCTCTTCCAACTACATCGTTAGTGACAGAAAACAGCTGCAAAAAATCTATCCATGCTTTGCAGTCTCTCCAGGATACTTCCATTACACAGTATAGACTCACCTGGGATGAGGATACCCAGCATCTCCATGTGGAGAAACATCAGAGGTGCTCTGGCTATGTGCCAGACCCCATTACAATAGCATTAAGGTCTTTTCTATTCTAGAATCTTTTTCTTTGGAATATCTTGAAATTCAAAATTTTCATACCTCTAAATTATGCCATCTCCAACATGGATTTTTTCCTGTGAATATTTGGTCATGTCCATTTAATCCTTCAGACTTGTAGGATAATAGATTTTAGAGCAGGAAGGCATAGCTACTCTACCTCCTTCTTTTTTTAAACATGTAGAAACTGAAGCCCAGCAAGATAAACTACTTTCCTGAGGACATACAAGTTAAGAAGTAGCAGAACTCCAAAAACGGTACAATTTCTACTATACCATGTTTTAAAACTTAACAATAAGAGTCTAGTTGTGATGGTTCTATAATCACTGATGGTGAGAATAGATTGTTATATAAATTCTGGCAGCTCTGTTCAATTTCACAACTACTTATTGTCCTCTTTACAGTTTCATCTATTAATGATCTCAGGATGATCTGGTTTAAAAGGGTCCCAGGCTAATCTTTCTGTAGTCTTGTTGCTCCTTATACTGTTTTTCACTGTTTTATCAGGGAAAATTTATTTTCTCTTCCTGCGGCAAATGAGCTCATAATCTTCAATAACATTGCCTTCAGCTTCTAGATCACTCAGTCTGGCAAGGTCAAGAATTTGTGGGTTATGGTGCATTCTAGATTCTTTTTTGGTTTCTTTGTTGTGATAATTGGTTTATGTTGGCTAAACATATCTCAGAAATGGTGATAATCAAAACCAATGTCTATTGTTTTATCCATTTTCCATTTTTTGAAGTTGATAGTTTAGATAGATTAGGTCAGTGGTTTTGTAAATGCATGTAATATATTCTCCTTTGTATCATTTCTTCTAAATTGATATTGTTTTGCCAAACCATGACATAGACTCATTTGTTGATGAAACACACTTAAATGCAGCAAGACAAATTGCAGGCTTAAAGAATCATTTCAAATAAAGTATTCTTCATGTATATGTTAAAAGAACAAAGCACCCATGCCCTAGAGATTTTCTTTAAAAATAGTACTCATCTTGAACTTTCTTCAATTTTTGACATTGTTGACCACCCCTCCTCCTGAATTCTCTTTCCTCAATTAATTGTTGGGTCATCGAAATAAAAAATAAATAGGATGGAAGTGGGCTAGTGGCATAATAAGAAAGAACAGGAAGACATCACAGTAAAGCACCATTACCCATATGAGATTTTAAAAGTAAGAGAGAGATAATCCACCAGTCAGGGGCTCTCCTTGATGGATAATTTCCATAAAGACATGGGAAGAATTGGAAGGCATGGAGGATTTATGTGCTGTACCAGTGCAGAGAGAATCCACATCTATAAGATCATTGATCAATATAAATAAGAATGGTTGATTTTTTTGTTGTGTGATTATTTGATTCCAGGTTACACAAGGGCAGCATAGTAAACATAAACATTACCCTTTCATTTTCCCCAGTACTCTTGCAAAGTTTGATAATTTTTAAAATGAAATGCAATTTATTTTCATTTTTTTCTTTTAGCATCACATACTATCATAAAACAATAATAGGAAGAGATAACAGACTCCATCAAATGGCAACACAACATAAAGTGCTAATTTCAAATGACTGATGTCAGGAACTGTCCTATGGTGAAGGTTCAAATCTCCAAGGTAGAGGAAGAGTATCAATGGGCACATGGATTTCCCAAACTTTATCTCAGGTAAATGATTAAATTTATAGATTGGCTGTATATTGTCTCCAGCAGAATATAAGCTTACTGATCAGAGTATAATGTTATTTTTCTTATCTCTTTTCTTATCTTAATACCAGTGCTGTGTATTGCTTTTTACATATAGCATATACTTAATTAATGTTTGTTCAGTGGAATTGAATTAAACATAGTAGCCATGAGTTTTTTTATTAGTATTTTTTAAAATTCCTATTAGCAACCACGCTTGGTTCCCCCTGAGTTCTGCTTAATGTATAATTCGCTCAAATGTTTTGATCTTACTTTTTCACAGATAAAAAAAGAGACATCTATGAATTCTTCATTTCCTCTTGAAATTTTTAAGCGCCTTTGTGAAGCACTGGGCAAAAAATCGAAAGGATTTGGATCATCCAGGGCAAAAATCAGGTGGGTAACTTTGATCTCTGACTCAGAGCCCCTGGTTCCACACTAGTTGGCCTCAGGGGCAGAGGTCTCCAATGGCTTTTATTTTTTTCTCAATCCCAATTTCTCTCCTCTTGGAACAACATTACTGTTTGATGACCATGCAAACGGTTCATGAATGGTAATCAAGGAGCTTCAGAGGCATTCAAAAAGGCCTGTCAGTTTCAGCCATACAGTATTGGCCTTGGCCTCATTCAATGACCTCTTCATTCATAGAGCCTGTTGATGATAGTGCTGTAAGGAGAAGGCCTTGGGATTTTTTCCCTCTAAGACCATGAGGTCTCCAAGAAATAGGCTTCTGCTTTTGTTCATTTCCATTTTAGGTAAAGGGAGTAAAGCCTCCATGAATTTATGAGTTTAAAAAGTCCAAAGGGTATCTTAGTATTCCAGCGTTCCAGAATATTGAGAATATTTCAGTGTTCCAGTGTTCTAAGCCAGGTTTTGAAGTCAAGATAGCATCAATGCCCCCAAGGAAAAGGGAGCAACCTTTTTGACCCTAAGCACTAGGTTTAGAAAGATAGGCAAAAACATTTAAGGAGTTCACAGTCTAATGGGGCATACAACATGCAAACGACTATGTACAAGAAAATAGATATATATTAAATGTGTAAGACCTATATTTGTTTATATATATATATATATATACATATATATGATAAATTGAAAGAAGTCTCAGAAGAAACATGAGATTAAGGAAGATTAGGGAAAAGCTTCTTATAGAAAGTGGGACTTTGGCTGAGACTTAAATGTATCTAGGAGATGGAGAGTATCACAGATATGAGCGATGGACAATGAAAATGCTTGGAATAGGGAGATGGAGTGTCACATGCAAGGAGCAGTATAGAGGCTAGCGTGTTGCTAGATATCAGAGTACTTGAGGGAAGGGAGATAAGATTTAAGAAGATTGGAAAGATAGGGAGATAGGTTACAAAGGAGTTTGAAAGTCAGAGAATTTTATATTTGATCCTTAGGGAAACAGGAGCCAATGGAGATTATTAAATAGGGATGTGGCATGGTCAGTTTTGTGCTTTAGAAAGAATATTTTGATAACAGAGTAAAGAATAAACTGGAGTAGGGAGAGACTTAAGGCAGTGAGATCAACCAACAGGCTAATCTAATAATCCAGATATGAGGTGGTAAGTTGCTACTAGGGTGGTAACAATGTCAAGGGAGACAATAGGTTATATAAAATAGATTTTACAAATGTAGAAATATCAAGATTTGGTAAATTATTGGATATGAAAGGTGAGAAAGAGTGAGGAATCAAGGATGACATCTAAGTTGTGAGCTTCAGGAACTGGGAGGATGGTGGTACCCTTGACAATAATAAGGAAGTTAAGAAGAGGGGAGGTTTTGAGGAGAAAACAGTAAGTTCAGTTTTGGATATATTGAGTAGAAGATGTCTACAGGTCATCCAATTCAAGACAGCCAATAGGAATTTGGAGACGAACGACTATAGGTCAAAAGAGAGGTTAAGGCTGTACAAGTAGATCTAAGAGTCAGCTGCATAGAAATGATGATTGAAATCATGGGAGCTAATGAAATAATCAATTGAAATAGTAAAGATGGAGAAGAGAAGAAGGCTTAGTACAGAACCCTAGGGTGAACCTACCTTTAGTGGGTGTGACCTGGATGAACACCTAGCAAAGGAGACAGAGAAGGAATAGTCAGACAGGTAGGAGGAGGTCATTGGGATAGACAGTATTGTAAAAATCTAGAGTAAAGAAAGTATCAAAGAATAGAGGGTGACAGCGTTAAAGATAGAAAAAAGGTCAAGAAGGATGAGGATTAGAAAAATGGCATTAGATTTGGTGATTAAGATATCATTGGTAACTTTGGAGAGAGAGGTTTCAGTTAAAAGTGGAAAGCTGAAAGCAAGACTACCCTAAAGAGCTAAGGAGAGAAAAGGAAGTAGATGCATCTACTGTAGACAGTTTTCTTAAGGAGAAGGGTGAAGAACTAGAGATGGACAGACCAAGTGAGGATTTACTGAGGATGGGAGAGACATAGACTTGTTTGTAGGCTGTAGTCTGTACTGGATTAAACCGGACTATACTAATATGGACTAGATTGGATTAGATTTAACTGGTTTGGACTGCATTTAACTTAATTAAATTGGTCTAAATCAGATTGAAGTGGATTGAACCAGTTAGGACCAGACCATATTGAACCAGGTTGGAGACTGAACTGTTTTGGACCAGATTAAATCTGTGTGCACTTGAATGGGGGTGGCGGAGCCAAGATGGCGACCAGAAAGCAGTAACTGGCGTGAGCTCCCCACCAAATCCCTCCAAAAACCTATAAAAAAA
>CM053626.1:262827228-262853479 GCA_028646595.1 Phalanger gymnotis | reverse complement strand
TTAAAAAAAAAATCTGTGTGCACTTGTTTGGACTACACATAAATCAAGCATAGTCCAGTTTTAAGTATACAGTTGCTAATAATTTGTTGAATACTAAATGAATTAGTAATTGATCCATCCAAATGTATCAAGTTGAAGCTTTTTTCCTGACAATAGAATGTTCTATAACCTAGTGATAAAGAAAGGTACCTCTGAGAACAGAGCTAGATGCTAGGCACCTTGAAACTGTAGCCATGAGCCAGACAGATATGCTAAACAAAGCCCCTGTGGGAAGAAAGTGTGGCTTTAAACCCTTATCAGAGGTAAAACTATTTCACATCCAAACATACAAACTAGGAGCTGATTGTCTTATAAAATAGAACATATTATGTTTAAACAAATGAAAGAATTAATTATCAAATCAAACCAAGTTCTCACATTTCTATAATTTCTATTGTTTTGGTCCAGCTGGTTGCCTTGGATTTTATAGGTTCTTGGTAACCTAGACATGACTATCTAGGAGGAGACTGTTAGAATGTGTAGGTTTCAGCCGATGAATGACTTTTTTAAGTAGACTTTTTATGACCATTAAATAGGGAAATACAATATACTAAATTAAACAGATGAACTACTTCCAATAAACAATTCTTCATCACCTTGTTCTTTTTTATCCCTTCTCAAAAGAAAGTCTCTTTTACACTAGAAATTCATGTTGGCATATTCAATAAGATATTGTTGTATATAACAGGTATTTTACTTTGTACTATTTTCTACAGATGTTAGGTAAAGAATTATCTTCAGATGTTAGGTAAATAAACCTTTTTTTTAATTGAAGAAAGTCCTCAATGGTAGAAATAATATTTGAAGGACTCTTTAACACAATGGCAACAAAGGCAATAAAACAAAGCAAAACAAAAATCCCACAAAAGTAGATGATAGACTTTGCATTGTTTGTCATGACACTGCTGGTAATTTTAGATCCTTCTTATATTTCATTTGGAAAGATGCATGAGATTCTCTTCCCTCATTTTGCTTCCACTTATGTATTTTAAAGTCAATTTTTGTTGAGCTTAATGCAAGAGTATTTGACCATTAAAGAGAGCAATAGCACCCCCTTGGGGGGTGCTGGAACAATGGGTGAGAGACAGTAATAGCCTGGGGGGGTGTTGAATAAAAATAAGAGAGTGGTGGAAGCACAAGAAAAGAAAAAAAGATAAGAAAGTTTTTAAAAACCATTTGTACATGTTTCATCTGTTGTGTAACAGAGTTAAAGTAGTGGTGACTGCATTGTTTTCCAAATACCCAAAATGCAAGTTATAACCAATCAGTGGTCAAATCAGCCAACAGATCTTAAGGCAAGCAAGCATGTCGCGTGCTCTGTTGTGAAGTCCAGCATGCATTGGCAGGAATACATGCTTATAATGACTTGTTTACAATGCGATACTATACAGTTACATGACACAATATTGTATCATCAAAATTTCAGTACAGGAAAAAAAAACACAAATTTACAATAAATTATTAAATTTAAGATACATCATTTTTTTAAAAATATTTTATATTTATTGAGATGATGCAATTTTTAAAAAACTATTAAAGGGTTAAAGAAAGTAGATATCTAGGACGATGCTGAGCAATTTTTAAAAGGGGGCAATAGGCCAAATAAGTTTGAGAACCTCTGATTTGGAAGAAAGATATTGCTACAACCTCTGGATAGTTTCTAGGATGATATTGTTGACAGAGCTTAATCTTTACAGAATGAGTAAAACACTGTTTAGTCTTTATTTCAATTTTGTAATAAGCGTGTAGTTCAAAATTTTAAAATATCAAATGAATAAAGGCTTACATATACAAATGTGTATAATATATGCATGTGAGATATATGTATATGTTTGCATAGTGGAAAATATTTGCTCTGCTGTATTTTAGTTTCACAAGTTGTGCATGGATGTAATACATGACAACTGCTTATCAGAGCACTATTTGGTTACTCTGTGCACTAAAGGTATAGATTTTCAGCAGCTAAGGTCATCCTCAATCCATAAAAAGAGGGGATTAGACTAAGTGCATTCTAAGTTCCCTTCCAGCTCTAAATCTATGATACTATGAACTTATTTTAAACAATGAGAAAGTGTTCAGCATACACAATTCTGGTTGAAAGTTGTAAAAAGCTCAAACGGTAATTTATTTTAAGTGATATTTTTATTCTTCTTAAGTACAATGTATTTTATGATGCTCTCAAACATGCCTCTTCTTTCCATCATTTTTCATATCCTTAATGGTTGTTTGTTGTATTGAATCCTTTAAAAAGAAAAAGAATATATATATATATATATATATATATATATATATGAGCTTTGTTCCCACTACCTATTGACATTTTAACTTATCAACCTTCTGTTTAAAGAATTGTTTTTTTCTTGATGATGCAGCAACATAGGCAGGTGGTCATATATGGTTAAAAATACCTATTGATTTCAAAGAACTGCTTTAAAAATTCATTACTTCTTGTGGTAACCATCTAGGACTATTACTATACTTTTTATTGAGATGACAAGGTTTAGCCACTGAGAATTCAACAATGCTTCTAGAATATGTGTCAATGCCGTCCATGGTCTCTAGTCATCTAAACCCTGACTTTCTTTTTATACATTATCCAAGGAGAGAAAGCATGGTATGCTTGAAATGGTACTGACTGACTGTCAGAATATCTAGGTAAATGTCATCATTGTCACTAATGTCTGACTCTGACCTAAGCAAGTACTTAGGTTCTTTGAAACTCAGTTTCCTCATCTATAATTTGGGTTGGGTATGGAATTAAGCTCCTTTGCAGTGTTAGCAGCCTACATGAAACATATTTCAATTCAACTAAAGAATAAAAGGTCTAGTACAAGATAAAATTAAATACTCCTGAAGGAGGCATTCTACTACAGGGATAAAACATGTGCAAAGATAAAGAAATGCAAAGTAATTTAAGGAGATAGGGAGCATTAACCACTGGGCAGAATAGTGCAATTTTATGGAGGAAGTAGTTCCTGGACTGATCCTTGAAGAAAGATAAAGATTCTGAAAGTCAGAGAGAATGGAGGTTAGGGGGGATTACCTCAGAAAAGATGCAGAGGTGGGAGATGGAAATTTGACTATGGGAAAGAGTACTCTCTTCAAAATAACCTTTTCAAGTATGAGAGTACAAGCATTCTAACCTCCATTTCACCTATGGAGAAACCAGGTCTGAAAGATGAGAGGACTTGCTTCAGGTCACACAGCTAGTAAATGACAAAGGTAGGATTCTAATCCAGGTCTCCTGACTCCAAGTGCAGAGCTCTTCTCACTATAAACAGTGGCCTTCCTTGACTGAAAAATGATTATGCAAACACAGAAATAGTCCCAAGAGACCCCATCTTACCTTTATTTTTCAATGCACTGTGGATATTTCAGTTGCCCTCTGTGGCACTGCACTCTCAATTCAGATTCTGTAAAAGATGCAGCTAGAAAAGTGTTCCCTTTACAGAGAAATGAAATGTACTCGCCATGGAAAAAATAAGGCCTGTCATCAAAACTCCATTGCAAAATCAAATTATTATTCTCCATCTCAGTTGAAGATAACATGCAAGGTTCTGGGGAAGGGAAAGGATGGGAAGGAAACAGTGAGAGTAAAAAGTTGTACCAATATAAGAACAAGAAAAAAATTTAAAGCAATTATAGAAACTCACATTTTCTTATATACCATGACCATAACATGTTAAAATGGAATTTTATTTAATTGCAACATCTGCATTCTCTCTCTCTTACCTCCTCCTCCACCTCCTCCATTCCCCATTGAGAAAGCAAGAAAATAAAATTAATTACAAACATGTATAGCATGATCTCAAAAATTACACAGGCAAGAGTAACTCAATGGTATATCTTATGGTTACTAATACTAACCTAAGGGGGAAAAATTTTTAAAGTTGGACCCTATGGCCCAGAAACCCAGAACAAAGGCTCTTCCTACTCTTTGTTTTTGTCTACTGACAAGTCCACCTTAGTTGGTTTTCAGGGACATAGCATAAAACGGTCAGAACTTGTTCTCCTATAGCCCTATAGCTCCTGCCCAGCGGAGTAGGTAAACTGTTAACATCCATTTTAAGAGAAGTTTCTTTTATCCCTTCTTTAGAAAATCCAAGGAGGAAAAGGATCATTGAAGACTAATGTTGGCAGGGAAGTACTCCTTTTCTAAGGTGATTGAGGGCAGCTAAAATTAACTGCTCAGACCCTTACTCCCACATCAGATACTGGACAATTTCCCACCTTTGATTTTCAGTGAGGAAGACACAGCTGCTGAGAGTTGTGACAGTACTAAGTGGAAGAAGTGGGAATCAAAAGGATCTATTTAGGTACTTCTGAATTTAAGTTCAGTTACATCCTGCTAAGATGTTAATGTTTATGGATTTCCAATGTACTCCAAATGATATCTAATATAGAAATGGTGAGGCATGTAGCTGTATACAGCTAATCTAAGCAGGAAAACAAGTCAAAATGTTCTTGGCAGATAGAATGACACAAATGCCAAAAAGAAGCTGGTAGAATTTTGTTTGTTTTTAATACTAACACATATAAAGTATAGCTTGTGTATTGAAATTAAAATATTTCAAAAAAATACATACCTAAACATGATGGTGGTGTAGTCCATTGTCCCTGCAAGCAATAGGCTGTCTTGGACCCTTGCAGGAAATGATAATCTAAACATCTGTACTCTACTGAGGAACCATTTTCATAACTCTTTTGTGATGAGCCACTAATATTGCCATATCTAATAACTGGAGGAGACCCACACTTTCCTTCAGATTCTACAAAAAAAATCATTTATTTATATCAAATTGAGAGGCCAAACAGTAAAGAAATACTATTGCACCTCAAATTGTTAGGCAATTAAAAGATAGATGGCCTTCAAACCATTTAGGCTTTTTTTTAAGTATGAAACTCAGACATTTTATTAAAGTTTCCAAGCATATCATCAAAATAATGTCTGATTTTTAGATTTACTATTGACTTTAAAATTCCATCTCTTAACATTCAAATGAGCTTTTGTACATACAAAATTTGTTATTTATGGCTGTATTTCCTTATTCACAACTGATCCAAAAAAGAAAATCCACTAGTTTCTACCTTGAAATTATTCTTTAAAAAGATAGTTTCTCTTTTCTTTCTTTCTTTCATTATTTTTTAAAGCACATAAGGCCAATACCTAGGGAGAAGATAAAGCTGAATTGTATGCCCTAGAGAATTACATTTTTTGGAACTGATAAATAGAAATATCTATAGAATAATTTTACATATATATAGAATAATTCTACACACACACATATACATATATACCTATTTGTGTCTAATGGTAGCCATGGCTAAAGGGGGGGAAGGAAAAAAAGAAAAAAATTTACAGAATAATTTTGTTGTATATTTGAGAGGAATAGCAAGTTGTATATAGTAGATTTGCAGTTTTATGTACAATCATTTTTTATTGTACTTTGTTATAGAAATAATTGTTTTATTCTCTAAATCAAAAATAAAATTAACAAAAAACAAAGTGTACTACTGCCCTTGACTTTCCCTCTGCTCCATCCTAGTCTTTGACCTTTTACAGAAGGTGCCCTCTAGGACATACCCTGGAAATGTAATCATTTGCAGAACTGCTTAGCTCAAACACAGGAATAAATCTCTGGTTATGCTGGTACATATTTATCCTCAGGGGAAGAAGAGTGTTTTCAGAACTAGAAGGAATCTTACAATAAGTACATAGTTATAAGTAGGGCAGAGGCACCCAGGATTCCATCTTAACGGCACCTCACATCTTGAACGTAGCTGCAGCCCTCTTCCATCCCCACATCATAGCCCCCTTTCATCTATTACAAAATCATTTCTAAGCCTTTGCCCAACTTTAGAACCATCATATTCAGCTAAGAATAATTCGAGAGTACTTGAGAGTGCCTGCCTTACAATACCACCTAACAGCATCCTTCTTAAGCATATAGGCTGTATGCTTGTTTTCGTGTAGTCCCTTTTATTGCTACCTTTCTTAGCTAGTGTTTAGTGCAGTACCCGGATCATGGCAGGTGCTGAATAAATCCTTTGTTGATCTGACTCCACTCAACACTACATGACTGGCATACTTGTTTTACTGTAACCTCCTCTGCTGATATCTTCTCAATAATCACAAAAGGTACTTTTATACACTTTTTCTACTATAACTCATCTTTGATACAGCAATAGTTTTCCAATACCACATGAGCAATAAACTTATTATTTACTATGAGCCCATTTATATAGATATTTTTGGGAACCCTAATAAAAAAACTTAAGCATTAGAAATTGAATCTACCCATTTCTTTCAATATCAGAAACCTAAATAATGATTAATTAACTAAGGCAGGTGCTTCTCCACTATGGACAGTTCAATGAGATAATGAGCCAGGCTCATAGTGGATACTTAATAAATACTTGATTCCTTCCCTTTTCCCCCTTGCAGAAAAGTTACCACACGCACACCCACACACACACACACACACACACACACACACACACACACACACACACACACACACACACACACACACACATATATACAAAATAAAGCTGAAAAATTATGGGCACTTGCCAAGATGTGATCCTGAGACCTCCACACTCCTATCCAGTCTTACCTTGTTCCCTCCCTCAACATCCTGTCTGTGTCCTAGGGTGTTTATAAGACCAGTCTCTGTCAACATTCCACTGACACCTCCCCTACACGGGTTAGGACAAAGCCAGTACATGATATTAAAAGGATCGAGCTCTCTTAACGCTGCTTCCTAGTGGCCTTTGGCTGTGTTGACACAGATTCCTGGTCACCTATAGTTATAAAAGGTCCTACCATAATAGGGCTTAGGGCCTTTCCACTTGGTGGATATCTGAAGAGCATACCCTGAACTGCTGCACAGATGAGTTTCCATATGGAGATGAAAGGAGCCACATGTAAGACGCTAAGTGATAAAAGGATTTCTGTCTCAGACTTCTTGTTTTCATTACGCTAAAAAAAAAACCAACCCTCTGCCCAATACTCTGTCTTGGACTTCCTAACATTGTTTGTTTGAAGCAAGAAGTTCATGCACCCTGGTGAAATTGGCAAAAATCAAGCTTGAGATATCAGTCGGAGCTCTAGTTTTAACTAGCTAGTTTCCTGATCTTCCCGATGCAGACATTCTTATCTTCTCTCTCTGTTGTCTATTTTCTGATGTGGAAATCCTTATGTTCTCCTTCTGCTCTCTGTAAAATCCCATCGTACCCATCCTGCTTTTGCATTCACATTACTTATAAGGTTGCTAAAACTTATGCTTAGGGCACACTGATTCATTGGTTTTAGTGTTCAGTGAAGCCCACCATGTTGTTCTGAGTGTGATAAACTCTAGCTTTTCTCTCCTGTCTCTGTTACTGATTGGTGATTTATATCAGTACCTAGTCAGTGTGTTCTCCAACAATTCTGTCACATTGCCGTAGTATCTTTGTTGCATATTCTTGCTATATAGAGCTAAGTAATCCTTCTTTTGTTAGTTCTTCAATGACTTACCTCATTTTGTCCCAACATTGAACCTGAACTAGTAGGGTGCTGGTATCAGGCCCATCCCCTAATACAGGACTTCATAAGCTTCCCAAATGAGTGATGTCCCAGGGTTTCTCCCCGCCATGGGACTTGTGCCCTGATGTCTGATTTTTCTTCCCAAGGTCTTACCCATCCCCCTCATCCCTATTCCCATTTGTCCCAGATGTGAGAATTACTGAAATTCTGATAGGTAAGTACTGATTTGAACTAGTCCAAACCCTTGGTTTTATGGATGTAACTCAGGCCCAGAGATGATGAATAATTTATCCAAGGTCATATTCTTTAAACATAGCTGGAGATATTTGGGTTAATAGGAAACCGTTGAAATTTTCTCCTACCTTTTCTAATACATGTTGGATATTTCAGTTCTCCTCTGTTACACTGTACTATCAGTTCAGAAGGTCTGGTTGATGGGGATAAATCATATCCCTGTTTACATATAAAATCTATATTATCACCATGTAAAAAGTATCTCTCTCCTTCAATATTCCACTTCATTTCTATGTTATTATTGTTCATATTATCAGCATTAACAATGCATGGCTCTGAAAGACAAAAAAAATCTTTACATACTTCACATACTTTTACCCCACACTGGTACATTACTGTAATTTATGTCTTATGTTAAAGAGTCTTCCTAAAAATGATGGGAATTTTTGCTATAGTACTGGCAAGTGAGTCTAGATGGAACCCATCACACACACAAACCATCTATCTTTTAGAGCTCATAATGGCACCATTATAGGTTGTGTAATTAAAGACAAAGGAATAAATGGTTCTTCTTGGAGAGCTTACATTCTAAACAAGAAGGGGTGGGGATGTAGAGTCAAGAACACAAAAATCACAGGACTAGTAGACAAAAAAAATTGTTCAGATTAAATTTTAACCAAATTTTTGGTGATGGTGAATCAATGAAAGCATTTAATGAATTGGGTTTTAGAAGGGGGAAAATGAGCAAACAATAACAACAATGATGAAAAAAAAACCTTAACCATAAAAACCTACTATGGTGGCAAAGAAGACTGCAACAATGTGAAAACAGCTACAAGCAAAGCCTCAGAGAAAAATACTAATCGGACCCAAGGTCAGAAAGAATTCCTGTAATGGAATCCTAATAAAGTTGTCCCCAAGCCCAATATTATAATTTCTCTATGGGCACCACTGACCAGCAAGTATGCCCTGATTTGACCACACAATGTGGCTTTAACCACATCACAGGTCCCCAAACTCAATCATAGGCCTCACTGAACAGCAGGCCCACTGCTCCTAACTATTCCACTGTCCCAAAACTCAATCCTCTAGCTAGCCTCTGCCCCCAGATCCAATTTACATATTTCCCACAGAAACAGGTGTGTCCATGCACTCAACCACTACTGCATCATCCATCTAGCCCAAGATAGGAACACTATACCTAACTATCTGTCTTGACCAGATAGGACAACAATAGCTAGCCAATCAGAAAGCAGCACCACTAGGAGGCAAACCAGGATGCTTGACCACGAAACCACTGAAAGCACCCCACTAAGATAGCACCTGAGTAGTAATAGTAAAGAACTGATTTAGAGTAAACTTATTACATAGAGAGGCTTATTATAATATCATTATCATATATAAATGCCCCCCTTTGGGTTTTTCTTTATGCACTGTGGGTAACCTAATATGAAATTCCACTGAGGCTGGGACCCCTCCCCAGGGGATTAAGGGATTAGATTATTACCTAATCCCTTAACAACCCCCTCTTCCCTTTTTAATATCAATCATATTCCTATATTCCATGTAAATTTTGATTGTGTAATTAGCATCATATACTCTATAATATATTGTCTGTCTTGCCTTATCAAAATCACCAATTCCTCTAAGGAACTTAGCCACTCACCAGAGCATAAAACCTTAAAACCATAATAAATCTCTCTAACTGGCTTGGAGTTGGCCTGAGTCTTTGAAATTCTTTAGCGATATCCTGCTGCAATACAACCTGCCCTTATCACCTGGAAGAGTCAAAGAAAGAAATGACTTGGTAGAGGAAAAATTGGAGAAAGAAGGGAGAGTTAGACAAGAAAATTATAAAGAGAAAATTAACAGCTTAGTAAAAAAAAGGCACAAAAACTTTTAAAGAAAATAACATATTAAAAAAACAGAATTGGCACAAAATTCACTGAAACAAAGAAATCCTTAAAAGTAGAATAGGCCAAATGGAAAAGGAGGTACAAAAATTCACTTCATGAAAAGCAGAATTGGATAAATGGAAAAAGAGCTGCAAAAGTTCACTGAAAAAAATAATTCTTTAAAAATTAGAATTGAGCTAGTGGAAGCTAATGACTCCATGAGACATCAAGAAAGAATCAAACAAATTTAAGAGAATGGAAAAAATAGAAGAAAACTGTGAAATATCTCATCAGAAAAACAATTGACCTGAAAAATCGATCAAGGGGAGATAATTTGAGAATTATTGGACTACCTGAAGCCATAATAAAAAAGGCCGCTAGACGTCATATTTCAAGAATTTATAAAGGAAAACTGCACCAACATCTTAGATCCAGAGGATAAAGCAGAAATTGAAAAAATAAATCACCACTTGAAAAAGATCCCAACATGAAAACTCCTAGGAATATTATAGCCAAATTTCAGAGATCCCAGATCAAGGAGAAAATATTGCAAGCAGCCAGAAAGAAACAATTCAAATATCATCAAACCACACACACACACACACACACACACACACACAAGCCCCATAGAAGCTTTAATAACTTCTACATTAAAGAAGCAGTGGGTTTGGAATAGGATATTCCAGAAAGCAAAGGGGCTAGGATTACAATAAAGCATATCTTACCCAGCAAAACTGAATATAATCCTTCTGAGGGTGGGGAGGGGGACAAGAAATGGACATTTAACAAACTACAGGACTTTTAAGCATTCCTGATAAAAAGACCAGAGCTGAATATAAAATGTGATATTCAAACATAATATTTAAGAAGTATAATAAGGCAAAGATGAAAGAGTAATCATAAGAGACTCAATAAAGTTATACTGTTTACATTTCTATATGGTAAGATGATACGTGTAACTCCTAAGAACCTTATCATTCTGAGGGCAGTTAGAAGGAGTGTACCTGGAGAGAGCATAAAAGTGAGTAAATTATGTTGGAATGATCTCCTAAAAAATAAATAAATAAATTGGGTGAAAAAGAGAGATATACCGGGAGAAGGAAAAGGAAGAGGTGGACTAGGGAAAATTTTCTCACATAAAAGAAGAGTGCAAGGAAGAGCTTTCATGGTGGAAGAGAAAGTTGGGGGTGCGGTGGCAAGCAATGCTTTCACCTCACCCTAATTGGAACTGGTTCAAAGAGGGAAAAAAATTGCATATATACATTCAGTTGTGTATAGAAACCAATGGGAAATGGGAAGGTGTTTCAACAATTCCACTAGCAGCTGCTGTGGAGGTGAAAGACCAACGCAAGCCCAACAACAAGAACACTGCCAGCACAGGTCATTTTGATCTGCTTTACTAAGAAAAGTAACGTTAGGGGGTTAACAATCTTACTTCAAGCCAACATACAAATATCATTCACTTAGTTCAAGGGAAAAAGCCAGCACCCTGAACTTCAGAGCAAATAAAAACAAATTACAAATATACATTATAAACAGACCAAATACAATTCATGGTTACCAAGAAACCATCAACATCTGGGTTGATGAGCCAGGAGGCTCTTAGAGTGGCTGCCCAGAGTCCCATGCCAACATTTCTCCAGGAGTGAGAGCCTCAAGCAAAGAGCTCTGTTCTCTCTTTGGACATAATCAAATGTCATCTGAGTGACCAGAACTTAGGTCTACTATTGGCTCTGGTCTTAGCAACTCCCCTTAGAGCCCCTAGGGCTTCACATCCACATAGGCTTAGCATCTAGTAATTAGGGGTTTGGGCCTGGGGCTTTGCACCTAGTAAGGCTCAATAAAAGACAATTAATTTAGCATTCTAAAACAGTAAAAATGTCCCAACTTAACAAATATTACAGAAGGGAAAAGTTAAGAGATATGGGGGTGGGAAGAGGAATGATAAAGGGGAGAGCAGATTAAGGGAGACATTGGTCAGAAACAAGATAGACTTTAGAGGATAAACAAGATAAAAAAGAGAATAGGATAAACAGAAGTAAATAGGATAGAGGGAAATGCACAGTTAGTAATCATAACTATAAATGTGAAGCAGACAGCAGAATGGATTAGAAACCAGAATTCAATAATATGCTGTTTACAAGAGACACACTTGAAACAGAAAGACATACAGAGAGTTAAAATAAAGAGCTAGGGCATAATCTATTACACTTCAACTAAAGTAAAAATGGCAGCGGTAGCAATCACGATCTCAGACAAAGCAAAAGCAAAAATAGACCTAATTAAAAAAGATAATCAAGGAAACTACATTTTGCTAAAAGGTGCCACAGAAAATGAAATAACATCAAAAAATTTTATAGCAAGTTTCTCTGATAAAGGCCTCGTTTCTCAAATATATAGGGAATTGAGTTAAATTTGTAAAAATAAGAGCCATTCCCCAATTGATAAATGGCAAAGGATATAACAGGCAATTTCTGAAAAAAGAAATGAGAGCTATCTATAGCCCTATGAAAAAATGCTCTAAATCACTATTGATTAGAAAAATGCAAATTAAGCAGCTCCAAGGTACTACCTTATACCTATCAGAAATGACATATGCTGGAGGGGATGAGACATTAATATTATACTATTATATTAATAACTAATTGATTAATTCGTGATCCACCATTTTCCATTCATTTTTGTTAAAAACCTAACTCCAAAAAAGGTCAGTCAGCATCTGAAGGGAAAAGCTGAATGAAGAGGTCTGCTCCTAGCTCTCAAGGCATGTGCTAGTTAGTTGGGTGGGACACCAGCCAACCAGAGACCTAATTTCTGTTTAGAATATAAACAAAATCCAGGCTGAATGAGCCTTTGCCTACCTATCCTTGGTTTCCTTCATTAGAGTTTAGGGCAATCCAGCTCATGAGGGAGAAAACTAACCAGAGGTCCAGATGGAGACGGCTTCCACTGCTCAGATACCTTGAGGCAGCTGAGTCTCATGATCAAGCCATATTCTCACCTCCTCATTAAGTGTCTACCAATCAGGGTTAATTTTCATTGGTCAGAGCAGTTCCCTTTCTGAAGGTATTGAAGCCATTTCCAGGTCTCCCTTTGTCAGAGAAATAATTGCTACTCCTGTCTTTATTTTTTTACTTAGGCTAGCTAGCAATCAACAAATTATAGTTTATTATAAATGATATTATATTGTATTATATTATATTATATTATATTATATTGTATTGTATTGTATTATATTACATTACATTACATTACATTACATTACATTAGGTTATATTATGTTACGTTATGTAAACTGTAATCATAGTTAGTGGTTTACCAAGAGAAACTACTGAGCATCAATTGGTCATCAGCTAGCCTAATTAATAAAATAAAATTACCTAGAAGCTCTGTCTTTTAGGGTTTTCATTCATTTTAGGGGGAAAACAGGTACATTAATAAACTGTTAGTGGAGTTGTGAACTGCTCCAACCACCCCAGAGAACAATTTGGAACTAGGTTCAAAGAGTTATAAAACTTTACATACCCTTTGACTCAGCAATAATACTAGTAGGTCTCTAGCCCAAAGAGAGCAATGGAAAAGGAAAAGGACCTATATGTGCCAAAATATTTACAGTAGCTCTTTTTCGTAGTGGCAAAGAATTGGAAATTGAGGTGATACTCATCACTTGGGGAATGGCTGAACAAGTTGTGGCATATGATTATGATGGAATACTATTGTGTTATATAAGAAATGACAAGGTGGGATGGTTTCAGAAGGAAAAAAAACACAGGGCAAGACCTATATAAACTATTGCAAAATGAAGTGAGAAGAACCAGGAGATCATTATGCACAGTAACAGCAAAGTTATAATGATGGCCAACTGTGAAAAACTTGGCTACTCGGATCAATACAATGATCCAAGACAGTTTTAAAGAACCCATAATGAAAAAATGCTATCCACCTCCAGAGAAAATGAACTCGAGTACAAATTGCTTTTTTTGTGTGTGATATGGCTAATATGAAAATATGCTTTTCTTGATTTCACATATATAATTTATATCCATTTTGATTGCTTCTGAGTGGGTAGGAGTTGGGGTTTGAAGGAAGGAAAAGAATTTGGAACTCAATTTTTAAATTAAATAAATAATGATTTTTAAAAAAAACCCAGAAACCTATTAACAATCTACAAGCTACTTTAAACATTATTCCCCAAAATAAAAATCATTTAAATTTCCTCCTACCCTTAAATTCTTATCAGAGAAAAATTCAAGCAATATATGTCCTATCTAAATTCAAAAATATCTGAAATGATTCCTGGAGGGAAACCTATCCCAAACATAATTCATCAGCTTTTGGTTGACATTACTGAGTTTCAGAGAATAAACAAAATACGAACTAATCTTGCTTTTTGGACAGAAATGAAGTACTTAATAAAATATTTTTTCAATAAAGTATTTTTTCAGTTTTAATAGGAACTTAACACTTATCTCTCTGAAGATTATAATCACCATCAATTACTAAAATAAACTAGCCCAGTTTCAACATTTATATATTTTGAAAGGATTAAATATTAATTTCAGTGTTCTGGTTTAAGGACCCATCGTCAATTTTGGTAATTAAAGATTAACAGCTTGTCAGTTAATAAACATTTAACAGTATGTGTATTAAATCTAATGAAACATGTTTGGACATCCAGGTCATGGGAAGATTCTTTACCATGGGGGTGCGGGGTGCCTTGACCTCCTTATCTTCTCTTTGCCCTTTCTCTGTCCTACGCTGCCCAAATGCATCTGGACCACCTGTAAACTCATAATGCTTGGATTAGATGGCAGTTACCAACTCTATTCATTCCAGTGAGATGGGGGGACTTGTAGACCTTACCACCTTCCCTTACCCTGCCTCTAAAACCTTGGGACTTCTCTCTCCCCTCCACTGTCATCTGAGCTAGTAGTTCAGCTATAATCTAAGGATCCCTAGACTTGCCATCCATTCCGCTGAACCCTTAGAGCTCTACAGCCGAACTTGCTTTTATGTGTTGACAACCTTCCTTCCAGAGCAAAGACTATCTCATTTTTGGCACAATGATTGACACAGTGAGGTAGCATTGCTTAACAAATGCTTTTTTTATTCAACAGTCAGGTTCTCCAATGATGACAGACTCATCTCTACCAGAAATTACTTTAAGGAATTAACTCACATGCTTCTTTTTAGGAATCTTTAGAAAGTTTTTTTAACCCATACTAGACAGTGGGAATCGTGTGGCCAGCTAGATATTTGTCTCAACACGATCATGAACAGGGTTTCAGAGCATGACCTTCAGTGGGGATTGTTCTTCCCTTCCACTGATGCCCTCAGAATGGACATTGTAGATCAGATATGGCACAAGACAAGGTTTGGAGCACAGCATTGAGGGTGATGTCTGAGTGGCTCAGACCATGCCCGACAGCTTACAAAAACCAAAATGAGAAAACTTACTGCAGATTAGCTTTTGAAACGAGAAACAGATATTCATAATTTTGTCAGCTTTATATCTAGAGAGTCCATCTGGAAATCTTTTCTTATGTATTTAAAGTTTCTTAAGGAGCAAAAAGGGTAAAGGTTTGGACTCCTGACACAGGATGTATAGGTGGGAACAAGGAAACAATGGCATGTGTAGACCCACCTGTGACTTACATCCTTAGAGTTTCCTGGAACACCAAGGTTATTTGACTTGCCAATAGTCACAAAACTACTAAATGTCAGAGGCAGAACTGCAACCCAGTTTTCTCTTCAAAGTCAGTTCTCCATCTACTATACCAATTGTCATGCTTACGATATTCATATAATTGGATTAATGAGGGATTCCAAACCAATTATTCCATTAGCTCCCTATCCCCAAACTGATTTATTGAGACTTATAACTGGTAACTGTCAGATAACTGACTGACATTGCTCCTAATGAAGTTATCCTACAAGCACAGTATAGACCACATCAACAAATTGGTTATATATCATTTGAAATTTCTACAATCTGCCTCATTCCTACAGACAATGGAAAACCAAGTGTTGCCATCACCTTTAGGTGGCTGAAGAAAAGTAAATCCCTAAGTATTTGGGGAAGGAAGTAGATTGGACAGATTTTGAGCCAGGACCTTTTAATAAAGAACTCCTAAGAAGGAAGATAGATTAACCTTGAGGTTGGTAGCTCACAAAAACAAAGTGGACCAGATGACATAGGTAGATGGAGTGAATCTCAAAGGAGAATTCCCAAAATGATGGTGACAGGACATCTTGACGTGGCAGTGAGGAACAAATAGTATACTCATTCCTTTTCTTGGCCCAGTATTTCAGGGAGTACAAAAGAATGAACAACCAACATTGAAGAGGGTAGCCTGGGATATGATGTGCTTTGGGGAGAGCCAGGTTTCTCTAATTGCCAGAAGAGGGAAAAAGAATGAAAGGACAATACCAAGGAAGAGGAGAAGTTTGTTAACAATTGAGCAAGGATCCCAGAAGTACAATGGAAAGGCAAAGCAGAAGATTAAGGCAACTAGAGAATGGTAGGATTAAGTTGAATGGGAATGAGAGAATAGGGAAAAGTAAAGGGAACTATACTTATACACTGAAATAAAAAGATTTACTAAGTTCACTTGTTACCTACTAGGCAGTAAGGCACTGTGAAGTTTATGTGGATACAAAGACAGAAACAAAAACTTTCCAATGAGGTGTTTACTGTGATTAATTGGACCCCTATTTTATTCCAATCAATATTAATCAGTTTGATATGATTCCATAGGAGTGGTAATTATAAGTTCTGATAGTAGGCCTCAGAGCTATGAACTGAAGATTGCAAGTTTACTTGTTTAATCATAGGAAGCTAACTAGAGGACCTCTGCCCTTGTTTTTCCTTGTTACTGTGACCAAGCCCAGCATGGCAGAGGTGACTCAATTACATGGAAAGTCCCCTAGCTATTTTTGCTGCCCCTCCATCCCTTGTCATCCATCCATTGCCCACCATGGGGAAATAACCATGAGCACTTGGCCAATGAATGACCGGATTGCTAGATTTTGGCCTGCTTTTCTAGTGGCCCACCAATCCTGTGTAGATGTTTCAACATCTGTTTATCAGCCCAGCCCATGGCTGTGCTCATCAGCTTCTTAGGACCTCCAGAAAAGTCAAGATAGGTCTATCAAGGTCTGATCATTAGCCATTTGTCAACCAATGGGATTCTGTATTTTGTGTAGACTCTCTTAGAGGATCAGAGCAATCTCAACCAATGAGATTCCATATATTTAGTTTGCTTCACCTGTATTTTCTGGGTATCAAGCACTATAAAAACTAAGGCCCTAAAGGAAAGGGACATCTCAGATCATGAGGAAGATCTGAGGTTTACTTCATTAGAGGAGGCTATGGACCCTTTAGTAAAGTGCCATTGACTCAGAGTTCTGCCTCAGTTGTTTTTTTCTTGCAGATTGGACAATTTTGAAATTCCTACATTATATTCTAATAAAGGAAAATATTGAATTTTGAAATAGATACTCTCTAACACCATGCATCCTCCAGAAGAGAAACACAATCGTATGTATTAGAAAGACAATTAATTTTCCTATCAAGCTTGCACTGGCTGATTAACTTACTATAGGAGCAGGGCATAGCAAGATCTCTACACCTTACTACTCTACATCGTACCTTTAATCCATTGTTGCTTTTCTAGAATCATATGATTGTAGAATCAGATCTATAAAGGACCTTATAAGATCATTTAATCCAACCCCCTCATTTTCTAGATGAGGAATCTGAGGCCCAGGAAGGATAAATGACTTGACTTAGGTCATATAGATAGTAACAGACAAAGCTGGGATTCAAAATCATATTCACTGAGTCAAAATTCAGAGGTTTTACTATACCACACTACTTCTCACTCAAAAATATTACATGTATCAACAACTATATGAAAAGTTATTCCAAACCATCAATAATGATAGAAATACAAATTAAACAACTCTAAAACGTTATTTCATGCCCATAAAATTGGCAAAGATGAAAAAAGATGGAAATAGTCAATGTTGGAGATGCCTTGGGAAAATACTGATACACTGTAGAGTTATGAATTGGTCCAACTATTCTGAAAAACAATTTGAAACTATTTAATAAAGATGCTAAATTTTTCATATTCTTTGACCTAGTGATGTATATGTACATATGTATTGTGAGTGTGTATATATATTTATATATACCTGCACACATGTATGAACATATATGTGTATATGTATATATGAGTATATGTATGTATCTTAGATACCAAACCCTTATCAAAGAAATTTGATAAAAAGATTTTTTCCCCATTTGACCTCTTCCCCAAATCTTTCTCTTTAAACAACTTCCCCTCTATCATTGGAACTGTTTCCTTTTGTCTTTAGAATTTCATTTTTGAAAACTTTCCCTCTGAAAATAGAGGAAATTGTATTGATTCTATTCTGTAATTGATTTCATTTTGTATCACTACTGACATTTGTCTCTGAATTTAAAAGTTCAATTTTCCTGTAAATCACTCATTGTCTCTTAGCTAAGTTTATAAGTTAAGTTTTCCTGCTTACCACTGTTCTATTCTTATGTCAAGGAAATCTGTTATCTTTGAAGGATGCAGGTGGATGCCAGAAAATCTGATCTGTTATCTCTGCAACAATGGCTGCTCTTCAAGAAAATTTGACCAATTATCACTATGACATTAACCAGTCAAGCAGGTGTGCACCACCAATGTACTTTGGAAGAAGGGGTTGTTGCTAACCCTGCTTTCCAAATTTCTAGCCACCTATGTGGCCCCCCACATCTATAATGCCGCTGGTTTTGTAACCCAGTCATATTGTTTTTCCCATCTAATGCTGCCTTCTAGTTTTTGGAGGATCCACCGTTTGTCCATAAAAATAATCTGTTCTTCATTCATGGTCTTTGGCTTGCTTAGGAGCTAAAGACCCCATTTGTCAGTAACTGCTAGCCTTACTGATAAATTGAACACACTTGGAATTTTATTGCTTCAGTTTACTTTAATTTCAATTGTGATACCTCCCTCCTATACTGATTTCCCCTGGAGAATATTACTATATGGGATCTTACCTTTGCTTTTTCTGAATCCTCTGAAATCTATTTTCCTCTCCACTTCTATCATAAATTCTAAGATGGAATGAAAAGTTATTCCCAACAATCATCTTTCTTTGTTGGTTAGAATCAGGACCATAATACCACTTCCCCCTTGTCACTCCTTTTATTTTTGAAGACTGAAATTATCATTAAGGCAAGCCAAGAAATTATTATCTACAGGAAATTTCTGGATGATTAAAGTTCCTACCTTCACCCCTACCACCACCACAACCACCATGACTACCACCCTGCCCCAGCCCCAATTTTATCATGCAAGCAAGCATGTGATCTGCTTCTATATCTGTCAAAATATACTATGTAGGTAGTAGGTTCATACCCACTAAGTAAAGATGATTATTGAGGCAAATATGAATTCTGTGAACATTCTCTACTTCAATTTGCACACATGGTCATTACAGCAAAAATTCCAGATCAGTTCTTATCAATTTCTATTTCCACAGGAAGTATTAGTAATGTCCATACCTTACATTCAGAATAGTGCTAGAGTGCTTCTTTCTAAATGATTTTCTCTGGAATAGGTAAGCATTGGCTTTGACAGGGCCCAGTAAAAGCAAAATTGCCATTGACTATAATGTAAAGCAGCAGTCATCAAAACTTTCATACTGGTTAAAAAATAGAAAAGTAGATCAATGGAACACACTAAAATAGAACAGGGAAATCAGAATTAATGGAACTCGACAAAGTAGTGTTCAATAAACCATCAGATATAAATTACCTAGGAAAGAATTTCCTATTTGACAAAAACCTGCTAGGAAAACTGGAAACAGTGTAGCCAAAGTTAGGCTTTGACAAAATGTTATACCATATTCCTCAATAAATTCAAAATTGGTATGAAATTCCAAGGTATCTAAAGACAATAATCCTAGACTTTTCTGCCTTTGATCTCCTGAATATTAAATATCATAGCACAATAAAATTAGAAGAGAAGCAGTTCATATACCTTTCACAACTATAGTTAGGGTGTGAATTCTTAAGTAAAAAAGTAATTATAATAGTCAAAATAAATAATTCTAACTTAATGAAATTAAAAAGTTTGTGCACAAAAACATTAATGCATATAGGATAAGAAGTGAAACAATAGACTGGGAGAAAAATCTTTGACTCATATATCTATGATAAGGATTTAACATTCAAGATATATAGAAAATTAAAATAATTTTATAAGACCCAAAGTCACTTTCCAGTAGATAAGTGGTCAATGGATATGAACCAAAAATTATCAAATGAAGAATTGTAAACTTTTCTCAGCCATATGAAAGAATGCTCTATATCACTAACAAGAAAAGAAATACATATCATAAACAACCCTAAGGTTTTACCTTATACCCAGCAAATTGGCAAAGATGACCAAAGATGGGAATACCAACATTAGAGGGGTTGTGGAAAGACAGACATACTAATTCATTGTTGATGAATCTGGGAATATGAACAACCATCCTAGAAAACAATTTGGAATTGTGCAAATATAGTAGTTGAATGTCTATATCCTTTTATCCAGAAATTCCACTGTTAGGCCTATGCCCCAAGGAAGACACTGGCAAAGAGAAAGGCTCCATATTCAACAAACCATCTACAGTAGCACTTTTTGTTTTAGCACATAACTAGGAACAAAGTCAGTATCTATTGATTGGAGATGAGATAAACAAATTGTGGTATATGAATATAATGAAATTTTACCATGTTGTAAGAAATTATGAACATAATTGTGAGCTGCTTGAAGGCGGGCATTATTTTGGCCTTTCTGTGCATCCTCAGCACTTAGCATAGTGCCTGGAACAGAATGGGCATTTAATAAATGCTTGTTGATATGACTTGAAAGAGTCACAGCAAAGTGAACAGAAACAAGAAATAAGATACTCAATAACTAAGACAATTTAAATGGAAATAATCACCACAAAACAGTAAACATGAATGTTGCAAAACTATACAAAACAAAGGTGGGCCCAAAGAATTGCTATGAGGAGGCATCTTCCTCCCCCTCACCCCAACTCCTTGCAGAGATGAGGGAACATGCTGATGGATATAAAATATAAAAATATAAAAAATATTTTTGAGGTATTGACCTTTTTATCAAAACCTTGCTGAAATTTTCTTCTCTTGTTTTCTCTCTTTTAAAAAAAATTATCATACAGGATGGTTCTCTGAGAGGAGGGAGAGAAAGGGATGGATGAAGAAATCTAGATGATATAAAAGCAAAAGAACAAAAATCTATTTTTAAAAGAAGAAAAACAATACATTAAGCAAAACTGTTGGGAATTTTCATCTAGAGGAAATGATGAGGAAAATGTATAGGAAAAAGATTTAAATAATTATTCTCTATCATACCATGGAAGATACAAGAAGAGTGTTACTTAAAATACACACAACAGAGAGGTCTTACCTAAGCAAAGAGGTGGAGTTGACCACTTTCCTTGCACACACTGTGACTTTTGAGATCCACTCAACAAGTAATATACATTGCATCTATATTCCACTGAGGATCCTGTTACATAGCTTGGCAATAATTCATTAACAATAGTCCCATGTTCAATCTCAGGTGGTGGTTTACAGTTTTCACTGTTTTCTAAGAAAAAAAGTTAATTGTTGAAATAAGATAACATGCATTCATAAATGCATAATCTTTCCTGTGTTTATTTTTCATATCACTTTATGTTATATGCATATAATGTGCATACACATGCATAATCTTTCCTGTGTTTATTTTTTCATATCACTGTATTCAGAGAACAATCATTTGTTGTGGTGCATAGAGAACAGGTCTTAAAATCAAGAATACCTGGGTACATTTTGTATTACTGCTAAAAAAATTTAAATAGCTAACATTTCAATGGATACTGCACCATTTCATTCAAAGCAACGCAATAGGCCTTTATTGTCACTATAATATGCAGGGTGCTTTGCTAGATTTTGCTGTAAACAGAAAAATATGAAAAATGGTTCTAGTCCACAAAATTCATGAGATTCACACATATGGATTTCTGATCACGGACACTGCTATTGAAAAACCTTGGATAGCTCTACTCTGAGGGTCTCTGGAGTTAAAATATGTTTCAGTGAGGGCAGACATCAATCATGTTGACCACAAGAACAATTCTAGTCAAATGCTCCTCTTCCAGCCTATTATTTCCTGCTGTTCATAAAACACAGTATTACTTCTAGTCTCAGCATAACTTGGACAGAGGTGTCCCAAGCATAAGAGATGTCAGGGCAGGTAATTTATTCATAACTAATTCAACTAATACATGTTTGCTAGAGGTACATAAATTTACTAAACCAGAAGGCATGTGGCTGATCTAATCAGCCATATCATTTATCCTGAATATAGCATACTTACCAATGCATTTGGGAGATGGGGTCCATTTTCCATTTTTACAAATTATCTCATCAGATCCCTTAAGATGGTAGCCATTTTCACAAGTATATGTCACTTTATCCCCACTGTAATAGATCTTGGAAAGGAGGTTTGCTGTGCCATTCACGATAGCAGGTGGCTCCTCACATGCTATTTTCTCCTTTATTTCTGAAAAAAGAAATCCCCACAAATAAAAGAACGAAGACCATTTATATTTATGTGGCAGATTTTACTGGACAAATCTTGTCTGATCTATTACTAACCAATGCAGTTTGGAGGTGCTGTCCATTTCCCGTTTTCACAGCGTATTTCTTCTGATCCTTCCATCTGAAAGTTAAGCTCACATTCTATGTGAATTACTTTTCCATGCTGGAAGGTATTGGGATGAGTTTGCATTTTGGCATTTGGAGGCAGCGGTGGTGGAGGACATCTATTTCTTCTTTCTTGAGAAAGGAAACTTGTACGTTTAGTTATATAAGACATGGTATAAGGGGAAAAAAGAGCTCAAGTTCTAGAATCATAAGAATTAGGTCCTGATACCAGCTGCTACATTTACTGGTTGTGGGATCAAGTCATACTTAACCTCTCCAAGTCTCATATAAAAAATGGGGATGATTCTTGCCTTGCCTGCTTCAAAGTAAGTGTGAGGAAAGTAGTTTAAAAGTTAATTCACTTAGAGACAAAATCAAAGATGTATTTAACTCCTGACAGGACTAGTAGAAGAGAATGGAACTGGAGAAAGAGAAGCTGTAGGAAGCCACTTGGATCTGGGAGAGTAGATCCAAAGATGACATAAAGCCTCAATCCAGGACTCCTGCAGGCTCCTAGGGCACAAAGTGTTTGGGGATTTGTTACTAAAACCCTTAAAAACTATATTATTGCCCCAAGGCAACTATCCTAGATCTTTCTCCCCTGGATTCTCCTTTTTAGGAGCCTCGGGCATGAGAAAAGCCAGTTGACCTTTCTTTGTTTTAAAGATTTACTTTGCCTTTATAAACTGTTAACTGTATCTGATTGTTGGGATGTACTTGCTGAAAATAAACTTGGGAAGAGGCAACTGAAAAGGACCTATCTTCCAGAGGACATTAAAATAGACCTTACGGTAAGGTTATTTGCCAGAACTCTATCTCTGAGTGAAGGCTCAGAGCTGAAAAAAAAAAGATAAAGAGAATTACATGTCTTTTGATATTACTTCCCAGAGTGGAAGTAGAATGTTTATACTAGGAAATCCATCTGGGTAATGACTCAAAATTAGGGTGAGGGGCAAATAGGAGGGGTTGACAAACTTTATCATCACACCATCCCTTAGCACTACTCCATTTGTGTGTATACACACAGAGACATATGTGTGTGCACATGTATATATTGTGATTATATATACATGTGTGTTTTATATGCAGTTCTGTGTGTGTATATATGTAGTCTCTGCCCTCATGGAACTTAGCATTTCAAAAGGGGATCCCCCTTTTGTTTTTTTGTTTTTATAAAATAAAACTTTTAAAAATAAAAACTTGTATTTTTGTATGTCTAACAGTGCGTGGAACATAGTAGGGATTAATAAATTCTTGCTTGCTTAACGTACAAATGGGAGCTATCATTATTATTATGAGCTCATATTATTAGTGGATACAGAAATGGCTTTGGAGAAAGAGCTGTGATTAGGTCCCACCTTTCATACATAATGGTATTGTTAGCCTGAATAAGTCACGTAATTTTTCAGTTTCCCCAAAAATTTTCTAAAAGAGAAGTAACTTTAACTTTTTTTGTGTCACTTTTGGCAGCCTGATGAGGCCTATGAAATACTCATAATAATATTTTTAAATGCATAAAATAAAATACATTTGTTTAAAAAGGAAATAAACCAAAATTATTTTAAAACAAGTTCATGGACCTCAGATTAAAAACCCATGTTAAAACACTAAGTTGATGAACAGTTGAAGATATGCATTGACAGAGGAACTGACAATTTCCTATACCAACGAAACCACATCCAGACCAAAAAAAAATTTTCTTACTGTGTATATGTATATATTGTAAGAAACGGGGGAGTGGGGGGAGGAGTTTTGTTTCCACAGAATTGAAGGTGTCCCCTCCCCCACTCCAGCTTTAACAGAAACCAGGCCTCAAGTGGGTTGGGTGAAAGGTCAGAGGCTTGTACCCATACTTAAACAAGCCTTTTGAGGCGGGCATGACGTAGGCAGTCAGGGGGTTGTATCTGGTCAACGAAGAGCCTGGCAGGAGATTCAAGGTGAGGCTCTATAAAAGGATTGGCGTCCATCTGAGTCCTTTGTGCTTTCTCCTGTACTCTCTTCAGGGGAGGTACCCATTTATTCAGGGGGAATAAATGTAAATTATGATTAAAACGTTCCTGGCTTCCTGAGTCTTGTTTATTCCTAGACAATGTAAGTATGTTTCTAACAATATGATGTATATAGTTACTATCTATATCATGTATGATGTCTATATAGTTACTATATATCATATACATATATATATATATCTGTTTGGAAACATCTATACTTTTAAATGACTAAAACAAGATTTAGAGATTATTATGGATTTATTTCAGAGTTCTGAAAGCTCCTACGGACTCAGACTGATAGAGGAATTAGATTTTAATGTTTATGAGTATGAAGTAAAAAACAAAACTACCTTCACACACTGGAGGTTCTGGGTACCATCCAAAATGATAGCACTGAATTAAATCTGACCCACTGAGATAGTAATTTCCAAGGCAGAAAAATTGAACTACATCTCCCTCTTCATAGGTTTTCTTCATGGGATTAAAGTGTCCATTTTCTATTACTCTTAAAGGAGAGCAGGTTAATTCTGAAAACAATGATTGAAAACGTCAAGAAGTTAATGTCTACAACAAAGACAATTTGCTTAATGCTTACATGTGTAATTGTTCAGACTTAGTTTTCCCCATTAGACTGGGAGTTCCTTGAGAGCAGGAATGGTCTTTGGCTTTCTTTGTATCACCAGCTCTTAGCATTATGCCTGATAACATACTAGGCACTTAATAAATGTTTACTGGCTGACTATTTCTGTAAGACAAGGCAATAATCACTCAAGTATTTTAAAACCATAAAAATGTGTGAAACTTGATTGTGTTTAAAAATGTATGTATTAAATATGGCACAGCTAGGTTCCTTAATGTAATTTTTAAAATAGGATTTAAAGGTGCCCCACTCAACTGCACTGGAATTTTTGATAGTCATATCTTTTCACCATCACTATAGCTAAAAACAAAGCAAAGCCTATGAAATCTAGAGTGTATCAACAAGACAGATTATATAAAATGAAATAGAGCTAAGGGAACTTTTCTTAATGGAAGGAAATTATTTTCAAAGCCACCACCTACTGGTACATTTTGGAGTAAGAGACCATCCATACAGATGACATTCTGCCTCTTCAGATCTCTTTCCCCCAGTAGTGAAGTATCCATCATCACAGGCATAGTGCAGTTTCTCTTTTACTCTGAAGATCTTCTGGCTTGTGGAGTAATTCCCATGATATAACTCAGGGACCAGGCAAGTTTCTAATAAAAATTTTCCCCAAAATATTTCATATTAAAGTCACTTAATGAAAAAAAAAACCATCACACACACACACACACACCCAGCCACACACACCCCTTCAAATGTGTATCACTTTTAGTGTAGAATATTAAGAAACCCAAAAGTCCTGGATCACTGAATACAGAATAATAATACTTGGCAAGATTAAGCTTGGAAACATTTCAAAGCGCTTAAAGTAAATCTTCAACATCCACTTCCCTCTCTTTTTTTGTTCTTCTACCCCAGTCTCTTGCTCATGGTGTTTCTTTCTACTGCTCAAAGTCCCCTCCCCCCTTTTTTAACTTCATCCTATTCTTGCTGTTGTTCATCCTTTGTTTTCGAAGAAGACTGATGACATCACCAGGTGATGTCTTGACTTACCTGTAATTGGATTTAAGTGAGGCAGAGTTGCACAAAGTCCTCAGTGTCACTCTCTCCTCCAGTCATCAAAGTCCAATAGCAAGACAAAAGTCAAGAAGGGCAATGGCCCAAAATAGAGTAGATAACTTTGGCATCTTCAAT
>CM053626.1:262810064-262826728 GCA_028646595.1 Phalanger gymnotis | reverse complement strand
CCCAAGGTCACATAGCTAGTAAGTGTATCAAGTGTCTGAGGCTGGATTTGAACTCAGGTCCTCCTGACTCTAGGGCTGGTGGTCTTCTCACTGTGCCACCTAGCTGCCCCAATATCTTTACTTTTTTAAAAGATGTTTTCATTTTAAACAACATGCAATCTGATTTTCTTATGCCAACTCTCACTCTCATATATTGGATTATCTAACCCATTCATTTACATTTACATTTATGGGTTAAGTTTATATTTTACTTCATTTGCCTCCAGTATTGCTTTTTTACCCTAAATTGCAAATTTTTGTTCCTCTTCCTCTTCTAACATAGTTCTTTTGTCCCTAAAATTATTTTTGCTTAATCCAACTTCGGGCAACCCTGTTGCCACAGGCTTTCTTCCTTTCACCCTCAACCCACCTTCCTGTTACTATTTGTTACCTCTTTCCCTAGTTTTGGAGTTTTAATTTATTTCCTTTCTATCTTCCTGTTATTTCATTACCTATTTCTTCTCTTCCTTTTTCTCTCTTGAAGTAGTCCCATAAAGAATTCCTTTCTCTTCTCCGACCATTCAAAACTTCTGTTTTTAATTTTTTTTTTACAATTTTTGCAACTTTTTCTAAAAAAGGATTTCATTACCTTGTTTTCTTCACTAATACTCTTTCCTTTTTATTTTAAACTTTTTTTCAAATTTGTGGCCATTATATTTATAAAGTTCTTTAGTTTCTTTGTGATCCTCCTGGCAAAAAAGTTTCTACAGTACTGTTTAAGTACTGTCTTCTAAAAACGTCCATGTTGTTGCATTGTAGATATTGCCCTCTTCCCCCTCGCCTTTTTTGTTGTGCCTTAGAAGTCAATTCCTGCGGGAAATAGTGAAGACAGTACTATTGCCTCATGGTAGAAATTATCCTATGTCCTAGATTGTATGGTCCAATTCTACCCCCAGCCCTCTTCATTTGCATTTTCCTTCCAATTTGCCATGGAGTCTCTCCTCTAGTTCTATAACCCAGATGCCAGTTGCCACCCAGTAGTTCTGATTTCTCTTTACCTTGTTCTTCTCCATCAAGACACAACACTATTTCAGAAGAAATGGTTTCCCAAATCATTAATTAGAACCATTGTAGGGTCCCTATGTCCCATTACAGAATACATCTTTTCTGCTATGGCAGTGGGACCCCCCACTCCCACCAATGATTTGAGATTTCTTCCTTTATTTCCCTATTTCAATCCCCTTTGCCACTTCCCCATTCTGTAGCCGCCCCCCCTTTATTTTTGCAGAGTGACTAGAGTTGTTTCTCCTCATTGTTTACCACTGGCATGGCTAGCATACATCACACTTTCTCCTCTCTTCTTCTTCCCCTCTCCCCTTTTAGTCATCCTCCCATTCTGCAGTTTACTGCCACAAAACACATTCATTTATCTATAGGGGATGGTTGTGAGACTTAGGCCACAGTGTTTCAAGCATTTTACTCTACTGTTACCTCTCTTATTTTTAAAGTTCCTTTTTCATCTTTATGCCCTTGCATGTTTTTAAAATGACTTAATGATTTTTTTGGTCATTTTTTAACCCTTTGTTGTCTTTCTAGGTTTCCCCCCCCTTTTAATGGTCTCTGGAGTGGAGGTAATTTATTTTGCTACTTATGGGTTCTTTGAGTTATATTTACCTGTTTTGGTTTTTTTTGGGGGGGGGGGTTTCTGCAAGTCAAATAATTTTGTGTGTGTGTGTGTGTGTGTGTGTGTGTGTGTGTGTTTGTAAGAATGCCTCTCTGTTGAATGTCCATTCTTTTCATTGATGATTAAGCTCAGGTTTGCAGAGTTGGCCATTTGGGGATTTTATCTTAAGTTCTGTTGCTTTTTGGAAAATATTCCATATCTTTCTATGATTTCTGGTGGGTGCAGAAGTCTAGCATTTTTCAAATTTCCTTTTGTTTTCCTGCTGGCTGACTGCAGAATTTGTTGTTTAAATTTAGACTTATTTAATCATGTATCTTGGAGACTGACGCACAGGTTTTTGTTCTTTCCCCTGTAGGTGATTTGTGGATCCTTTTGACTGCTGCTTCGTTTTCTTTATTCAAAAGTCCCAGGCAGTTTTCTTATATTATTCCGTGTGTTATGGTGTTCAGGTTTTTGACTTGTGTTCATCTGGGAGTCTATGATCCCTAAGTTATCTTCATACAGCCTGTCTTTGAGATCAATGTATTTTGCATGTATAGAAATCACATGTTCTTTTGTTGCTGATTATTGCTTCTCTTCCAGATTGTTCTTAACTCCACAATATTTATATTCCCAATCAGTTCTTCTGTTTCTCTTCTTTGACAGATTCACTACCATGGATTCAAGTTCTTCTATCCTGTTACTTATTTCTACTAGGCAGGTCATAAATGCTGCTGATTGTTCCCTTTTCATTTCTTTAAAAATTCTTATTTCTCTCTTGAATTATTCAGGAACATTCTGCTGTGCTTCTATGCTATCCTGGGAATACAGAAGGCCCTTTGCTTTATCAGGTGTTGGTTCATTTTATTTTTCTTGCAATATATTTATTTAGAGATGGTTATAGTCATTTAGATGTCTTAACAGCCATTTTCCCCTTCAGTTTTCATTTATCTGCCTATTCCCTAGGATTTTAACTGGGTTTTATTTATCTTGAGATCTTCAGTTTTATTTTTTTTCCCTTATATTCCTCTATCAATCACTTCCTCACTCCATTCCCTGTGATGGTGAGCTCGTATCTAGAAGTTGGAAATAAAAACTTTCTCAGCCTCTTCTCAAATTTGAGAATTCACTTTTACCAGCCTCGGACCCTGCCCCCAAGTAGCTTCTAGAGCTAAGATTAGTCCTACCTAGACACCAGCTTCTGTCCTATGGTATCGCCATAAGCTGCTGCACTGTCCAAGTATCCTCCCCTCCCCCATTTTTAGTTCTCTGGATGAGTGCAGCCACCCCAGGTAGGCCTTGATCTCAGCTTCCTATACTTTCCCCTCCTTAGGGAGTAGCTGGGTAGAGTTGAACTATGTCTACTTGCCACAGAATGGTGGGGTGACGATTGGGGCAGTGCATAGTCCTATTCACGTAGTCATTATGGAAAGTCCTTTTTTTCCCCACGAGCCTCTGCTTTCTATTGTGAAGTAGTTACTTTCTCACTTTGGGGGAGCTCTAGATTTGCAGTAATTTTTGATACTGGTTGTTCTCTGACTTTTATCTCTCCAGCTTTAGTTCTTGAATCCAGGCTTTGTGCTAGGGCCAGGCTCCATCTTTGTTGCACTTTTGGTTGGCATGGTAGGTAGGCCCTGCTGGTCTTGCCCTGGGTTACTTGGTTATCATACTGACCTCCATACCTTACAAGGTTAGGACTCCTCTATAATTTTTGAAGTTCTGAGTACTGGAACTCCAGGGTCCTCTCTAGGCTCTAAGAAGCCATCTTGTTCAAACCTCTTTACCTAGATTTTAGCAACTCCTGATAAAATATCTCATACTATTACTGCAGAGAAGATGGAGATATGAATTAGAAAAGAATGCAACCAGAACAGGCTGGATAGGTAGACTCAAAGAAATTAATGGATCAATGTTGGCATGGTAGGTCTCCAGTGAACAATCTCAAAGGAATCTGTGGTAAACCCTCTTCCTGTTTAACACATCAATTTCTTGGATGACAAAAGCCAGAATCCACAATAGACTTGACAGTGTAGAGAATTGGGCCGAATCTCCTAAGATGATATAGGATGTCATGAAAATTCAAAAACTGAACCTCACATATATAAGATGGAGCATGAATAGACAACAATTATTCTTAAAAACATCTGGAATTTTTAGTGGACTGCAAGTTCTCTATGAGTCGGCAGTATGATGCAGCAGGCATAAAAGCTCACACAATCTTGACCTGTAATAAGAGGGACATCGAGGGATAACGTGATAATCCCATTATACTCAATCCTCATCAGACCTCATCTAGCATATTGTGCTTAAATTATGAGTACCACAGTTTAGGGACATTGATAAGCTGGAGAATGTCCAAAAGGAGTGGATGGTATGGGGCTCATGACATATAAAGACTAGTGGGAGGAACTAGGCATCTTTAGTCTGTAGAAGACTAAAGGGGTTCATGAAAGTGATCTTGAAATAGTTGACAGGCTATCACTATGAAGAAGGGATTGGAGGAGCTGTATGGGTAGACCCAAAGAGGGCAGGGAACTAGGAGCAATAGGTGGAAGTTACAAAGTCTAAGTTTAGGCTTGCTGTCAAGAAAAACATCCTTGCAATGAGAGGTGTATAAACATGGCATGGTTTGCCTCCAGAAGTGATGGGTTTCTCCTCCCTGGAGATCTTTAAGCATAAACTGAACCAGTGGTGTCAAAATCAAACAGAAACTGTATCCACTAAACCATACATAAGTACCCCTACTGGCCACATATTGATTTAGAAAACCACCTATTAACATTATTTATTCTATTGTATTTTTATTTATTTTCTTAAATATTTCCCAAGGTACTTAAGGAGTGCTGTAGATGCAATGATGCCACTGGGCACATATTTGACACTTCTGGACTAGATGACCACTGGTTGGATGTGTTACAGTAAGGATTTCTTTGGTGTATGGGTCGGATTAAACGTTTGACTGCAATCTCTTCTTACTCTCAAATTCTGTGATTCTCGGTGAAGTCTTCAAACAATCATACTTTATAATTTCAGAAACTTTATACGTGAAGGTGTTTTTATCTCTTAAAGTATTTTTATTTTTTTTAATTATGCTGATATCTAGTTTTTAACATTACATTAATTTCTGAAAACGTCCTTCACTTCTCTCTTCTCCTTGTAACAAATAAAACTAAAACAGAAAAATCCAACAATACATCAACATTTAAAATATTTGATACCAGCTGAAACCCACCTCTGCAAGGAAGGGAAGAAAAGATACATTTTAGTTAACTGTCTTAATATAATTCTAAATTATTTGTAGAATGGTTGCACCAATTCACAGCTCTAGCAACAGCGAATTAGTGTGGCTGTCATCCTTCTAACATCGACTTCCCATTTTTGCAATTTGTAGAGTAACAGATAAAAAAAAAAACCTGAGGGTTTATTTGTTGCTGTTTTCTTTTTACTTGCATTTCTCATATTATTGGTGATTTTGAAACAGATATAGTCATTTATAGTTTGAATTCTTGTTTCGATAACTGTTCATATACGTTGGCAATTTGGTCTTATATATTTGTATTCATTTCCTACATGTCTTGGATCAGAGATGTAAGCTGAAGATATTTTTACCCAATTGAAAATTTCCGTTTTTAATATCTATGCATTAATTTTATTCATACAAAAGCTTTTCAATTTCATTTGAACTTATTTGTTTCTACTCTTTTGTGATTGCTTCTACTCATTACTTGGTTAAAAACTCTTGTCCCTAGGCACAGCTGTGAATGGTGTTTTATCCTGTTCTTTTAGGTGCTATGGTATAATTTTTATATTCTGGCCTAATTTAAATGCTTTCCATTTTTTCCAGCAATTTTGTTAAGAAAAGAGGAGATCAGTCTTCCCAACTAATTTAAGTTCTTGGGTTTGTTAAATAATGTGTTGTGGAGTTTGATGGTATCCAATTTTCCCTTGTCTAGGATGATCCATTTGTCAACTTTTCAATTTTTTACACCGTAACAAATTATAATACAATTTGCGATACAAAAGCTCTATTCACTTTAATTCTTTTTTGTCATTACTTTCTTGACATTGTTCTACCAAATGAATTGTGTCAGTTCCTTGGAAATTTGGTACAGTACAAAATCTGTAAGGTCATTTGGGTAGCATCATTTTTATTATATTGGTACAGCCCAAAACCACAAAAATCCTTTAAAGGATATGCCTTTATTTAAGTCATTCTTTATTTTTTTGAAATGGTTTTAATTATACATATTGTAAGTGTGCCTTGGTGGACTGATTCTCATATTTTATGGATATACATTGTGTAGTTATTTTGAATGGCATTTAACTGATTTCTTCCTGAATTTTTTTTTTTTTGCAACTTAGAAATATTAGTGATTTTGTGGGTTTATTTTGTGTACTGTTATTATAATATCTCAATTATTTGGTCTTAGTTATTTTCTTTGCCAATTTTCTGGAAATTTTTAAGTATAATTTTTTTTTTATCAAATAGAGATAATTCCATATTCCTTTTCCAATGTTTACAGCTTTAATTTCTTTTAATTATCGTATTGCTATGGCTTGACTTTCTAGAACTGTATCAGGTAATATGGAAGAGAGATGGCATCTTTACTTTATTCATATATTTATTTATTAGAAAAGCTTATAGTGGTATACCATTGTAACACTGTTAGCTGTTGGTTTTAGATGATTTGTTAAAATCATATTTAAAAACAAACAGTCCATGCTAAACTCTTTAGGATATTTAGCATAAATGGGTGCTATACTTCAACAAATGCCAATTATTCATTTAAAATAATTATAAAATGTATAAAATACTTGGAAGGCAACTTACCAATTCACATAGAAACTATATGACTAACAATTATGAAACATTCTTTGGGGTGGGGGGAGTGCAGGGCACAAGGCAATTGGGGTTAAATGATTTGCCCAGGGTCACATAGCTAATAAGTGTTGTGTCTGAGGCCGTATTTGAACTCAGTCCTCCTGACTCCAGGACCGGTGCTCTATCCACTGCGCCACCTAGCTGCCCCTATGAAACATTCTTTACAGAAATATAGATCTAAGTAAATGGAGAAATGTTAATTACTTATAGGGAGGTAAAGCCAATAGAATAAATATAGCAATCCAGTGCCAAGCCAGTCAAACTATTAAAAGATTACTTTACAATGATAGAAAAAATAATAATGAAATTCATCCAATAAAACAGTTTATTAGAACCAGATCTTGTTCCAGACACAACACTTATTAGCTATGTGACATTGGTCCTCTTCAAGAACAAAGGACAAACAAGTACCAGATTTCAAGCTATATCACAAAATAGTAATCATTCAAACAATTTGGCACTGGTTAAGAAATAGAGTGATTGATCAGTGAAACACATTAGTCATATATTATACATAAACAAATAAATCTTGTAGCCTAGGGTTTGGTAAACCAAATATCTCTAATACTAAGGGAAGACCTTACTAAATGACAAAAACTGCCAGGAAAACTGGACAGCAATCTGGCAGATATTAGGTTTAGGACAACACCATATATCAAAGAATAGCAACAAATGGATACATGACTTAGTATAAAAGGTTACATCATAAACAAAATGGAGATTCAACTAAGAAATTAACTTTCAGATCTTTGTACAGGGGAAGAGTTCATGATCAATCAAAGGACAGAGAGAATCACACAAGATTAAGTGGCCAATTTTTTATTACATATAATTCTTTAAAATTTACACAAATAAAAACAATGAAGCTAGGAGTAGAAGATAAATAGTTAAGGGTGGGGTGAGAGGGGAGAGAATCTTCAAAGTAAGTTTCCTTGATAAAGTTCTCATTTCCCAGACATAAAAGGAAGTGATTCAAAGGTACAAGAATAAGAGGCATTTCCCAATTAATAACTAAATGGTGAAAAAATGTTAACAGTTTTCAAAGGAAAAAAATCCATGCTAGCAAGAATCATATGAAAAATACTCAAAATCACTAATGATCAGAGAAATGCAAATTAACTGAGATTCCATCTCATGTCCAACATGTGGTAGTGAAAATAAAAAGGGGCCTGGGGCGGGGGGGGGAATGCTGACAGAGTTGCAAGAAAATAGAAATAGTCATGAGAACATGAATATATCAGAAAAAAAATTTAGAGAACATAATGGGCAAGCTAATAGATTGTTGACTATGTTTTTCTGAAGGCTCTACTGGTTGAACAGAAGAATCCAGAAGCTCTGCTAGCGAAGACTAAAAAAAAGTGAATAAAAAAGTGGATGCTCTTAAAGGCACATATCCAAAACTCTGCTAAATGGTATGGACTCAGCTTGGGACATCATTAGAAACAATAAAGGTTCTTTAGCACACACATTCAAGGGAACTATGGATAAGAGTAGTATGGAAATGTATACACCCCCAGAAAGATTATCATCATTGCTCTTCTTTCTTCACTTATTACACTAACCAGATTCAGAAAATGAACGCGTCTATAATTGCCTGTGAAATGGGGAGAATATACTTTACCCACATTCCTAAAGTACTGTTAAATTCACATTAGTATTGTACTTTGAGAGTAGAGACAAGACATAGCATGCTATTGAAAAATCACCAATTATGATTTATTACTGTGCAGTACTAACTTGACATTACATTCTCTTAACAACATTATATCAAATGAAGTAAAATAATTCATGGTTCTCAGCTGTTATATATCAATTTTTCTAATTTTAATATAAAAGTCAGATTTTTAAAGCTATATACAGAAGAAAGCCAAAAAGCTTTAAGATTTCTCCTCACTGTACAGTTAGAAAAAAAATTTTTTTTTACACATTTATTAATAAGGAATACCAAGTGTATCCATCACCATTTGAATAGCTTGCAGAGGATTCACAATTTCTTGCATATTATCTTTTCTTAAAACCCAATCTGGCTTCAATCTGTGAGGAAATGAGAATCAGGGATTAAAAAAGAAATATCATCAAAGGCAGTAAAATTCAGATCAAGTTTAAATTCTTACCTTGAAACTACTTTTGTTCTTATAGGTGTTGGTGGAATAAAGTGTCCATTTGTGGGATTCATCTTTTGTTTGGTGATTATCCTCTCAGTACACATTTTATGCTTACGTGCTGTAAGTTTATAGAGACTACAAATTCGGTTAACAACTTTAGGTCTGCTTCGGATATCCTAAAAAGTTACCAAACACAATTTAAATTGATTAAAAATTAAATGGTAATAAATTAATATATTCTGCCCCATTCTTCACAGGTCATTCACCAGTTAACAAAAGGAGATTGATTTACTTAGCCACAGCATTGAAAGGATATTCAATAATGATGAACTTACTTGTTTACATGCAGAAAATGTGTTAGATTAGTAGGGCAAGGTGTAGTAACTTGAGTGATCTCAGAATTCTACCTGAAGAGCCTTGATTCTACATTCATAAGCCTTATGGGACCAGAAAGCCAGATAAACAAGGCCAGAGGCTAGCAGACCCCAGGGACAGAACTGTCATTCTTCAGGGTAAAACTAGCCTAACCTATGTTTCAGGAGTAACCTTTTTAGATAGTGGTCTTATCACTAATAATAAACTGAAGGGAAGTTTGACACATGTGCAAAAAATCTTTTACATTGTCTTTGGCTGGAATACAGAATATAAGAAATATGACATGTATGATAAGCCTGCAAAAGTAGGTTGGCATCATAATATAAAGGCTTTCCAATGTCAAACCAAGAAGTTTTTATTTTATTTTTACAAAACTGGGAGCCAACAGAGATTTTTGAGCAGGTGAGTGATAAGGTCACAGCTTTCCTTTTATTATACTTATCGGAGATATATCCAACTAGTAGGATATAAACTCCCTAAGGGCTGTAATGTCATTTTTTTTCACATCTAAAACTCAAGTTTGTAGTATAATTCCTTACAGAAGACTAGTCATTTAGGAGATGCTTATTGAATTTTTTTTTAAATATTCAAAAGAAACCCCCAAAACAAACAGACAAAAAACCCCAGGAAACAGAGGTTAGTAGGGGAAACAGACAAGACTTACAGAAGCCCGCCTGGAGGTCTTCAACAAAATAGCCAACAAGCAACATGTCTTGGTGAAAATACTTCCACCTTTGTCTGCAACTTTGTCACCAGATTTTTCCCGATACGTTTGCAAAAGCTCCAATAATGTATCTATGCAATTTTCTGCCTCGTAAACTGCTGGAGCTGTTTTTTCATACTTGAAGAAAAGTAAAAGGCATTAGGAATCACATTAGTCAACTTCAGAAATATTTACATTAAGTCAGGTAAAAGACGTTATCAGACTTTAAGATAAAAAGATGAAATGCTAAAAAATATGTGGAAATAAGAACTTGGAAGTAACAAAGAACAAGCTTTTAAAGCAAAGAATATTTAGTACTTTTTGAGAAATTTTCAAAAAATTAATATTGCCTTTGACCAGGAATACTACATTAGGAAGTATCAGCTTTAAAAAGAAAAAATATATAAGTTTTGTTATTTATCTGTAAGACATAATACACTCAATATAAAATATTTATAATATTTAATACATTTTTCATGTTATGAGTTAGCAATTTTTAGGCTTTTTGTGCTGTGGTATTCAGGTCAGCATGATTTATGAGGCATGAACATCTTATTTTTAATACAATTTACAAATCTAGTCCTACCCAAAATGGAAAACACATACACACCCCTCTTAAGATTCTTAAGCAGAGAAATGCTCAAATTTGGGCCAAAACAAGGAAAGCATTTTCTAACAACCTTAAGCAAAATTAGTTACTTTTAGGGGCGAAATTTAAGTTCCATTGAAATGTTTTAAGGCGATTTGAGAAAAATGCCAAAAGGCAAACAAACAAAAGTACCTTTAATTAATAGATCACTCAACTTAGAAACATTTCACTAACAGAATGTAAAATAAAAGTACCTTAGCAACATTAAGTAAAACTTGCACCGCATATGTGATGACTTCCATACAGGGGATGCTACGGTTGCAGCTTAGAATCAAAACAAATATTTTGGCAATTGCTCCACTCTGAGCAATATTTTCACAACAAAGAGGGGACAACCTGGTAACAACCTCTAAAAAGGAAATAGAATACATATGTATTTAAAGTAGAATACAAGAAAATCACACTAAAAATTACTGAAGCACTGAGATTTTCTAACTACATTCTAGAAAAATATAGCTAGCATGTTTTTATTATCGTACATTTTATTAAAGTAGTTTTTATTACAGTAGATTATTTATAGCAAGTCAGAAGATATGGGCTTTAAAAATTAAATTCAAACTGTGATCATGCACATGTCAATTAAACTCTTTGTACCTCAGTTACCTCATGTACATAATGGAGACAATAATATTTCCATTGCTTCCTTCATGGGATTAGTCTGAGGAAACGTTATATAAACTTTAGAGTGCTATATAAATATAAGTATTATAACACTCAAAGTCAAAAGCAGAAGTATTTCCATTTCAAAAGAATCAACTTCCTAAGTACAAGAAGGAAGGAAAGAAATAAGCAATTATTAAGTGCCTGTCTACTGTGTGCCAGACAATAAATATGCCAAGTACTTTACAATATTATTTCATTTGACCCTTACAACAACTCTGGGGGCAGAGGCTACATAAAATGGGGCAGATGTGTCTAGATAGCACTTGGGGGGAAAAAAAAGCAGTATGTCAATGAGAAAACTGTGTGATATAGAAACCCCCCACCTTCATATCCCACCCTCCCAAAAAAGACTAATTCAATCTTAGGCTTCACTAGAGTAGGGAAGGGATAATGGTACTATGTACTCCATCCTGGTCAGGTCACACCTGGAGGTTTGTGCTCACTCCTGGGCACTGTTGTAAAAGCAAGATGAAAAGTATCCAAAAGAAAACAACCAGGATATTCACATGAAGGACTGATATCATGATATCTGAGAAGTGGCTGAAGGAATTAGGAATGGTTTAACCTAGAGAAGATGGCAGTAAATGATAGCTGACATCCAGTACTTGAAGAGTTATGTGGAAAAAGGGATTCAAATTGTTCTGCTTGGCCACAGAAGGCTAAACTAAGAAATATGGGTGAGAGGTATTATTTTTATCTAAGGAAAAACTTCCTATCAGTTAGAGTTATATTGAAGGGGCGTGGGCCATCTGAGGAGGTGGTAGATTCCTTTTCATTGGAGGTCCTCCAGGACGGCTATAAGACCACTGGTCAGTCGGCCAGGTTTTCATAGACCAAATGAGATAATATTTGCAAAGCACTTCGCCCAGCACATAGCAGATGCTTTATAAATGTTAGTGATGATGACTATGGTGATGATAATGACGACTGAATGGAATCCCTTCTTCAGAGAGAGGTTGGATTATATTGCTTCGGAGGACTTCCCAACTCTGAAATTCTGCAAACATTTCTTGAGAGAAAATGGCTACTTATCCATAAGAGAGAAGCATCACTATAATGCATTATCTAATACAAAAACAAAACTGCTAATTAACCTAGATGCTTTAAGGCTTCAAGAATGTATGACAGATGTTTGTATTTTAAAAGGTAATGAATTGCCAGTGCAGTTCTTTTGTACAGTTTATTTTCTTCTCGGCTCTTTCTATTTACTTCTTGCAGGCTTAGTCGGATGGCTTTAATCTCTGAAAAGTCATTTTTCTTCCTCCATGAATATCCCCTCCATAATGCCTTAAAGAGATTTGAGGTAGGGGGAGAAAAAGATTAACATTCTCAAATTGTTTTTCCCAAGTTAAAAGCTTACATCTGGACACATACTCACAAAAAGGAAATACAGTAAATCAGGAAAATGCTTGTTAATTAACCCTTACACTAAAATCTCAATTCGGTCTACAGTCAGCATTAAAATCATGTTACTAAAAATAATCCATTTAATAATCCTGTCTATTGGAAATGAGAAGTCCAATCACTTTAACGGATAGGGGCTATGCTGTGAGAGTATAATTCAAGAATGTTGCCAAGCACAGTAGCACATGCCTGTAATCCTCATTATTGGGAGGCTGAGGCCAATAGCTTTCTTGAGCTCAGAATCCTGAACTGAAGTGGGCTATGCTGACTGGATGTCTACCCTAAATTTGAAATTAATATGACGAACCTCTGGGAATGGGGAATCATCAGGTTGTCTAAGGAGGGGAGGATAGGTCCAGGCAGAACAGAGCAGGTCAAAACCCCTGATCTATTCAGTAACTGAATCAGGCCTCTGAGAAGCACTCACACTTCCAGGGTAGAAGAAATAAGGAAGATACACTCTTAAAAACAAATAAAACTAAACTAAATTAAATTTTAAAATGTGTAATGCTTTTAGAAATTCCTTTGCTCATTTAATTTCCTAAGTGCTACCTACCACCCAGTTAGAGGTATGGAAATAGATTTTCATTTTTCAAAAAACTGTTTAATCTTTCAATTGTGTTATTCTGATGCATGGTTTTAAAATTTCAGAGGTAATAAAGAAATCTGAAGTATCTTCAACTAAAAGAAAAACACAATCTGCAGTTACCTGAATTTTAGAAATTCCATTTTTAAGTTTTTCTTCTCGTCTTCGGAAGAGGAAATTACGTGTTGCTCTCTGAATCACTGCTGCAGCTCTATTTCTTTGAATGCAATAATCTTGAGTTGCCTCCTGCCCTTTTACGATATTCTGACAATTTTCAATATGTATCTTGTATTGTATTCTTACTTGGAAGCATCTCTGTTTTATATTACAAAAAACAAAATTTTGAACATACATACATGTGTTCAAATACATATGTTCAAATGTATACATGAACATACAATCTTACACACATATACATATATGTATCTAAACAACATTAAGTTATGCTCCTGATCATTACATTGACAGAAAAACATTAAAGATTTTACTGTTTCAGCATCAGTCTTTGGAAATATTTAAATGCTGATTGACTTTAAAAGAAAAACTAAACAAATTATATGATTTCTCTTTCACATGAAAATTAACATGGATATAAATGACTGAATTGATATTCTTTCTAGCTCCTTTCAATGCTACATGAAGCTTGTATGCTTTCTGAATTTTAAAAGCAGAAATGATAATATGCTGTAGCTGAAAAGCAAAGTATCTTATTTTGGGCTTTCTACTATAAAATCTAGAAAAGTATGAATATATTTTGAAAATTAATTCATGCTTTGCTTCTTGTTTTCTATATTGCTTCAATTTAGAATCAGTTATGCCAAAATAACGAGAAATCAATTGGTTTGGGAATTAAATAAAATTAATCACTTAGTTCAGAAATTTAATTTACATGCAATAATGGGGAAAAAACACTATTCTAATCAGATCTTTATACAATGATTGTGAAATATTTCTGGTAGTATGCTCACATGTAACAGAATAATACTTTTAGAATTTTAATATGAATATACAGCACTTAATTTTAAAAATTCTGATGGAATAGTATCAATCTTTTAAGCCCTATAATTTCTCATGAAGAACAGTTTGATATTCTGATTATACCCTATGCTACCTTGTAGTCTTGTGGGTGCTACGATTTCTTTTCCCCTTAGTCTGATATGAAAATGGCTTCTAATTAATATTTTCTCAAGTAATTATTCCTTTCCCAGGGAAGTGGTTCATAAGTTGAAGGTCAATATTACTGGGCTCCCAACGAAGTCATTTTTGAAATGAATGAGAGCAGTGTCACAACATCTATGTAGGTAGAATTCCAAAGACCTGTTTGTTGTTGCTAGGGGCTGGCCGTCAACAAGCTACATAAATGGCATGCACCCATTTCCTTGGTTTCCTTTCTGAGTGTTAAGACCTGCTGCAACAGAAGGAGGAAGAGTGTGTGTGTGTGTGTGTGTAAGATATGGGAGTTGGGGGGAGTGAATTCAAATTGATGTCTGTGATAGCTACAGGTATATTAAATAATTCAACATTTACTAAAAATTATTTTATATCAGTGGAATATTTTACCTTAAAATACTTACCTTCTTCCTCACTAACCAACCACGAACAAGAGCTTGTAACATGATGATAGCTTTTTTCATTCTTATGTACTTTATTCTTTCACATTTTCCAGCCTTCCTAGCTCGAAAATGTCTTTGTAGGATCACAGAGGCAGACTTCAGCTGAACAAAATTCTGTCTTCTTTTATAGCCTCGATAAACTGCCTGGACCAAACAGGCTGCTTTTTGTTTCTACATTAGGCAAATAATGACATTTATTAGGCTGATGTCAGTATAACTGGAGATTTTCAACCTCAGTAAGTTATTAAAGAAAAAGATAAAAAAGAAATGTTAGAGCTATTACATAAGAGTAACATTTATTTTTATCTATGAAAAAGTAACAGCATTCTTGTTTTCAACCACGTCCACAGTTAAAAACTAAGAATGGTTCAGAATCAATAGTTTAGGACAAATGAATTACCCGGTGACCAGGCACTCAACTATTCTTTCTCTCAACACCCTTACACTAATATAAGGAAGAGTGTTTGAGAGGAAAGCAGAGGGAATGAGCTTAAACATATATATGTGAAAAACACTGACTAGGACTGCTAACGACAAACTTGACTAGGACTTCTAAAGAGAAAAGACTAGAATAGCCCGTAATCAGCTATGAAAAGCCAATTCTGATCACAGTATGTTGAACAACTGCCCAGTTTTCCAATACCTCAGATTCTTTCTGATCTTATATGGCAGTACAGATAAAATTTTAGAAATCAAGTCAATTTCTGCCACAATGTGCTAATTTTTTTTAAAAATGTAGTTCTTCAAAGTGAATGTTACAGGAACATCTTACCAAGAAATTACAGAAGTGACAGGAACAACATAACGAAATTAGTTTAGGAAGTTACTATCCTTATAGGATTGAAATTTTGTTTTATTAACTGTTATTTAAAATAAGTGGAATGGCATCTTTTAATTTTTTCAACTAATTAACTTTTGAAGCATTATACTTTGTAGGGGGAGAAATTACTTCAGTATTTGTTGAAAAATGTTATGTCTAAAGAAATAATTTTTTTAAAGTCTAAAAAAACGAATAATCTGATAATGAAATAATCAGACCAATGACTATGGAGAGAAATATTTTTGTTATATTTTGTAATGGTATTTTACTTGTGTACCTTTAGCATCTAATCTATACATGTCTGATCTATTATTTGCTCTTCTAAAACAAATGTTGACTGATTCCAGAAATAACTGTAAGCCTAGGTTGTAGTGAGCCATTTCTGAATTTTGGAAACCTATAAGTAATATGAGCATGTCTCTCAAGACAACTACATTTATATAAATAGTGGTTCTGTGTATAAAGAAATTTTACAGGGGCAGAGCCAAGATGGCAGCTGGAAAGCTGGGATATTCGTGAGCTCCCCCCCCCCACCCTGCCCAGGTCCCTCCAAACACATAAAAAATGGCTCTGAACAAATTCTAGAGCTGCAGAACCCACAAAATAACAGAGGGAAGCAGAGATCCAGTCCAGGAAAGCCTGGATGGTCGCGGGGAAGGGTCTATCACATGGAGCGGGGAGCAGAATGGAGCAGAGCCCAGTATGAGCTGTACCAGGACCAACCAGACTGGGAGCCAAGCAGAACAGGCCACAGAGCCCTGAATCATTGAGCTGTGGAAGTTACCAGACTTCTCAACCCACAAATGCCAAATACAACAGAGAAGGTTACTTGGTAGAACAGCGAGAAAGGAGTGAAAGGAGTGCTCAGTCAGCCCCAGCCCTGGGGGCACAGAAGTGGTGCAGCTCTAGGGTTGCTTCCAGCTGCAGTTGCTTCTGGCCCCAGGCCCACCTGGTGGGAGGAATTACGCCATGGATCAGAGCGGGAGTGCAGAGCCTGTGTGGATCTGAGTCGCGGTCTGGGTTGGCAGTTCTTGGGGGAGGAGGAGCGCTGGTGTAGCAGAGCTTGCTGTGTAGAAGTAGCTCTGAAAACAGCAGCACAAGGCGCTAAAGCTTGGGACAAAGTACTCTTTATTCTACAAGCAGTCATACCCTGAGAAAATGCTCAAGGGTGAAGTAGGGGGCTGGGAACATGGCCAGGCAGCAAAAACGTACCCAGATTCAG
>CM053626.1:262791360-262809564 GCA_028646595.1 Phalanger gymnotis | reverse complement strand
ATTTAGTTTACTTAACTATGCATAAGTCACATGAGTCTTGATTTTCTTTTTCCTTTTGCCAGTGGGAAGAGGGGAGGAAGGAAGTAGAGAAATAAATGCTTGGTAATTGGGGGGAAATGGCAAGGAAAGAAACTGAGGAAGTTTTGCCTGTTTTTTTAAGGAAGAAACTAACAATTGTCTTCAAGTGTTAGAAAATATCTCAAGTGAAGGAAGATTAGACTTGTTCTTGTTGGCTTTACAGGATTAACAAGAGGAAGAGGAAAAATGCATAGAAATAGTGGATAATCCGATTTACTTTGACCTACGTATAATTTTCTCACAATTAAAGTGGTCCAAAAGTGGAATGTGTTGTCTCATGAAAGTAGTGAGAACCCTCTTACTGCACTTTTTTCCAGTAAATGCTGGAAGACTACATGTTAATACTTCTGTAGAAAGGATTCTATTCAGGTATTAGTAACATGACTGCAAGAATCCCTTCCATTCTAGACTGCGTGTTTTTATTACTCCTACAATGCTAAATATTAGTTAAATTGAATGATAAATTTAAAAAGTTGTTTTTAAAGTACTGCAAAAATGTATTAAATCCACAGTACCTGAAAAGTAAGCGCTATTTTCCAAAGCAATGTTAGAGTTCGTTCTCTGTGACTATCCACAATATCCTTAGACTGAATTGTATTACCTGTAAATGATGAGATAGCCAGAAAAATTATGCATAAATTTTTCCTGAAGGAAATACAAACTTAAACTCTTATGTAGCTATTACCTTGCTCGTCATTCAACGGAACTCTGTATTGTTTGAGTACTTGAAGAACAATATCGACATTGTGAATCTTCTGAAGGCGACTTATTGCAGGAATCCTGAGTTTCTTTGAAAGGTTCCAGTTCTTTGTGAGAAGCTCCATGGCTCTCCTATTAATGTTAAAAAGGACATTCACCATTAAACTGTAGGGTTTTTTTAAAAAGTAGACTATGTTGCAGTTTTTTAATATGTATTCCCACATATGAGACAAAGTGCAGGAAAATAGAGTGCTGTTTGTTGTTTTTTGGCCTTTGTTCTGAAAGAGGACCAGCGGCATCTCAAGAATGATGTCTTGACTTATACATGAACTGGATTTAAGTGAGGCAGTGCTGCAGAGAGTTCCAAAGCTATCAGCCTCACTCTCTTCTCCAGAGTCATCCAAGTCCAGTGGCAAGACAAAAGTTAAGACAACTGGTGATGGCCCAGGATGCACAGTGCTAAGCTTGAAGCTGAACAGAGCTGGGTTCAGCTTTCTCCTCTGCCACTGCCTGAACACTCCAAGCAAATCACTTAAGCTCTATTTTCTTCAGAAAGAGGTCATTGGACACTCTGAAGTTAGAGGACCAGGGTTTAAAACCCACTTCTGTTGCTACATACAGGCATGCTTTGGGGCAAATCATTTTTTATCCTCTGAGCCTCAGTCTCCTCATCTCTAAAAAGCTGGACGGAATGGCCATCTCAGGACCCTTTCAGCTTTCAGTCTATGATGCTACTTATCTACTAAACCAGAGATGGGACTAAGCCATGAACATGTCTTCAATTTCCATCACTGGTGGAGGGATTTCTCTACCCTGACAAAATCAAAGACCCTTAGAGGAGTCTAGGTGGCATAGCTGAAAGGGCACTACATTTGGAGTTAGGAAAATCTGAGTTCAAATCTGGACTCAAGCACTTACTAGTGGCCTTGGGCAAGTCACTTAACCTCTGTCTCAGTTTCCTGTAAAATGGGGATAATAATAACACCTACATGCCAGGATTGTTGTGATTAAATGAGATATTTGTACTGTACTTAGCATAGTTCCTGGCATACAGCAGACGTTTAATAAATGCTACCTTCTTTCCTTAAAGTATTCAACTACACATCCCCTAAATCTCTCCAATTGTCCCCTTTAACATATGACTATATCTTTTCTGTTAAAAAAAAAAACTTATGTGGCTCCCCATTAACTTTAGCTTAAAATGCAAACTCCACCGGACTCTACTTGACACTTTAAGCCACAAACAATCTGGCTCCATCACATCTTCCAAGGTAAGTTCACGTTACCCCCTGAACTCTACATTCCAGCCAAACATTCCCTCCTCCTGATTTGCATGCCTTGAGGTTGGAAACCTCAGGCTTGGAATTCTCTGCTTTCTCAGCTCCTACTGTCAGAAACCCTCTCCCTTTCTTTAAGGGTCTCGACTCAATAGACCCTTTCTGACTCCCCCATAAGGGAGGCTTAATGCTATTATTTGGCACAGTGGATAGAGCACAGGGCCTTGAGACCAAAAGCCTTGAATTCAAACCCAGCCTCAGATACTTGCTAGCTGAGAAACCCCAAACAAATCACTTCACCTCTGTCTCAGTTTCCTTGACTGTTAAATGGAAATAATACTACCATCTACCTCCCAGGGTTGTCGTGAGGATCAAACGAGATAATTTTAAAGCTCTTAGTCTAGTGCCAGGCACCTCTAGAGTAAGCACCTATCAAGTGCTTTTCCTCTTCCCTAGTGTTCCGCCTCCATTCATTACTTACTTCTATGTACACTTGCTCTTCCCACCAGCAGTGTAACAACCTTTTTGAGAGCAGGGTCTGTTTCACTTTTGTCTATGTATCCCCAGCACCTAGCACAATATCAAGCATACAGTAAGCATTTAAATAAATGCTTGGTGAATTGGATGGGATTCAGTGCCCTCTTCATTGTGTCTCTGGAATATTAATTGGTCTCCCAGTTTCTAGTCTTTCTTAACAAGTCATTTTATGTAACAGGACAGCTAGGTGGCACAGCGTATATAGAATTCTGGGCCTGGAGTCTGGAAGACTCACCTTCATGAGTTCAAACCTGGCCTCAGACATTAACTAGCTGTGTGATCATGGGCAAATCACTTAACCTGTTTGCCTCAGTTTCCTCTTCTGTCAAATGAGCCGGAGAAGGAAATGGCAAACCACTCCAGTATATTTGCCAAAGAAATACCAAATGAGGCCATGAAGAGGTGGACACAATTGAAACTAATGAACAACAATTAAACATCCTCTATAAAGCAGCTGAAATAATCTTCTGAAAGCATAGGTGTGCATATCACATTCCAGTCAAAAATCTTTAGTGGCTTCCTACTGCCTCAAGGATAAAACATTTCACAACATGAAACCAGCCTGCATTTCTGGGCTTATTTCACATTTTTTACCTCTCTGTAAGATATATTCTATCTTATATAGGATACATAAGAAGAAAACTTTTAAATGACCCTTTTTATACCCTCAGGTGAAAAGGAAGCCAAGTCAATATAGCCTGATGCTATCAGGATGCTTGGTCAGTGGCAAAAGATGCAACTTAAAACCTTATGGCACTGAACCAATCAAGTCTTATGAAAAGATTCCACACCTTATGAGGAAATAGAAAAATCTACAAGAGATGAAGCCACATCTTAGCTTCCTTGGCTAACTGAGAAACTTAGCTCATGTGCCACCTCCTCTATAATGCTTTTCCTAATCTCCCTATTTGTTTGTTAATGCTCTTTGCCTGCTCAAATGATCTCTTATTCATTTATTTATATGCTGTACTGCAACCTGGCCAATATAATTTCCTTAAAGGAGGGAATTGTTTTCCTGATTTTGTCTTTATGTCCCCAAAACTTAGCACAGTATCTTATATGCACATATACACATAGAAGTACTTACTTTATACATTCTAGGTGCCTAACATACATTTGTTGAATTTAAATGGTAAGATTGTTTAACACATATGCCCAAAATTAGATTGCTTTGAGAGGTAAATAAAAACATTTAGAGTGATTTAGAAAATATAGCATTCATTATCAGTCAGACCATCTAATTTTATACGTCAGAATCGAGGGGAAATGGCTGACATTAAAAATGAATGAACGTAAAGCACATATTAAGCACTTATTACATGCCAAACATGGTGGTAAGTTCTAGGGATGCTAATATAAAGGACCATCTTTGCTCTAAAGGAGCTTATACTCTAATGAGGGAGAAGACACGTATAGTGGAGTGGTGGTCAGAGAAGGGAGTTATGGTTCCGGAGCAACAGGGAAGTGCAATGACAATTCCTTTCCAAAGGCAAAGCTAGCACTGATTAATTATAGTTCTCAGAGCAAGAGGTAGAAAATGAGGGTAACGGTAACAATAATACATGAAGACCTGTAATGCCCAAATAATCTCCACAAAATTTCACTAACTAGAGGCTTAAAGTGTTCCAAAAGACAAATTAGAAAGTTCAGAAATTGGCTTCAGAATCTTTTCTCATTTGTAAAACTGAGTAGATATATAGGAACTGGGGAAAAAGGGACATGAAAACAGAACTGGAATGGGGTAACAGAGAAGCAGCTAAGGGGGCTATTTGATGAAACATCAACATCTCAGTTTTCAGGTCAATAAAGTGCTTAACCAGGCCGAAAGAGAGCTTCTTGTATATATAATCTGCAGAGGCTAAGCCAAGAATTTATACAAACCTAGAGAAATGCAAGATTTAAAGATTCAGAGCTGGGAGGATAATCCTGGGAGGCCATCAAGTCCAAACCTCTTGTTTTAGAGATTTGGAGAATGAGGCCTAAAGAGCAAATGACTTGCCCGAGGTCACAGAGAAAATAAGCTTCTAAGGCAGGGTCTGTATGAAGGTCTTCACATTCCAAATTACAAATCCAACATTCTATCCGTTATACCATGCTGCTAATTTCCATACTCATATATGTAAGGTTCTTGATAAACTATACAGTTAAAATTATATCAAGTAAGTGTTTTAAAATGAAGAATAGTTACTTCAGCTTGAGAAATGCCAGAAGCATTAAATAAGGTAACCACCAACCTTCCTGTACTTCAAAGATTAAACTTGTGTGAAGAGCTAAAGTTATTAAAAAAAGATATAGAAAGTTACTTTAATAAATAGTTCAGCAGATTAGACCTCTATCCTATTTTGTTTTGTTTTGGTTTTTACCTCTAGATTATTCTCCAAAGTAAGCACTCTTCTGACACAGCAATTTTCTGCTATGGATGGAGAATTCTTTGGACAGTAATGTCCAGGTACTGACTATCTTCTAACTTCACACCCTATAGGAGGTCACTTTTAAAATAGGCATTGTCACTAAAGGGTTTTATAAGAAAAGAAAAAAAAGATGGGGGGAAGTTAAGAACCTCAATGCATCATTTTTTGAAAAGCATGCATGCCTCTAACTTTTGGGTGATTCCAAAATGGAAGTTAAACCACTGAATTTTAAGACAGAAGTTGGAGACAAATAGAAGGAAACTGTACTATAATGGAATGGTAGTTTCTGACTGAACATTTTTCTTCATTACACCAAATTTCTATTCTGTGCTAATAAGAGCCATAACTTACACAAGACGAATTCCACATTTTAAGTCTACAGCAAGATTTGTTACAGCGAATTCAAATTCATCAAGTGGTGTTTGAATATGACTAACTGGTAATCCCAAAAAGCCCAGGTGGCGGGAAAGGTCACCTTCACCACTAAGGAAGTCTCGTGAAAAAGCCAGAAGAATCTCTTTACTAGCCTGAGAGGGAAAAATACAAATGTTAATATCTACCAATTAAAATATTTGTATAATATTATAACATTGAGTTTAAAATTTTTGGAAATACACTGCAAGGTATTTCCAATGAGATATGCTATCAAATGAGATAGCTAACCTTTTTCAAATTTTGCTTATAAACAATATAAGCAAAATTTGAAAAAGGTTAGCTATCGCATTTAAATTCCAGTCATTTGTCACACAGTTCAAATCAAAATTCCATGTGGCAGAAATATTACCATATTTCTTTAATGTAGGTTATTAATTAAGTTTTAAAATCACTTGAAAAAAATAAACAGTTTAACAAAAACTGCTAGGTAGGCCTATATCCAAAGGAGATCAAATAAAAGTGACAAGTTCTTTTATGTACAAAATTATTTATAGTAGTTCTTTTTGGGGTGGCAAAAAAACTGGAAACTAAGAAGTCCAATAATCGAGAAATGCCTGAATAATCTGGGATATGCAAATGTGGAATACTATTATGCTGCAAGAAAAAAAAGCACATGGAAAAACTTGTTTGGACTGATGTAGAATAAAGTAAGAAAAACCAGAAGGATAACTTATACTATAACATTAATATTTTAAAAAGGATTAATTTTGAGGATTTTTATGGGCTGATAAAGAATGAAATGAGCAGAACCAGGAAAACAATTTATACAATAACAATACTGTAAAAACAAACAACTTTGAAAACTCTGATCAATACAATACAATGACTATTCATGATTCCAGAGGACAATGATGAAATATGTTGTTCATATTAAAGAAAAGTAATTGGTTTAGAGGGCAGAATGAGATATACTTTTGTATACAGCTCGGAGGTAATTTAATTCACTTGGCAATGGATAGTTGTTACAAGAGTTTTTTTTTTCCTTTCTGTTTTCAGCAAGATGAAGAATGAAAGAGAAAAATAGGTTTCTATTAATATTTTTTTTAAACAGAAAAGTGGAAGGGACCTACAGATGTGAAATGTTGCATGCCCTTTCAGATGAGCTCACTGTGTGGTTAGTTATGACTATCTTACTTTGCTAAAAGAAATTGCACAAAATTGGAATAATTAAATGTTAATAATATTTTAAGAAGCATAACGATAAGACTTTTTAAAAAGTCAAGTAAAAAATAAAAATACTCTACAATGATCTGTATAGGTTTGCCAAATAAGATTTAAGTACAAAATAAGTCAAAAGTTAAAATAATTTTCCCACTGATAATTCCCTAGAATTAAATGTCAGCACCAATTAGTGTCTTGCATGCATGATAGGCATTCAGTACAAATTCACTGAATTTTGACCTCAAACCAAAATTGATTTGTTTCTAATAATTAAGTGTATTACAAAGGACAAAGAGGGTTGAAGTGGTAAATAAATAAAATCATACCTTGAATTCTGCATCTTTACAAAAGAGACAAGGATCATGGTCAATAAGTCTAGATAGTTTAGCATGATCAAGAAAACAGACCAGTAGCAATAACTTTTTCAAAGTAAACTTAGACAAAGCTTCTTCATGTCCTTAAAATGAAACAAAAATTAACAAGTTTGTGCAGTGTCTGGTAGAGGAAGCACTTAATAAATTCTTTTTGATTGAATGAAACAATTACTCTGAAATAACATCTTAAATATAAAAATAATTACCATCCCCATAAAGGTGAGGTACAGTAGGATGTCTGTATTCAGCTGCTATATCAGGGTTCCAAAGTAAACGATTCAGAATAAATATGGCCAAACCTGCAACATCACTGTTATTTTCCAAAGAGATCAGTTCTCCAAAAACAGTCTGAAATAAAAATCGGGATTTTTTTTTAGTTCTTTTCAGTTTGCTAAACTCTGTGCACCAAGTAACTCAAAGTACAGCATGCTACCTAATCTGTAGCCAACTTTTAGTACATCCCCATTTTAGCAACAAGCATCTAAAATTTTCATAATAATATATGCATTCCTCCTATCTCCATCAAAAAAAAAATCCAAGTTCTGAGTTATATATGCTGATTTATTGTATGTATTAGATAGGAGACCAAATTATGCCATAAAACAATAATATATAATCAAACACAAAACATAACCTTTGTCTGGGTAAATAATAATTTAAAAGTGTGAAATATGAAGTATCCTTTTTTTAGTACTTTCCTTTTTTTAACAAATGGAATACATCTTTATAACATCTGAACGCTGTATTCTGCAAAATAACACTTTGCTTCCTAGATATACAATAATTTTTATCCTTACCTCTACTAAAATATTTAAATTATTAAAGCGTCTGATCTATTCCATAATAGATACATATAAAATACAAAATAATGAATACAAATAAAATACAAAATTAAATACAAAAACCCCCTCCTGCCATTACCTCTAAACCTATACGTAGCCACAGTGGATTATATGATAACAGCCAGTTGAGGATTTTCTGTCGTTCCCCTGAAATGTGAAAAAGCAAACAAGCTTATAAATAAGCAAGATGACCATTAGGACCACAGTTTAATTAATGAAATCAACTACTACTTTATAAGAAAAGTAAATTAAGAAATGGACTTATATATTTATGTTATAAAATACTTGCAGAGTTTAGCACTTCAAAAAAAAACTACATGGCTTTAAGCGGCAAAGATACAGCTTGCTTAACTCTGATATGAACGTATAACATGAATTACTAATGATTCATAAACATTAAATCAAGGTTTCTGCAGTGTTCTTACCCACATCTTTCCAGAGATGTTTATCCTTCCGAACAAGTAACCGTCTAGCTTCAATCTCGACTTCTAGCTTTTTAATAGCTTTAACCATTTTTTCTGAGGTAAATAAATGACAAGCTTTACGGCGTAATCTATTCAATCTACAACGGGCAGTATATGCTCTGAGAGACATTTCATCTTTTGTAGGTGCTCTTGGAACGCTTATTTTATAATGATTCTCCACTCCCAAAAGAAGAGTAACAGCATTTACTGTCGAAAGAGAAAGCAAACACATGCCTGGTTAGCTTGTCCTAACAAAGTTATGTGGAACTTGGGTTTTAATCTTTAAGTATACTAAAATACTTTTAAAAATACAGAACTATTAGAATGTGATGTTTACTCAAAACAGAAGGCAGTTTCAAATTTTAAATTCTGCTGTTACATATAAACACTTAAAAACATTTACTAAAACAGAACAACACAATTTTCTATCAGATCCCCAAGACATGGTCAATATGTTGAACACTGTCAGTAAAAGGGAGGCTCACTTTTAAAGGAAAACCCATTTCCTTATTATTCTGGTTTAATCAATAGTTTTTGCTTTTACATCATCTTAATTTCCTAAGTCATCTCTCATAACAAAGAGTTCTTAAAAGAAAAAGCAGGTCAACAAAATCAATGAACAAGTCAATCATATTTGATAGTTAGGCAATACTCTCCACCTCTGCAAAGAGGGAAGGGACATCAGCTCTAATCATTAAGATATTATTTTTCATGCTCTGTCAAAGTTTGCTGTCCTGTAAATTATGTCCATTAGTACTCGGTCTTGCCTTTATAGCAATACAGGTTTAAGTATATAATCTCTTATCCACATGAAAGCTCTTCAGAAATTTGAAGACAACTATCACGTACCCTTAAACACTTCTCTTTCTCATTCAAATAACCCTAAACCATTTGTATATGGCATGATTTTCAAAATCCCCACCATTCAGGTTACCTCAAAATATAGGTTAAGGTGTCAATGTTAAATGATATGTCCATAGGCATGCAACTAGTGTCAGACAAAATACAAACACACGCTGCTTCTCATTCCAAAACCAATGCTGTCTGCATTAACGCCACTGGCCCCCTAATATTAGAGAGATGATTTGACAGGGAAAATATTAACTACCATGAACTACATACTATGCTACTATTAAGAAAGACTATGATGGCATTGAGAGTCAGTGTGGCTTCATGGATAGACGGGTGACACTGAAGTCAGGAAGAACTGGGTTCAAGTATCACCTTCAACACATACTGGCTATGTGACCTGGGACACATAACCTTAGCCTCTCAGGGTCTGAGGCAACTTTCTAAAAATCAAAGTTGCACATCTACATTGGTAGAAGTTTCTCATTTAGATCCCCCTATACCAACAAAGTCAAAGATCTACAAAACAAAGAAACATCAAAACTGGGGGAGGGAGGAGGACAGGAGACGAAAAAAGGAAAGGGGTAAGGGGAGGAGGAAAGAGAAAGGAGAAAAAGGGAAAGGGGAAGATGGAGAAAGATGAGAGGAGGGTTCAGTTTGTTAGAAGCCATAGTTCAGTTTTCTGACAAAGCAGAATCATAGTTAACACAAAGGAAACATGAGACGTGTAAATTCAAGGCATCTCCGTAGCAAATGTTCAAACCTAACTATTTATGCCCGACTTGTGACAGAGCCTTCTAAGCTTGCACTGGACCGATCAGCCACACTCAAACACACTGTACCTTGCCCCTGACACCGTGACGTCATTGGTCCTCTTCAAGTACAAAGGATGAACAAGTTCTTCTTAATGTATCCCAAGAACACACTAAAATTCTGCCTTTTAAGTGAAGCCTTTCCTATTCTCCCTAAATGCCACTGCCTTCCCTCTGAGATCATCTCCAATTTGTCCTGTATATTATCTTCTTTGAACATAGTTGTGTGCATCCTGTCTCCTTCATTAGACCATGAGCTCCCTGTAAACAGAGTGTATTTTTTTGTATCTAGGTTCTTTGTTCTTTGTATCTAGGTCATCTGAGTATTCTGGTGCTGATATATCTCTCTTAACTTCAGTCAACTAAAATTCATCTTTTGTAGTACATGTCATAATTTGTTATATATTTTCTATTAATTTAAAAATAAATTATAATGGAACTTTTTAAAAAATCTAATGGAAAATTACATGTTCATATTAAAATTACCAATCCTTAGAGAAAACATATTTAAAAACAGAGACGTATATGATACTGTTTTACCTTGGGAAGTATTCGCTTTTACAGTTAAGTCATCAGGAGTTAGAATGAAATTTAACCACCATGTGAAGCCTTGTTCCTGCTTTTCCTTCCAGCGTTCATCATAAAACATGTTTCTGGCAGCGAATGGCAGGGGGTGCCTAGGAATAACTAAAAATAAACCTTTATTTCATAAAATGAACATTTTTGTCGAAAATAATATATATGAAAAAGAAAGCAATGAGACATAAGACATTATATTAAGGAACAAAAATAATTGTTAATGGGATTATCTGATTCACTGAAAAGAGTAAAAAGAAATGTCAAGAAAAATTGCTAATGGTAAGAAGAGTAGAAGTTTTTTGTTTTTAAACCAGACTTGCAATTTCATCCATGTATAGAGCTCCAAGTAAAGAATTTCCTTTACTAATGAAGATTAACAACTGTTCTGCACCTAGGAGCTTTAGAGTTGCCTGGGCCAGGGACAGAGTGACTTGCCTTTGAGGCTGGTGCTCTATACGGTATGCCATGCTTCTCTGATAGCAATATTAGTCCTTGTAAAATGGGAAAGTAGAAACAACACTTTTCAGTTAGGCTGCCAGATTTCACAAATTTAGGGTAATTTTCTTCAGAAACGATTAATAGCCTATAGAAAACAATAATCTTAATTGGAATTTTACTATGCACCTAAATCTTTTCATGACTAAAGATAAAACCTACCTCAGTGATGAATGTAATTTATCATTATGATTTTTAAGAAATTTTCTTGTAAAAATGAGTATTTTCTACAACCCCTCACAAATAATTAGAGACAACATGAGTTAGAGAGCTGGTGTTAGTCAGAAAAACCAAGGCTCCTGGTCTGTTTCTAATGCATATTAGCTGTATTACCATAGGCAAGTTATTTAACTTCTCAATTCCTCAGGAGAAAAAGACTAAATTACAGATAATTACTAAATGAGCATATCAATGGAAGGGGGCAGTTAAGCGGAACAGTGGATGGAGTGCTGGGCCTGGAGTCAAAAAGACTCCTCTTCCTGAATTCAAATCTGGCCTTGGATTAGCTGTGTGACCCTGGGCAAGTCACTTAACCCTGCCTGCCTCAGTTTCTTCATCTTCAAAACGAGCTGGAGAAGGAAATGGCAAAACCATTCCAGTATCTTTGCAAAGAAAACCTCAAAGGGGGTCACAAAGAGTCTGACATGATTGAAAACAAGACTGAACAACAACAATCAGAAAAAGAGTTTCCATAACCCTAACTTCGACTACTTCCAAATCTTCTACAACCTGGTTTCCAACCTCATCATTTAATTGAAATAACTCTCCCCAAAGTCATCATTGATGACTTAATGGGTAAATGGCCTTACATCTATCCTTATCCTTCTTTATTTCTCTGAAGCCTTTAACACTAACAATTACTTTTCTCTTCTCTAGATATCCATGACATTGCTCTCTATTGGTTCTCCTACCTTTCTGGCCATGACTTCTTAGTCTCTTGCTGTACTGAAGGTCAGATCCACTAACTGTGGGTTTCTCCCAAGACTCTGGTCCTAGGTCCTTTTCCCTTTTCCTTCTGTGCTTTATCACTTGGTGATCTCAACTCCTATCATCAGACAATAGTAAAGCACTTAGCACTGTGCCTGGCACATAGTGGGCAATTAATAAACGAATCCTTCTTTCCTTGCCTCCCTCCCTTCCTTTAATTCAATCATCTTTATACAGATGATTCTCATCTATTTATTCAGTCCAAACCTCTCAACCTCCAATTTTGTCCAACCAGCTATCCACCAGACAATTCAAACTAAACATCCCACAGAAATCTCAAATTAACATGGCCAAAACAAAACTCATTATCTTTTCTCTCAAATTCTCCCCTCTTCCCAGCTTCCCTGTTACTGTTGAACCATTATGCTCCCACACACTCAGGCCTTGGAGTCATCACTTACATTCACCCCACATACTCAATCTGTGGCCAAGTTTTATTGTTTCTACCTTCACAGTATCTCTTGTATATGTCTTCTTCTCTCCCATTACACTTACACATTATGTTGAGAATCAAATATAAAATTTTCTATTTGACTTTTAAAACCTTTTGTAATCTGGCCTCTTCCTATCTTTCCAGCCTCCTTAAATACTATTCCTTCATTGTAGTCTACAATCTAGTAATACTGACCCTCCTAGGACATCTACCTCCCCACTTTATGCCTTTTTGCTTGCTGCCCTTCTTACTCAGAATACTCTCCCTCCTCAGCTGTTCCTCCTGGCCTTCAAGACTCAGCTCAGATCTTTTCCTGGTCTTCCTAATTGCTAGTGCATACCTTCTGAGATTGCCTTCCATTTCCGATGCACTTAATCTTATAGGTATATAGTAGTTTGTATATTGTCTCCTCCATTTGATTATAAGCTCTCCTTGGCAAGGACTGTCTTTGCATACTCAGAACATAGCCCAGTGCTTGGCATCTAGTAAGCAATTAATACTCACTGACTGATACATCTGAATTTTCTTACATGGATGAAATAACAGGTCTAAACTCCCACACTTCCCTAATAAGATTTCAATCAAATTACCTGTCTTTAATGGTTTTATGAAAGTCAAATGGGATTGTGCCACAGCAACAACAGGCTTATTTATTCTGTTGATGACAAAGCCCGAAGTACCACATTCCAAAGAATCTAAAATATATTATTGAAAATCAAAGTTAATGATATAATCAAAAAATAAACCGCAAGGTATTTGATTATTAAGGAGATGAAGACTTTAAAAAAAATCAATTATTATGCAGTGCTCTATAACTACTTACAGTAAAACTCATAATTTCATATACTTACCAGTTCAATTTCTCATTTGCAGATTTAGACAAAAACCTTATTGTCATTACAACCAAGTGGTAATCACAATGCTAAGGACTACTAGCAACAGTATCCCAAAGATACCCAAATTCTGAATACATTAACATCTACTGAGCACCTACAATGTATTAGGCTCTGTGCTAGGCTCCGAAGACACAAGGACAAAAATCAATGCTCTCTGCTCTTAAGCCTACTAGGGACAAACACCACAAAATCTTAGGATCATAGATTTAGGGATTGAAGGAACTGAGGTCATCTAGTCCAACCTCATCATTTTAAACATAGGCATATATACAAAAATACATATAAAGTAAATGAAAAGTAACTTCTGAGAATGGGAGAACTCTAACAATTGGGAGATTATTAAATGCCTTTTATAGAAGATAACACCTGAGCTGTACATTGAAAAGGAAGCTAGAGATCCTAGAGTGAGGAGGACATGAGCATACCCTGTGCAAAAGCATAGAAGAAATTACAGAAAACAGTCAGTTTAGTTGGAACGTATGGTGCTTGTGGCGATGTGCTGGAAAGGCAGGTTGAAGATAAGACTAAAAAGGACTTTAAATGATGAAAAGAGTAATTAGCATTTTGTACTAGAGGCAACAGGGATCCACTGAAGCTTCTTGAGCAGGGGAGTGACAGGGTCAGAGCTACACATTGGGAAGATTATTTTGGCACTGTGGGGAAAATGGATTGTAGGGAGACTGGAAGCAGCAAGATCAATTAGCAGGGTTTTCCATCAACTAGGTGATCAGTAAGCAGGAACTGAACAAGGGAACACAGACAAGATATTATACAAGTAGAATTAGCAATGTGGTATAGTGAAAAGAATGCTTGCTCTTGTATCTGGGGACCTGAGTTTAAAACCTAACTCTAATACTTAATACCTGTATGACTTCAGTCAAATTACTTAGTCTCTCATATCTGTAAAATGAGGAAGTTCAATCATATTGGTTCTAAGGCCCCTTTTAGCTGATGTCCAATAAAGATTTACATAATGTGGAAGTAAACAAAATCCTAGTTCAATGATATTTAGGCGGCTTAGATTTATTCAGTAAAGAAAAAGAGAAAATGTATTTAATAAGCTAACAGTTTAAGGAAAAAAAAATTAAAGTCAAATTACCAAGATCTGACAAAGAACAAGTGGTTTCATTAAACATACACGGGAGGAAAAAAATCACAAGACCGTATTATAGTAATATCCTTTAAAGGGATAATACAGAAACTAGTAGCAAATTTTACTAAAATACCTAAGATCAAAATCCAAAGGAATTTTCCTTGGTAAAGTTTTTTAAAAGCATGTTTTTATTCCACTAACTAAGTTAAGCTCACCAGTTTTCTTCTTCCGGTTTTGTTTCTCTCTGATACCAACATGTTTTGAGGCTGGAGATCTTACAACTGCTTTTTTCGTTTTCACAACAGTCAACGCTTTGGATTTTGCACAAGAAAAATGGATTCTTTTGGTTTCTCTCACTTCCATATGTTCATTAGCTGAGTCCAATGCATTTACATCTTCCAAGTTTCCTTCACTTTTTCTTTTATGACCAACAAAAGCACTTCCAAAGGAAAATGAATTTACTTTATCTTTATAAATCTTTGATTCATTTACAACTGGGTGTATGTTTGGAAGGTAAGCATGAAATGTTTCTGTATTTTCACAATCAGTTATTGTACTAGTAAGACATCGTCTAGACTTTGGGTTATGTGTTCCAGTTCTCTTTCTTTCAGAACATTTTGGCTTACTTTTAGTAACAGTAGTTGAAAGTATTGGACGTCTCTTATGTTGCTCCTTGAAGTTACAGGAAGGATTTTTCTGAAGAGCAGGAACCTTATGATGATTCTCATTTGAAGGGCTAGAGTAATTTAGTTTAATTTCTACTAGTTTGGTTTCTTTGAGGATACCATTTGGAAAGGCTTGATCCTCAGGCACAAACTGTAACACTTTGCTGTTCTTCCAATTAAGGGATAACTTTGAAACTGGAGAATTTTCATTTGGTAAAGGTAACTGTGAAAATTCAGATGTTTCCTGAGATGTTTGTAACTCTGCTATTTTATTTTTTACAAACTGATCTGGTGAAAGAATAGGATCAACTGATACTGGTTCTAGATCTTCTTTTAGCTCATAACTATCAGTTACAAAGGAATCTGGACTTAAAATTGTCCTCTGAAAAAATGGTTTGTGTATTTCACATATTCTTTGTGACTCAAAATGTGCATCTTTTGAATCATCTTTCATGAACTGATCAGGTGAAAGAATTGCCATAGATTTTAGATCTTTATTAGCCAAAGAGTTATCACTTACAAAAGAATCTGGACTTAGAAAAGTTCTTTGGTTTGTCATGCACAGAGCTGAAGGATGTTCTGGACTAAAAATAGGTAATTTTATATTACTGAAGTCCAGGTGACCCTTACCACCATTTTCTTGTACTGATTTATTTACAGTATTATATATATTTTTACCAATTACTTTCTCATTCAAATGAAAATCCTTCAAAGGGCTAGTATCTTGTGCTTCTTTCAATAATTCTCTGTTTACTGGTGCATGAAGAATGGTATAGGTGGTAGATCGACGAATAGAGAGTGGAGTGCCAATCTCATTGGAGCTTTTTTCAAAAAGAGGACTGATGGGTGATACTGGCAATTTATTCTCTTCTGTATTTAAAGAATTACTTCCCAAGAGGGAACAATCTTCCAGTGCAACCACATTTTCACAGGCTTGTAAAGGGCTTCTTAATTTATCATCCTTTTGAGATACATGAAAGGCATCATTAACATTTTTATTATTTGAACGCCTTTTAGAAAGCCTTGAAGAAGATGAAATATCCTTCTTTTTAACAGTATCCCAAAGACTCCTCTGAAAAGAATGCAAAAGACTAGTTAGCTAATTGTTGAAAGTTAATTTTTATATAACATCTACCATATAAAGCACCTAATAAAATTATGTTAAGTAATGATATTAGGATATGTAGGAGATATTAAAGATAGACTAGATAGTCCTTAAGGTAAGAAGATGATAATTTGGGTGTGCTTACTGGGGTAAGAGGGAGGATAGTAGGGAGGTAAGCCATTCACAAATAATTATAAACAGAACATATAAAACGATATAAAAGAGATATTATTTATATATATAATTTTGGTAAGTTAGTAAGTTAATTTTTATAAGTTGAGAGTAAAACAAATGCTATTTTCATAGTTTAAAATATGATTACCTTTTTCTTTTTTGGCTGTTCTGCATTCCCTAATAATATTGCTTGATGTTTCAGAATGTCATTCACAAGAAAAGTTACCATCTCTCGTACTCTTCCTTCTTTCAACGGTGTCCAACTTATAGAAACAGAAACTTTTTCTTTAGACTAAAAAAAAAGATAATAAAGAACACTATTGACACATTATACCTAAATAGAATTTCAAAATTAGATTGCTTTCTTTCCGTCTCAATCCTTTCTTTTCTCTAAAGTAATGAAAGAATGTACAGTTACTTTCACTGTTGCTGATTTTCAATAAAGATGAAGAAAAAATACTGTTACAGATACTAATAACAAATTCAGGAACACAATAAATAAATATCGTGTTAAAACTGATGATGGAAGCAATAGCTAGATTATTTGTATTAAATTTTAGAACTATTTTATAAGTTTTAGGTGAATATATAAATATATATGGTTAACCAAAATGTTAGAGAAAATTCATGGCAGAGCCAAGATGGCAGCTGGAAAGCAGGAATTTGCATGAGCTCCGCCAGGTCCCTCCAAAAACCTATAAAAAATGGCTCTGAACAAATTCTAAAACTGCAGAACCCACAAAATAGAAGAGGGAAGCAGGGATCCAGCCCAGGACAGCCTGGATGGTCAATGGATGAGGTCTATCCCACACGGAGAGAAGCAGAGCCCAGTGCCGATGGCAGCAAGACCAACCAGACAAGGAGCTGGGCGGAACAAGCCCTAGCACCCTGAATCAGTGAGCTGTGGCAGTTACCAGACTTCTCAACGCACAAACACCAAAGACAACAGAGAAGTTTAGTGGGAAAAGCTGCAGGAGACAGAGTGAAAAGAGTTTGCAGTTAGGCCACGGCCCTGGGGGCAGCGGGGGCAGGTGCTGCTACAGAACTAAAGCTGTGGTTACTTCCGGCCCCAGGCCCACCTGGTGGGAGGAATTAGGTGGCAGATCAGAGCAGGAGTGCACAGCCTGCTTAAGATTTTCTTCAGGTCGGGGTTGGATGGTGGTTCTTGAGGAAGGAGGAGTGCTGGTGTGGCAGAGCTGGCTGTATAGAAATTGCTCTGAAATCAATGGCGCACCCCCTCAAACTTAGAACAAAGTACTCTTTACACTACGAGCAGCCATACCCTGCTGAAAAACTCAAGGGTCAAGTAAGTTGTCTGGGAACATGGCCAGGCAGGGAAAACGCACTCAGATTCAGTCTCAGACTTTGGAATCTTTCTTTGGTGACAAAGAAGACCAAAACATACAGCAAGAAGAAGTCAACAAAGTCAAAGAGCCTACATCAAAAGCCTCCAAGAAAAACATGAACTGGTTTAAGGCCATGGAATAACTCAAAAAGGATTTGGAAAAGCAGGTTAGAGAAGTAGAGGTAGGGATGAGAAATGAGAATATTGCGAGAAAACCATGAAAAACAAGACAATGACTTGATAAAGGAGACCCAAAAAAATGCTGAAAAAAATATTGAAGAAAACAACACCTTAAAAAAATAGACTAACTCAAATGGGAAAAGAGCTCCAAAAAACCAATGAGGAGAAGAATGCCTTGAAAGGCAAAATTACCCAAATGGAAAAGAAGGTCCAAAAGACCACTGAAGAAAATACTACCTTAAAAAATTAGATTGGGGCAAGTGGAAGCTAGTGATTTGATGAGAAATCAAGATATTATCAAACAGAACCAAAG
>CM053626.1:262762900-262790860 GCA_028646595.1 Phalanger gymnotis | reverse complement strand
AAGTGGTACTTCAATGCTAATGATTCCCAGATCTACAATTCCAGTTTCTCTCCTGAGCTCCAATCCCACATAACCAACTGTCTAGTAGACATTTCAAACAGATTGTCCCATGATTATCTCAAATTCAACACGTCCAAAAGAGAAGTTATTATCTTTCCCCTAAAACCTATCCTTCTGAATTTCCCTATTTCTCTTCATACCAGCCCCTGCCTTTACACTTGGGGACTTAATTTACATAGTGATGCCTCCTCAAATGTTTACCAACCTCAGTTTCCATGAATTGCACCTTCATGCACCATCTCAGCCACACAGAGGGATGGTCATATCCTTACTCTAATAATAAAATTGCCTTCCACAAGCCATAACTCTAAAATGTCTCTGACCATAACCTGACCTTCCCTCTTCTCTATCCTCACATACCTAAGCCTATATTCTATCTTCACAACAACCTCCAGCCACTCTATAGACACTTCCAATCTTTGCTCTTGTTTCAATGTCTTCCCTTCAAGATCTTGATCATATACAAACCAATTCAACTTTATACTAACCTCTACCTAGACCTATTTTCACTCATTTCTTTCCAAAAGGGCTCATTTTGCTCAACTAAAGGAAGTAACACAATGACCCTCACTAGTACATATCAATCTACTTATGCTTACCTGATTCTCTCATATTCCTTACTGTATCTGTTCCAAATCTTCTCTTTTCTCAAGCTACCTACAAATACCACTACTACCTCCTCCCTGTCAGCAGACAACCTTGAAGTATATACTTCACTAAAAACAAAAAACATAAAAGTCATCTTTTGAGTCTCTTTTCCTCCCCAAAAGAAGCTCAGTCCCCCACTTTGCTCCCATTTTGGAGGAAGAGGTGGTCCTTCTTGACAAGACTAACTCCTCTACTCGTGCCTTGATCTTACGCTCTACCAGCAGCTTGCTCTTCAATCACCTGTCTCTAATTTTCAACCTCTCCTTATCCACTAACTCTTCCCCAACTACTTACAAACATGCCCAGATTCCTCCCATCCTTAAAAATGAACCAATTCCTAAAGCTATCAATCCATTTCTCTCCTTTCACAGCCAAACTCCTAAAAAAGCTGTCTAAATTTGCTTGTACTTTCTCATTTACCACTCACTTTTCATCCTGGATATTTTCCATCTTTACCATTCAATGAAAACTTCTCTCAAAGAAAATAATCTCTCTACTGCTATATCTAATGGCTTTTTCTGTGTCCTCATGACACTAACGATCATTTCCTTCTGAATATTCTCTTCTCTCAGTTTTTGTAACACTCTTTTGTTGTGGTTCTTCTAGTTCATGTTACAGCCCATAACTATGGGTGTACCCCAAGGCTCTATGCTGGGCCCTTTCCTTTTCCCTCTCTGTACTCTCCTTGTACTCATCTCCTATGAGAAATTTCATTGGATCCCATGAGTTCAATTATGAACTCTATGTAGATGACTCCCAGATCTACTTATTTAGCTCATGTGTCTCTCCTGAGCTCCAGTCTAACATCTGATAAACACTACCTTCCTCTCAACTTTTCTACTTCTGTCAATGTCACCACCTTTTTCCCCAGGCACTAGATTCATAACCTAGGAGTTACCCTAAATTCTTTTCTTAAACTCAAACCCTCCTCACTCCCCACATCCAAGCAGATACCAGATTTTAATAATTCCACTTCCACACTATGTCTTGCATCTAGTCCTTTCTCACTACATCATACACACTGTAGTTTAAGCTCTCATTGCCCCCTTGCCTAAACTACTAAAAGAGTATCTTACCTATCCATCATCCACAATGCTGCCATAGTGGCATTCTTAAATGCAGGTCTAGCCATGACTCTTACTGCTCAAGAAACTTCAGTAGCACCCTCCTGCTCCTAAAATAAAATACAAACTCACAATTTTTTTTGGAATTTAGGCCCTTCATGTTCCGGCTCCACCCTATCTTTGCAGGCTAATAACACATTACTCCCCCTTACACACTCCTTTGGAGCCAAATAGGCCTACCTGCTATTCCCCTTACATGGTCTGAAGTTTCCTGCCTCTATACTTTTGCATAGGTTGTCAGTTGCACCTCAAATACTTTCTTTGCTTACCTCTGCTTCCTGGAATTCCCAAGTCCGTTCAAAGCTAAATTCAAGTGCAGTCCCCTACATACAAGATTCTTTTCCTGACTCCCTCAACTGTTAGTTCTCTCCTACTCCCAAGCTATGTTGCGTATATTTGATATTTACTTATTTGCAAATAAAATAATATTTGTAAAGTGCTTAACACAGTGCCCTGCACATAGTAGGCACTTAATAAATATTCCTCTTCCAATTCCAGTCTTGGTTCCCTTTCCTCACCTCATTTAGGGAGACAAATAGCAATTTTTTTAACAATAGCTCACATATGCCTTAGTGTTAGCGCAAAGAACCTATATAATCTCTCTCTGCTATTTTTCAGGTTCATCTGAAAAATGAAAGGACCAGATTAGATGGTTTCTTAGGTCTTTTCCTAGATTTCCTATAAATCTACGATATATAAAATGTGAACAGCAGAACTTACGCTACCTATGCCTCACAAGGGTTGTTTCTATAAAATGTGGAGAATACTTGGAATCATAGATTTTGACCTGGAAAGGTTCTCTAGCCTAACCCCCAGATTTCACAGATGAACAAACTGAGAACAAGAAAATTAAATGACTTGTCCTGGGGACACAAATGGCAGAGCCAGGATTTGACCTGGGTCCTTTGAATCCAAATAGAGCATTCTTTCTAGAATAGCACTTGCACTGCTTTACATTGTCACAAAGAACAAATGAAAGGGTGTAAAATGCTTTGTAAATATTAAAGCAAAATGTAAATGTATGCTATTATTTCATCAACAACTCAGCTCTAAAACTTTCTGATCCCAGACTGAGTCTTAAAAGACTTTAGTAAGGAGAGTACATATTAACATTAATAAATAAATCTAAAAGAATTTTTAAATGAATGATGCATGCTAAGTAATACCATGCATCTTAATAGGAAAGACAATATGAGGCATGTTGTTTTTTAAAGATAAGCAACATCTGCTGGGGGATGGGGTGCGAGGGGGGAACATGGTCTCTACCAAGGGGACACTAAGCTCAAGGTAGGATGGGAGGGCTTAGGGAAAAAAATCAAACTAAAAAGAAGGTTGGGTTTTTTTTTTCAAAGCAACTAGTCTGATTTAAAATATAGGACACATATTGAAATATACTGTTTCGCTAGTTCTTTTTTTGGTAACACCATACATAGTGTAATGGAATTTTAGAGCTGGAAAGCAACTCGGTATCACCAACCTTTAGCATTGTGGACCTTTCCCCTGGCTTTCCTAATACTGCACTCTCCTGGTCCTTCTCATATCTAACCTCTCTTACTGGTTATCATATCATATCAAATATCAGATCATCATACATATAGGGCTCCCACAGGCTGTATTCCATGCTCTCTCTTCTTACTTTCTCTTGATGATCACGTCAGCTTCTGGGGATTCAATTAACATCTTTTTTTTTTTTTGGATGATTCCCATATCTACATCTTCATCTCTCTTCTAAGCTTTAATTCCACATCACTAAATGATTACTGGACAGTTCCTCCAAGATACACTTTGGGCATGTAAAACTCAACATGTCCAAAACAGAACTCATTAACTTCCCTGCTAAATCTTCCCGTCCTCTGAATTTCCTTTTTCTATTGGAGACACCATTATTCTTCCAGTCTCCCAGGTTCATAATCTTGGAGTAATCTACTCTTCCCCCTCCTTCATCCTTATGGGGATAGTATTGGCTTCTCCTTTCTCTAACTTACAGGGCTATTACCCTTCATCATTCTACAAACATAGCCTCCTAACTGGTTTTCCAGTTTTGTACTCCCTCTTCTCCAATTGATTCATAGCTGCCAAAGCCATCTTCTAAAAAACAGGTCTGACCATGTTGCTTCCCTGCTAAAGAATCTTCAATGGCTCCTATTTGCCTCTAGGTTAAAATGACATCTAAGAATGGCCTTCAAAACCCTTAATAACCTGTTTCCAGGCAATCTAGACAATACACATTCAGCACTTCATTTTATATTCCAGCCAAACAGCTTACTGAAATTCTATCTCCTACTTTTATAACTTTTACCAGGCTATCTTCCTGCCTCTTGGAATCCTTGGCTTCCTTCAAGGCTATACTTATATCCTACAGGAAAGCCCTTCCTGGGTCCCTTAGCTATTAGTGTTTTAATACTAGCACTAATTAATAGTGATAATTAATTAGTACTAACAACTAACATTAGTTAATGATTATCTTATGCTATTCGTATTTAAGTAAATGTTAGTTTCCACATAGCATGATATGTAATATAAGTTATTAGCGTTCTAATAATAACACTAATTAAAAGTATTCAGATTAGTACTAATGATTAATGTTATTTATTAGTTAATTGTTATTCTTATTTGTGTAAATGTTAAAATAAAATATAAGTTGCTTGAGGATCAAAGACTGGTTGTTTCTGCCTTTGTATTCCCACAGCGCTTTGCTGCTAGTCAGTCAACAAGCATTTATTATGCACTTACTATGTGCCAGGCACTATGCCAAGCACTGGAGATAGATAAAAAAAAAAAAAAAGAAAAACTAGTCCCTGCCTTCAGAGTTCACATTCCAGCAGGGTGGTGGGAACTGAGGGGAGACAATTTTCAATCACATAAAAGATTATTACAGGGCAGATGAAAGGAAATCTCTCAAAGGGAAGGCACTACCACCAGGGCGGATGGTAGCTGCTTCTTGTAGTGGCATTTTAGCTGAGACTGGAAAAAGCTAGATAGTAGGTGATGTACTTTAAATTAATAATCAATGAATTGAACTGAATTTTATCTTTATTAATTAGGGACTGAAATCTGAGTGAGTCAACCGAGAAGGCTAACATGAGCACGCGTTTAAGACGCCCGTGACAGTTTCTTGTTCTCTCCCTCACCTCGCAAGCAAATCGCCTGAGCTTTCCCTCCCATTAAGGGAGAGGTTTCTCGGAATGTCCCCCTACAGGGACTGCGGCGGACGCTGCAGTGGCGCTGCGGCGGGGGTCTCGGAGGGGAGGGGATCTTTCCGTGGAGACGCCCACCCGCCGTCCTTACCTGCAGCACGCAGCTCTGCGGGGAGACGCTGAAGCCCTTGTCCGCCGCCGGGAGCCGGGCCAGGCTCACTTCCACCACCTCGTCGTTCGGGTTGTCCAGGACCAAGAGCAAGGTCCGAGAGGCTCCAACCCGGACGTCGCCGAAGCAGACGAAGGGCGGTCTAGAGAAATGGCTGAGTCTCAGGAGCACCGGGGAGCCGTCGGCCTCCGCCCCCCGAGGCTCCCTCGACCCTCGAGGCGGACCCAGGCTGGGCCCCGGTACCCAGCCGCCCTCAGCGGCGTCTCGCCCCGCGAGCCTCCCCGCCATGGCTCCCCGGGAGACCCTCCGCCGAGCCTCGCTGGGCCGACCACGCAGGCTTCGGGCGAGGAGAGAGAAGCGGGAGCTGGCCGAAGGGGCCCCTGAGCCTGCTCCGCACACCCACGGGGGGCAACTTCACCTCTGCTGCGGTCTCTCCTAGGGCTCACACAAGAGACGAGTCGCACCCGAGTCGCTGCATGATCTCAAAACAACTCCCTCTCCGGCCTGATTCAAAAAATCCCACGCTCGCCAATCGGAAGCCGGGAGAGGCTCTAGCCAATGGCGACAGGATCTTGGAGAGGCACTGGCCAATGGGGAGGCAGCGACTTTTTTGAAACTGCCGGCTGCCGGCCCCGGGCCGGAGGGAGGGTGGTGCCCCCGGAAGGGCGGATGGAAAGGCTTAGGTTAGTTAGGGAAGCGTATCCAGGACGCATCTTCCAGAGATTGCCGTTGTCAGGGCGAGCTCTACGTAATATTGACAAGCAGAAGTTCCGCCCCACAAATAACCCCATTCTAATTGTTGTTCAGTGGTGTCCGGCTCTTCATGACCCTATATCCTTTCTCGCTTTTCTTGGCAAAGACACCGAAGTGGTTTGCCATTTCCTTCTCCAGCTCATTTTTACAGATGAGGAAGTGAGGCAGACACGGTTAAGTGACTTGCCCAAGGACCTACAGCTAAGTGAGGTCAAATTTGAACTCAGGAACATTCCTCTTCCTGACTCCAAATTCAGCTCTCTTTTCACTGTGCCACCTAGCTTCCCCAGAATATACATCTGGGTCAACTTACATATAAAGAGATTTTCTCTGCAGCAAAATTCCTCTAATGTTAATTAAGGCATGTCCATTCCCAAAGTTTTTTCCCCAATTACCTAAATTTCATCCATAGGACTTCTGATGTTGCATAAGGTTTTATCATCAATCTCTGAATGCTTTCTTCTCCTCATTCATTAAACAGGTTTTCTGAAGAGTAGGAACTCTCATGTTAGTAAGGCAAGAGCTATGATTGAGGATCTTTCCTCAGAGATTACATTTGAGATTTTTCTCCCCATTATGAACCATCTGAAGTACTATAATGGTTGAACACTGACTGAAGGTTTTCTCACAATCATATGTCTAATATTTCTGACCAGGGTGACTCCTCAGATGAATAATTTGTGAATTGTTTCTGAATGTTTTTCCACTTATGTTCCACTTACAAGTGTTCTATCTGTATTCTCTGATCTCTAATAAGGTTTGAAATGAAGGCACTGCTCTATTCATTATATGTTTAGGGTTTCGTTCCAATATGAATCTTCTGGTGACAAATAAGGTTTATTTGGTCTCAGAAAGCTTTCCTACCTTCATTGAATATATAACGTTCTCTACTCTGAAAATTCTGATGGATAATACTGAGCATCTACTATGATATCCCATATTAGTTACAAGGATTCTCTCTATATCCACAGTAGATGTTTACAATTAACTGAAGACTTTCCCACATTTATTACATTTACCAGGCTTCTCTACTGTGTAAATTCTGATATACAGCAAGACCTAGGCATCAAAGGCTTTCCCACATTTATTAAATTTATGAAGTTTTCCTCTAGTATGAATATTCTGATGCAAAATAAGTTTTTAGTTCTTACTAAAGGCTTTCTCTTGTTCATTACCTTTAAAGTTTCACTCTAGTATGGATCCTCTGGTGTTGTTTAAGACTTGAGTAATCACACAAGGCATTTACACATTCAATACATTTATAAGGCATCTCTCCAGAATGAATTTTCATATGTGCATTAAGATAGGAACCTGTAGTAAAATTTTCTTACACTGAATACATTTGTAAGGCTTCTTTCTAGTACATGTCCTGTCATGCCTAATAAGTGATGAATTGTCATTGAAAGCTTTCCCGTGGTTAACTTGTATGAGATCTCTCTCTAGTATGTAATCTTACATGATTCATAAGTGACAGTCTCTAAAGGTTCTCTCACATATCTTACATATACAAGGCTTCTCTCAAGTATGTGCCCTCTCATGTAGTAAGGGAGGAGAAGAAAGAGAAAGCTGTCTTACATACATCACATAATAAGGTTTCTTTCCAGTATGAGAGATCAGAGGAGTAATAAGGTGTGAGCTTGTATAGAAGTCTTTTCTACATTCACTATATTTATAAGGTTTCTCTCTAGTATGAAACCTCTGTTGTTCAGTAAGGTAGAAGTATTGATTGAAGTCTTTCCCACATTCTTCTGTCAATTGGTTTCTAATCTGTGGGTGGCCAGAGCTGAACAAAGCAGGCTAGACACAGGAGAGTCGGGGATCAAACAGAAGCTTAATTTCAAAGTGAGGGAAACACTTGCAAGCAGATGTCTACCTTCCTGAGAAGGTAGGCTTGTGCCTTGTGGCAGGGGTAGGGTATTTAACTCTGAAAACCATAAGAAGGTGGGATCCAATTATTCTTAGGTCTTGAGTAAACTGTCCCCCTATCAGACCCATGTGTGCAAGCATCTTTGGGACAATATAGGCATTCCTGGGTCCTGTGGAAATAGTCTCCAAGTTACTAGAATCGTTGAGCTTCATAATTGTCTCAAGTCTCTAAGGTTGTTGAACTTTGTGATCATTCAGCAGAGTACAGAACCAGGGTTAGCGTGTGGGAACAGGAGTGCAGCCCGTGGTTTGGTTCACTTAGTAGTTACAAGCATAGGCATTGTTAGCATGTCAGGAGGTTTGATTGATGGTTTTCTGCTGCAACAGGTTGGCTGCTTCTACCCCTCAGGTCCCTCAGAGTTAGGGAAGCTAGTAAAATCATAAATCCCTTAGAGAACACCTCCTGCTTGGTCAAAGCAATACATTTTGCCAGAGGGTGAGATCATCCAGAGGGTGAACTCAAAGGATTATTGTTATCAGTTGGATTGGAACCAACTTCAAACCTGTGGGTGGCTGGAGCCAAACAAGCAGAGCAGGTTAGAGTGAGGACACAAACAAAAGCTTAATTAATTTTAGAGTGAGGAAAATGATGTATGCATACAGAAGCCCTCCCTCCTAAGAAAGAGGGCTTAACATGCTATACTAAAGGCAAGTCTTACATACATCCTTGGCTGGATCATGACACAATCATTTTTAGGACTTGAGTCACTTTTCCCATGGGCCCTGTGGGAACAGTATTCTCAAGTCTTGGGGGTCATGCCTTCTCTGTGGGGCATAGAACCAGCTCTGTGATGGGAACAGGAGTGTAATACCTGTCAGTGACAGGGGACAGGGATTATGACTATGTGATTAACGGCCCTGGGAAACAGGAGCTAAATCCCTCAGTGAACACTGGATGCTGGTCCAAACAATATGCTTGGCAGAGAATGATATCATCCTGAGTGCAAAGGATTGTTGTTATGCCAAGCTCAGGGCACACCTGGCTTGCTGGGCTTAGCTCTGGAAAACAGTGTGTCTTCTAACAGCTTGACACATCAAGATGTCTCTCTAATAGGGATCCTCTGTTATTCAGTAACTTGACTGCTGGTAGCTTGTTCCAAATCTCTCCCTCTTATTCCTCATAGCCTCAAGAACCTGATGTCCTGTCTCTCTTTTTCCAGAATGGTTTCCCCAAAACTATGTCTTTGGAGTCCTGTTTCTTCACAGATATTCTCCTTTCAGAGTGCCTCCTTAGTCTCTTGGAGACAATCCTGGTCAAGGCTGAGGGGGATGGGGTTGGGCAGGGTGGGGACTGGAGATGCTCCATCAGAGATTGCAGGAGGAGTGCCTCTGAGGTCCTCATCTGAATGGAGGTGACCTCTCAGGGCTGGACAGCCACAGTCTAACAGGGGGAAATAATATATGGGCTTAGGGATAGGCAAGTTTCTATGACACATCCTCCAAAAGATGACTGTTAACCAGGGTAGGCCCTATATAATACTGGAAAATAGAAGTTTGCTTTCCACTCCCATTTGTTCTCTCAATCACTGACTGCTGAAGCATTTATTAAGTGTTTACTGTGTACAATACACTATGCTAAGACCTGGGATTATAAATAGAAAAAATGTGACAGCTCCCTTTCCTTCCCACCCCTCCCCCTTAAAGAACTCACATTCTAAGGGAGTGGGAAGAAACGACAATACACATGGAAGGTTTCAGCTTAAAGTTAGATTAAAAAAAAAAATCCCATGGTCCTTGGGTCCCAAGGACCCAAGCAGCAAAGCGGATGGTTAGTGTCTCTTCTTTAATATCATTTCCACTGATAAAATCATGTCAGTTTCTGATGTTGAACCATCTGACAGTACCAGGGACTTTGGTGACTAGAACTTTCTCTTAGGGAATTCCTCATGGATTTAGAGCTAAAAAGGAAGAGACATCTAGTTAAAGCCCTTTATTTCACAGATCAATGAACATCGAAGACTGGAGAGATTGTAACTTGAACAAGGCCACAGGTGGTAGGTGGCAGAGCTATGATTTGAACCCAAGTCCTCTGATTCCAAATCTAGCACTTTTCATTGTGCCATACTTCTTCCAGGTCCTTCCTGATGTTCAGATTCCAATTCCGTAATACCCCTGGCACCTGCACTCCTTTCTCTTTATATCTCTACTCAGTGTCTCGTGACTAAGAGAAGTAGCAGGAGCTAGGAATTAAGATTCTTCCCGACATAGATTTTAAAACTAAAAGGAAACTTAACAGCCTATTTAGTCCAACTTCTTCACTTTACAGATGAGGAAACTAAAGTCCAGGAACATAAAAATGAATCCTCTGTGGTCACATGTGTAGGTAATAGCACAGCGATTTAGATATAGAGGACCTGGGTTACAATCCCTGGTTGTGATATTTAATTTACTACTTGTAGAACTCTGGACAAATCCTCCACTTTAGCAAATCTGTAAAATAAGGACCTTTTTTAAGTTGGGACTAGATGATTTTCAAAATCACGTACCGTTGCCAATGCCCAAATCTTTCTCTCCTTCATCCTTGCTGTTGAACTGCCTCTGAACCTTGGGAGTTATATCTGCTCTTGTAAGGTTGTATAAGTGGTAGAGAAGGAGCCTAGTGGTTACTTAGACATTAAATAGAAAGGTATGATTGGCCCATCCAAAGCCTCATCATTCTTCTACCAGGCAGTTTCTGGCTGGCTGAGATTTATTCTCAGCCAGAAATTTTAGTCAGGGCAAAAAAATTCATCCTGAAACCAGACTAAATAAATCCTAAATTGGTGGGGACAATTACTCCTTTTGTCTTCCTGATGCCTTTTTCCTCTGGCTACCCAAGTTGACTTTAACATAAACCATATACCTGCAGAGAAATGTAAAAAGTATTGTCATGCTACTTGTTGAGCAACTAAAAATGAGGGGATAGCCCTTGACCTCCATCAACATTCTTCCTGTTGTTTACCACTCCCACTTCTCCCAACCCCCCCCCCCCAAAAAAAAGGCCTCAGACCAGTGGAAGAGTGAGAACTTAGGCTTAAATCCTGCTTCTAGAGATGTGATTCCTTACCTGTAAATTGTATGGCCTCTAAGGTCCCTTCTAGCTCTAAAGCTTATGATCCTATTCTTAAATTAGTATGCCTTGCACGATTTCTTAGAGTGAATGGTAGGCATACTTCAATGGATCTGTGATCTAATCAATGTAGATAATCCATCGGGGCAGATTGAAGCTAACCAACGCTTTCTAATTTTGAGAAACTCACGTCCTTATCTTTCCAATGCCTTTTCCAAAAAGTTCTTAAGCCCTTGTTGTTCAATCATTTCAGTATTTTGACTCTTTGTGACCCTATCAGCATTTTCTTGGCAAAGATACTGAAGTGGTTTGCCATACCCTTCTCCATTCATTTACAGATGAGGAAACTGAGGCAAACAGGGTTAAGTGATTTGCCCAGGCTCAGTGTCTGTGGCCAGCTTTGAACACAGGAAGATGAGTCGTCCTAACTCCAGTGCTCTACCCATCTAGCTGCTTCTCTCAAACATGTACTCAAGCCTCTCCTCCCAGCTCCCTTTCAACTCCTTTCTGCACCTACACCCAAACTTTTTCTGATGCTTCTTTTGACCTTTTGGGAGGTATTACCCCAGATAAGTTCATTCATGCTAAAGAGGTTAAGCACTATGCAAATTTTATTAGTAGTATGACAGAAAATAATTGACAGCTTGTATCTGAAAATTTTAAATATTTATTGATATACTCATAACTTGAAGACCCCAACCTAAGCAGTTATATGATAAAAATAAAGATAATAGATCATAGGTAAAAGGAGTTGACAAGGGAACTAGTCAAAAGATAAAAAGGACAGAGGTAACTAGTAAAAAAAAATTAAAAGCTAAAGAAATTTCATTCACCCAACATTTGAGTATCTGAACCGTTCAAGGCACTCTGCTTTGACCCTATTTTAAAAAGTCAACTTTTAAATTCATCTAAAAAAGCTTTTCCTTTACCCATTGTAGCTTGGAGGTGACCTCGGGTACTCTAACGTTATGAAAATATAGTTCAAATTCTGGCAGGTTCTACCAAGCTAGAAGATTCAAAATAAAAGCAGGTCAAGAAGCAACAATGAGTTTTTCTCGAAGGATCAGCCTTAGTGACTTTCATGAGAAAGCTTATAATTAAAACACTGGCCCCTAGGTGATGGAAATTTCTGGCCATGAAACAGATAAAAACAGAAAATGTGCCTCAGACTATGCAATTTCCTTGTACTCTTTGCTACTCTTGAGGTTGGCAAAGTGACAGAAAATGTGGAAGAGGCTATTTTTTAATATGATCCATGTCCAACAACCAATAAAACAATAGTATTAGGTTCTGCATCACTAGAGGTCTTGTTTTTATTCTGCATTTAAACACCAAAAAAGAGCATTTCCAAATACAAAGTAGAACAGAAAATGATTGATACGAAACAGCAAACCTCTATGGCAAAGCTTGCTTTTTTAAAATTGTGTAATATATTCAACATGCTACTTTCCAAGCTGTCCTATTTGTCTTTGCCTTCTTCTGAACTTCTGTTCTTTTTTGTGCATTTTCTTTCAAATATTTCAATAACCCTTTTCTTTTTTCACAATATTATTGCTTGCCCTCTCCCCTCCCCAAATGTTCCTTCCATTGAAGAAAAAAAGGGGGGAGGGGACTTGTAATAGATAAGTAATCATACAAATCCACATTTGTGACATCCAAAATTCTACATCTCATTTCGTACCTTGAGCCTATCACTTCTCTTGTCAGGAGATGGGGACTTGCTTCCTCATCGATCCTTCAGAGTTATGGTTAGTCATTGCATTTATCAGAATTCTTGAGCCTTTCAAAACTGTTTTTTGTTACAATAGTTTTTTTTTTCTTGTATAAATTGCTTTCCTGGTTCTACTCAATTCATTCTGGATTGGTTCATACTAGTTTTCCCATTCTTTCCTGGTTTCTATGAAACTCGTTCATCATTCCTTATAGCACAGTAACATTCCAATACATTCATGTACAACACTTTGCTAACCCCCTTCACAGTTGATGAACATCACCTTTCTTCCCAGTTGATTTCTACAACAAAGTTACAATATAAAGAGGTCCTTTTTGTTCTCTTTGGGGGTATAGGCCTAGTATTGCTTGCTCAAAGTGTACACAGATTAGTGATTTGGGGAATATCATAGGACGTCTTCAAACGAAGGCTTGGGTGACTATGTTGCAGAGGGAATTCTTTGGGTGCAAGTTGTATTGAATTGCTTCTGAGGTTCCTTCCAACTGAGATTCTGTGAGTTAACACTACTGCAGATAATGAACCATAATGATACTGATATACCTGCTACAAATGAAACTACAGAGAAGGCATAAGCTTAAGCTAAGTAGAATGATAACTCTTAAGTACTTATAGAAACAAATAATGGAGTTAGTATAATTGTGTGTGTGCAAAGGCAACAAGAAACATCATTCCTTATACTTCATTATTCCACTTTGCAGTGCTTAAGACTAGCAAAATCAAACTACCATGAAAATGAATGTAATTTATGTACCGTCTGTTCCAGCAGTTGGAATAGAGAAATTCTAAAAATTTGATAAGATGCTCCAAAATAAGTAAATACCTATCCTGATACTTTCTTACCTTACAGTGATACTAGATAAGGGGGAAATAGTGAAAACTGCATTGGAAATTATGACTCAGGATGAAGAAATAAGTAAGGATGTCTTTAAAGGCTTGAAGACTACTCAGCACCCTTGTGTCTATACGACACAAATACCTTCTTTAGAGACAGGCTGTTGTGCAAATGCCAAAGTGGTTTCATTTTTATGACGTTAACAGTAGATGCCCAAGATAAATAAGGATGCCCTTGATGAACCCATATCACCAGGCTCAGATAAACTATATCCTTAAATCTTCTAAGAACTGGCAGATGTAATTATTCAGCTGTTATCTGTGGCATGTGAAAGACTCTGGCAAACTGAAAATGGACAGCAGGACCAGAGAAAGGCAACTGTTGTTGAACTTTTCATAAAAGAGAGGAAAATATGATCTGCAAGCCATTGGACAGTAAATTAGACTCAAGATTCCTAGGGAAATTCTAGAGCGTATTATGAAAGAGATGGTTAATAACTAGACAAAGAAGCAATAATTACCATGCTAGCATAACTTCATAAAGAACATGTCATATTACGCTAAATCAATTTCCTTTTTTTTTGGGGGGGGGGCAGAGATTTTCTAAACTATCAGATCATGAAAACCAGATCAGATCAGACATAATTTACCAAAGCTTTTAGCGAAGCATTTGATAAAGTAGTGTGTACTAGTCTTTTGGAAAAGAGAGATGTGGACAAGATGGGGGGAAAAAAATTAAGATTCAGAACCGGTCTGATGGCTGGATTGAAATAGTATTTGTTGATAGTTTTAATATCCACTTAGCAAGTCTACAATGGGGTGCCACAGAGATCTTTGTTTGGCTTTGTGTTTAATATTTGTATGAAGGAATGAATAAAGGAATAGATGGCATGCTCATCCAACTTAAATGACAAAAAGCTGGCTGGGAGAGCTAACACAATGAACAATGAAAGGATCCAGAAAGATCCTGATGGGTGTTGTTAGCATTGAGTTGAGTCCAAGAAGACGAAAATTCAGTAGGACTAAAGATAAATGACTACATTTGGGCTTTTAATTTTCTTAAATAGCATTACAAGATAGAGGTGGAATAAGTCAGTTTGTGTGGAAAAAAAATCTAGAGGTTTTGGTGGACAACAATCTCAGCAAGTCAGTGGTGTGAGGTGACAACTGAAAAAGCTAATTCAATCTTGAGTTGCACTGAGAGACACAGGTTCCAGAAATAATGATAGCTCCCCTGTATTCTGCCTGTATTTAATATGCTCAGTTCTGGATGCCACACTTTAAGGAGGCCATTGATAATCTGGGAAGCATGCAGAGGCAGGGAACCATAGTATGGGCACTGAGACCACACTGTATTAAGATTGGCTAAAGTAACTCAGGGTTTTTAGCCTGGGGAAGAAAAGACTCAGGGGGTACATGAAAACTGTCTTCAAGTATCTTAAGGGCCGATACATGGAAGAGAGATTAAACTTCTGTTTTACCCGAGAGCAGAATGAAAAACGTGAGGTCAAAGCTGGAAAGAGGCAAATTTAGGCTTGATGTCAGGAAAATGTTCCTAACAATGAGAGCTATCCAAAAGGAAATGCGGTGTCTTGGGAGACAGTGGGTTCTCCTACGGGAACTTTTCAAGCAGAAGCTGGATTATTTGTCAGGTAGGTCATAATAAGCATTCTTTTCAGCTATTAGTTGGAATTGATCATCACTTAGGTTCTTTCCAGCCCCTAAAAGTCTTCAATTTTTTTTTCAAAAATAAAAAAAGACTGGTACAGATGAATTTATCTCCAAAACAATGATTGTAGAGTCATATCTTCACCTGAATAAAGCAAGGGTTAAACATCAAATTGGAAAAAGGGATAAAGATAGCAGGTCAAAAAAAAAGACTGATGACTTTGAAAAAATAGGAAAAATGACAAGAGGAAAAACTATCAGAGTTTTTCCCAATGCAAAATAGCTACAAAATGAGACCAAAAGAGCCCATAAACCACTTCAGCCATGTACAATCTCATCAACCACAGGTCTGGCAGCACAGGGCAACCATAGCTGAGAGAACAAGCTCACCTATAAAACATAGAGAAAGAGAATGGAAGGTCACCAGAAACATATCACCTCACAAAGTACTCATGTCAGTAAAGAAGGAACCCATAGTACATTTGGCATGAATCATCCTAAAAATATTTAAAACCTTAAAGAGAACAACAATTAAATGCAAAATAGAACAGATATAGTGGCATTTTTAGTCAACTATTTTCATTTGGGAGGACAGAACCACCAGGTCTGCACTGTAATATGTGAGCACCAAATGTAACTGAGGAAATCAAAATGGTACTATTACCATTTTGACTGTATTTGGCCAAATACATACAAAAGTGATGAGTTTTTAAAGTACACTAGGAACGATCTTCGAAATATGTCAAAGATTACAAAAAATCACAGATGATGCTTTTAGCAAAAGCAAAAAAGTCAACAACAAACCCTTGGCAGCTACAAACCCATCTTGACTCTCCTGTCCCAAGAAAACTGATACATTATATAAACCTTTGCTGAAAACATTAGAACAGAGAATATTCAAGCTTGTTATATACATCAACAAAGCCTCCTCAATAACAATCCATGGTAAGTGACAGATGGTCAAACCACACACCCCAAGGAAAGTATATGAGAACGCCTTGTCCAGATTATGCCATATGGCTGGGCTGGTGGCCTGTGGGGCAGGTGCTGCAGATCTCAGATCAGAGCTGTATAGAAGGAAGTAAGTCAAGTTTCTTTATGGTGCTTTCAACAATGCCAAATCGCTCACTGCTGTGAATGCCTGTCTCTGACATGAATATTCTAATCACTGAAGGGCAGATCTTTAAAGAATCAAGATTACAAGTAGCCTAAATGGAATGATGGAAGAGACATGGTGGGCGTAGTGGACAAATTACCAAATGTGAATTTCAAAATGTTATGTTAAAGAAAACTTTGATAATATTTTTTAACTGTAAAAAGAGAAAGGTCAGTCTTATAGTGAGGACACTATTGACCTAGTGGCACATCATAACTTATCAGATATGACAACACCAGAAGATAGCCAGTGTTTTCAGTAGACACTTTTGCTATTTTTCAGGCATTTCAAGTGTCAATGGACTTTGTGACCCCATTTGGGGTTTTCTTGGCAAAGACATTAAAGTGGTTTGCCATTTCCTTCTCCAGCTCATTTTATAGATGAGAAATCTGAGGCAAACAGGGTTAAGTGACTTGCCCAGGATCACATAGCTACTAAGATTTGAACTCAGGTCTTCCCAACTCCAGGCCCTGCACTTGGCCTACACCAAGTATAGCTACCCTTCAGTAGACGCTATAGGGGAATTCATATATAGGATCATGTATGGCAGGTTTTGATAGAATGCAGGGAAGTCAGTTGCAGGAAGAGAATACCCACTGTTAAAAACTCAAACCTCAAAATTTTTCAACATCAACTAAAGCATTTAGTATTAGATCCCAGTTGAAAGATCAATGGGGTGATGACGAGGGTAGAACCTGTAATCCAAAAAGAAATAATTCTGGACTCTAGATGGACCTGCACACTGACAGCAAAAATAATTCTTTTGATTTTCTTAGGTTCATTCAGTAATTACCAACCTAAAGACTAAAGAGGTGACAAGGGCTCAGATACAGCCATGTCTATTTGCCAAATTATAAAAACATTACAAAAGCCCCAAGATGCCTTCAAAAAAGTAGGGCTTGAAGAAATGACTTAAGGAATGGCCCAACTAGCTAGGAATACTTGCTGTTGTATAGTTCATATCTTACCCCAGAACCTAAAATCAAAGGTAAAATTGCCTCAGATGACCAGTCTGACTAAGGAAATCCTGAAGTACATTCTCCTTCATCTCCTTACTGCACTCTAGAGCCTTGGCCTCAAGTAATAAGGGAACTGTATAAATAATACAGTAATACCACAAGAATCAGGTCTGCCCAGCTGGGAGTATACTGGAAACCAGTTTCATAAGGTAGCTCCAAAGCAGTTAAGAGATTTCTAGGGGTCACTGAATTCTTTAGTGCCCAACACATTTAGTCATAGTCCCCCAATGTGGACCTCAGCACAGATCTGCCCATCCAGCTAATTTTTTGTTCTCTTCACTTTATCACATAAACCATCTACACCACAAATGTTAAGGATTCAAAATTCATTCCACTGAGCCCTTTATACTCAGTGTGGGTCCCCTACCTACCACCTTCCACAATGTGAAATGTATCCATAGGTTTAAACCCCAAAGCTCCTGCTTCCTGCAATCTTCAGCATCCAAAGACTAGTTCTTCCTAGTGAAGAAAATTTAATCTAGTTTTTTCATTTATGAGGTCTACCTAGTTTGCATTTAACTACCCAAATAAGTCAAACAATATTTTGAATAATTTTAATAAAAATAAAATGCAAATTATGAGAAAATTAATACAACTTTGCAGAATTTACTTGATTTCTACTTTTCATGGTCTTGTAAACTAATGAAAAGTCATGCAGATGTACTGCATTTCTATGTTAATAAAATTTAATCCATACTGCAATAAAAGCTGGGAAAGGCTTAATTTGGATAAAAAAAATCCCAAATTTATTTTAAATTCCAAAGCAAAACAAAGGATTGATTTAAATGTACAGTACACTTCCTAGTCTTCAGAGAAAGGCAAATAGTTTTTGCTAAAGACACTTAAAAACATAAGACAATCTAAATATCTACAAAATTCACAAGATGTTTTACATAGTAGACAACAAAACAGTAGCTGTAGATATTTGCCTTTTTGTTTAAAAATGTTTTAAATGAATTCTAAACAAAGTTTATGATGTAGGTCTGCAAATTAAGTTAGAATTTAACAAGTATTTTCAACTTTAATGCAGGTCATAAATCCCTTTTGCAAGAACATTCACCATAAAACATGGAGACAGGGCAGTTAAACTCAGGTCTACCTCTACCCCTTTTTTTGGCAGTAGTAACTCACCAGATCTTAAACATATTTTACTATAGAAACAAAACAACATTCTGTTACTGGAAAATAAAAATAGATCCCCTACTACATTAGAGTACTTTTTTCTGTCATTTTAAGCAATCAAGGACACAAGGCAAGGAAGAGAAATAAACAGATATGTAAGTATCTTGCATTAAAAAAAATGTTCTAGGATCAATTTAAATGAAATTATTCAAAATTCCATCTTAATTTAATCATGCTTCCCAAGAAAGATTCATGTACCTGAAAATGGATTGTTTTAATGAGAGAAAAAAAAACAAATTTTGTAGTTATAACAACTGCTTTTGATTCATCTTGGCTCTGAATGTAGTCCATAATTTCTCTTTCCATAAATAAATGAAGAGATCAAAATGTCTGCTGAATGTGACCTTAAATTATTTTTGGATTTGCTGAAGCCTTAAAAATCACTATACATCATTTCATTTATCTCTACCAAATCTGAACTGCCCACCTCCTATACAACCCACCTCTTTTTCTATTGCTTCTAAATTTCTAAATGAGGAAAAGCAGAGAATGTAGTTATTACTTTACAATAAAGAAAAAGTCAACTTTAAGAAAAAATTATGTATGCCAAGACATAAATGAATATGTATTAAAAAGATGAGAATATAAGAATTTCTGTACTTAATAGTATATATGCACAATTCCCCAAAACTATCCATAATTCAACCTAAGTAACAAGTTTATTTAAACATGTTTATTATATTTTTGAAAAATGCTATTTTCCTGAATAAACACTGAGATTTTATTAAGATTCTAAATTTGGCACGGGTCATAAAATAATTCGGACACTGGCACTTACATTTACAAAGATTTGTATTTCTTCCTGAGCTTGTCAACTCAAGTTGTCTGACCAATGGGATATTGCTACATCCAAAAAAAAAACCCACTGTAATTTCCAAACATAACTCTTTTCCATTTCAGTTACATCAAGATGGTGTGTAGGGCAGTTGCTAAGTTTAGAACTATGTAGTTATGATAAACAGACCATGTGATGAACTAAAAAAGACTTTTCTTATTTAGAAGATTACCTTTGAGAGATATGCCTAATAGATTCCTAGTACCTATAAGGCTATAAAGATTGAAATTATGTTGAAATCATAAAAATGAATTTTAGTAGTAGCACTTTGTGCCAGTCTAACTACATAAACCTCAGATAATTTGCAAAACTCAGTGCCTGACCTGCAGACAAGATAAATCATAGAACTCACTAAAACATAACAATATCGATAGACAACTGATATATTTCTTATTCACCAACACAACCTATCGACCAGAAGGAACATTCAGCAACTATAATACACAAAAAGGCACATAGCAATCAATCAAGAAAAGATCAGATTTAAAAGGACACTATCAAAGAGCTTATATACAAAATCTGACCTCTACTGAAAGTGACAAAGTAATTTGGTGGCAAAAGCGCACGAGCTAATAACTGTTATATATTAAGCAGTAAAATTTTGTAGCTTTTCGCAAAAACTCTATGAAAGTCAAGGCTACTTATTTATTCCTTAGCCCTTTATCTAGCAATTTATAAATAGCCAGATTATTATAATAATTACTATTATATTTGACAATCTTTCCTGGATTGATAATGTATCAATTTTATGACCTATCAGTCTTTGTTTTGGTTTAGATCTGTGGTTTCAGGAGGAATGCCCTATGGGGAGTGTGAGGAACCCCCAGTGAGGAAACTCCCTCTCTAACAGAGAGCCATAACTATTCTGCAAATTATAGTCCTAAAAGTTGCCTGGGATACTGAGAGGTTAAGTGATTTGTCCAAGGTGACATGCCAGTATGTGTCAGAGACAGGATTTCAATCTGAGTCTTCCTGGCTCAGAGATTGGCTCTCTACTACTAAGAAACAAAGCAATGAGGAAAACACCAAATTAAAAAGCTACTCAGGTTATTCTAAAATCTACCTTTGCTATTTCAATTTAATGTAGAACTAAACCTCTGAATAACCTCCAAGTGTTCATCTTTAATTTTGTTGGTTACTAGCCTTGCTAAACTCTTATTGGCCTAAGGACAACTCACAAATTTAAACCCTAATTTTATTCTATTCAAAAAGCAGAAAATACCTTTAATTGAAATTTTAAATTAATAGTAAAAGGCAATTTTTTTCATCAATGGAATAAAGAAAATAAACTTGTAAATTAGCATTTGATAGTGTCCATTTAAGAGATTAAATGACTTGAATCAAACTCTAATCATTCTGACATATTTTGCAGAGTTTGTATATATCCCCAAAGTATCTTCTGCTCTTATTTTCATAGAATATGCACGCATAAAATGCACACACACACACACACACACACACATACACACTACATGCTAATGCTCACTACTGATGACAAACATTAAATATAACTCAGTAAACTAGGACTTCAACTGTGCTTCTTTGGACAAGTCCTTATTCAAACAATATAGAATTTAAAGTCTCTCCATTCTATTTAAGACCTACTAGGATCTTTGGTGTTTTAAAGTCAGAATCAACTAGGTTGACAAATTTTTCCATATGATAAAATAGTCAACTTATAGTGCTAATTAAGTGCTAATTTTTCTTATCAGATGAATGAATATTTAAAGGCTAAGCTGTGTTTCTGGAATGCGAATTTTTGAAGGAAGTTAAGCAGTTGTAGTACAGAGTCAAAAATTTTGACATTGTTACAATAATATTATATTTAATATAGCATTTCTCCAAAAAGCCTCCAAATATCTGAAACAGAAGGACAGCTGACAAATGCCATCTTCATTGCATTTCTCCTATGCCATAATATCATCTTAGAAAGTTTGTTCAGTTTACCCAAATCTGTAAGGTCTTCAATAATTTTTGGATTCCTTAGAACTCTGGGAATAATAATAATAATACATAAAATAGATAATAAACATCTCTGCATGGTACATTGGAAAGAGAACCAACCAGAGAAGGCATCAGAACACACGGGTTCCCGTTCAGTCACTTGACAAAGGTTTTGGGAGAATCAGTTCACCTCTCTGCACCATTATTTTATCCGAAGTAAAATAAAAGGAAGGGGTGTATATAACTGGCCTGATTATATCATAGGGCTTTTGTGAGAATTAAATGAGATAATGTATTCAGATTACAAAATGAGATAATGTAACTATTAATTGTAAAGCACTGTACAAATGAAAGGTATTGTTGCAAAATCCTAAGAGACATACTTCAATTCACACCATATATGCACTGCAAAACAAGTTTTATGTAAATAAAATCATAAACCAAATGATAGTTTTTAAAGCATTCAGGGAAAGTCATCATTTAAAAGGAACCCTGTTGCAAAAATTTTATAAAGCAAAAAAGTCCTTTATAATGTAAAATTTAAAAATCACCTTCTTTCTAAAACTTCAAATATCTATAAATTAGGAAGGGCAAATCTATAGATGAGATTTATTTCTGTGATATTAATATTTTAGTTTAAATCAACAAATAATCTGTTAAATATTGAGTCAAAATTTAAATGTTAATAAGTCTACTTAGATCACAAAATCACATATTATTAGCTCTTGAAGGGAACTTTTAGACTATCTAATCCAAATCCCTTATTTTATAAATGAAGAAAGTGAAATCGAGAATGAATTCCTAACTTAGATTCAAAGGCAGAAAGTACTTCAATTATCCAATTTTCAATTACAAATTTGTTTCCATAGTCAGAAAGAAGGCTTTTAAAAACAGGATGAATAAAAATAGTCTAAGGTAATTATTGCCAAACCCTGATAAAGAAAAAATTGGGGGTAGAGGGGAGAGAAGAGCATATAAGCAGTGTTTTAGTTTTCTGCTTTCATTCTCTATTGTTTTTGCTTAATTTTCATGAGTAGGCACATCTGTTTATGAACACTCCAGTAAAATACCTCAGTTTTTCAAGTACTTCACTAAAGAATGTTCTTGGCCCTTCTAGCGTGATAAACAATTCCATTATTTTATTTATGACAGTATGCAAGATCTGGCAGTTTGCTAGCAAGTCACTACTATGATACTGGTGAGAAAAAAAATTTTAAACTACTGAAATTTTTTCAAGTAGCCTCAAATACTTTACTTACATTTATATATAAATGCTATATCAATTATTAAATCACTCAAATCTCTTGCTGGTGGCCTATATCGCTTATTCTCACTATATGATTAGGTTCATCCTCCTTTCTGGTCATCTATATCCTTTATGCCACTTCTTCGAAAATTCTTCACTGGTAACTGATGAAGCCTACTCATGCCTACCACACTTACACATTTTACCTAATCATTAAAGAAATTTCCCCAAGGAGTTTTACCAGGCAACATTTTGTTAACCTAATTCAAGTTTCTATACCTACTTCAAAGTAATAGCACTGTATTACTTTAAAAATACTATATAATTCAAGATTTACCAACTTATCTTGGCCCCCTATCCATTATTTTGAAATAATAAATCATTTTTTAAGCCAAGTTTTTTACTACAACTGATATTCTTCCCTCCTTATTTCCTGATCATAAAAATGACAGTAATGGATACTAAGCATAAAGGAATCAAAATAAAAATTTTCTAAATATAAACTATGATGTACAAGTGATATATTTGTTTGCTTTTAATAAGGGGAAAGTAGCATTCAGCAGACGATCACAAATTTTAGGATTTGTCTTAGTTCTTTTGCTATTGGTTAAACATGAAAAATCCAGGCTCACTACTTTCAATTTTTAGAGCCTCAATTATCCAAGATAAGTAGAATCACAGGATTACAGGGTTAAGGGTGGAAGAGGCCTTAGAATCTAGGTATCCCCAAGATATACTCCACCCGCCAAACACACTATTTTGCAGATCAGGAAACTAAGGGCCACTAACTCAACCGAGATCATACAGGTAGTAGTTAAGTAAAGCTAGAATTTGAATTCAGGCCCTGACAATGCAGTGTTCTTTCCATTATACCATAGTGTTCCTCCAAATGTGTCTTGGCTACTCTAAATTAAAAAAATTTCATTATCTAGCCCTTTAGGGAAATGAAGACAAAAGCCAGAAGTTAATTTTTTTAAAAAATAAGGCATCCAATGGTAAAATCCAAAAAATAAAATTAAGCCTAAAAGAAAAATACAGATATAGAACTTGTTCTCCTTCTTTTATATTTTTTCATCTTGGATAACCGAGGTATGTTTCTATTTCCACACATTACCTTACTACCTGACCCTATAGCATTAGTCTACTTTTTTATTTTCAGACTGTCAAAAAGACCAATGAAAAATATGTGCTAGAAATTATAAAAATATGAAAATTAAAACAAGCTTCAAAGTATTTTTTATAATCTCAAGTGCATGATTCTAATAAGAAAAACATGCATTTGGGACAAGAGCATATGAATTTCAGGCTGGAACAAAAAAAATAGCTGATAAGCTATATAGTACATTCATTTACAGTCTCTTTAAAGGCTTGTTGAAACAAATTTTTTTTTTAACTTGGAGGCTAGAGGAGGAAAATGAAGAGGAAAGGAAGAATGAGATGAAAATGAAGAGCCAATGATGACAAAAATATATCTAAGAGCTCCTGTATGCGAATCTCTAAAAAACTGTATCTGAGAAAATATTAAAAATTAAGATCTAAAAGATTTTAAAATATTTAAAAATTATAAGATATACACTTTAAATATTATGCACCAAAATATGTCCACATAATGTCTTCTTTGCTCTTAAACTATACACAGAATCTTGGAGGTCAGAGAAAATGCAAACCATAGTAGCTCTATTAACTTAAGAGCTATCAGCTACTACTTGCGATTAGCATATAGCCATTAAAATTTTGTGGAATGTTTAGGTCTCATCATGAGTGCCGTTCACTATTAGCAATATTTTGTACAGCTGTAGTGTTGTCAAGACCTAATAATGTTCCAAGGTAAGACTGATCTCTAGGATCGAGCATTTGTTCAGGTCGAACTGGATGAACTATATTCGTAGGCTGAGGAGTGAGAGTATACTTTTCCAGAAATGCCAAATCTGTTGCTCGTGGATAATCTGTCGGCTGTGTCTGTGTAGAAAGGATGCCCTGGGAGGGTGGTGGAAGTGCAGTGGTATGGCGCACCATATCATTTTGAGTATCTGGCATCTGGACTGGAACCAATGTTACTGGGACACAGACTTCACTAGGTACACTTGGTAACATCGCTTTGGATTCTGAATATTTAGGCTGCTCCATATATTGCTTAGTTTCTGTTTGGTAACCTTTCCCATCAGAAGCATACTCTATTGGTAAGGATACAAGTTTCTCCTCAGAAGTAGTTAGTGGTTCATCTGGAGATTTTATTCCATGCACATGGTCAATGTGGTACTTTAGTTTGTCCTTCCGCTTAAATGTGGCATTACAATGCTGGCAGTTGAAGGGTCGAGCATCAGAATGAATAACCATATGTTTTGTTAAAGTTTTCTTAATTCTAAAAGATTGATTGCAAATTTGACATTTATAAGGCTTTTCACCTATGAAGAAAAAAATATATAATATTAAGTATAAAATATAAATTTGTAAAATGTATACCAAATGAGTATGGACTCTTAGTAAATCTTGTTTTCAAATTTTTCATGATATAGCTGTCAATACAAACTGATATGCTTTTTCTTGAATGCTTTTATTTCCCCTTCCAATCTGCAGGTCAACAAGAGACACTTTCAACACTAACACTCAATTAATTATCACTGAGCCAAACCCAAAGGGAGGGTGGGCTTAGGTTGCTTCTTTTGATCTAAATAATTTATCTCCAGTCTCAGTGGAGAATCAGAGAAGAGGAATGGGATTTCCATTTGTTTTGGAATCATGTTCTTTTACTATTGTTTCATTATTTTATTTAAAATGTTGTGAGTTGCTTAATAATTGGATTTATCAATGACTAAATAAGAATAACAAAAACTCAGGGCGGCAAGGTGGCACAGTGAGTGGAGCACCGACCCTGGAGTCAGGAGGACCTGAGTTCAAATCCGACCTCAGACACTTGACACAATTACTAGCTGTGTGACCTTGGGCAAGTCACTTAATCCCAATTGCCCTGCCTTCCTGCCCCCCTCAAAAAAAAAAGAAAAAAAATAACAAAAACTGTTTTCCAAGTGATTTTTCCATTGTTTGCAATGTGGTATTAACTGTGGAAAACTGTTCAAAAGGAAGATATTTCCAAAAAGGAAGTTCCACAGCATAGCCATATCAGTGGTGTCAAACTCAAGAAGAAATGGAACTCCCCAGGACAGCATAATGACTTCAAAAAAACATATATTAACACTATGTTTCACTGTGTTTCAATTTACTTAAATATTTCCTAATTATATTTTAAACTGGTCAGGCAACACACTCTTTCAAATCTTAAAAAATGTTCAATTTTATAAACATAAAATCAAATATGTTGATCTGATTTATGTCCCATACCAGGAATGTCAAAGTCAAATAGAAAAGGAATGGGATGGACTAAACTGCACATTAAGGATCTCCGTGGCCTGCTTACTGACTTAGAAAACATTTTTGTTTTGTTGTATTTTTATTTATTTTGTCAAATATTTCCCAATTACATATTAATCTGGCTCATGCCACACATGAGATGTAGCAGGCACTGCCAGAGCAGATGTTTGACACCTCTGTCCTATACAGATTTAACTGAAAAATCATGTTTCAAGCTGGTATTTAGTTCTATCTTATTTATAAAGCCTATTTTGTGTACCCCTCACAGACATAAAAAATAGCTTGTTATTAGTCTCTAGATAATACTCTTTGTATAATTTGAAGTCACCCCAGATTAAGCACCTCTGTCCTATATCCTTTTATGTCCAGCACTTAGCCCCGTGTTTTGCACATAGTAAATGGCTAATAAATGCTTTATTTATTCATTCACTCTATATGCCCTCACATGAATTCTCTCCAAGTTCTTTACATCTGTCAAGCAGAAGTCCACAAATGGACAAAGTACTCACTATTTTGGCCTAGCTAATGTTGAGAATCATTAAAACATCACAAGTGTAATGTTTTATTAATATCTCTATTTCAGCAAGGCAATGTTATTAGATCTGCCTTTAAAAAAGACCAAAGTCTAACTACATTAGTATCACTTTTTGGCTGTACATATAACTCCTCCTCCCCATTTTTTTAATGAAACTCCACTCTTTTTCTCCCCTAAATTTAGCAATAAAATTGTTGTTATTGTTCAATTGTTTCAGTTGTATCCAACTCTTCATGACCTCATTTGGGGTTTTCTTGGCAAAGATACTGGAGCAGCTTGCTATTTCCTCCAGCTCACTTTATAAATGAGGAAACTGAGGCAAACAGGGTTAAGTGACTTGTCCAGGGTCACACAGCAAGTAAGTGTCTAAGACCAGAAAAGAACTCAGGTCTTCCTGATTCCTGGGTTGGTGTCCTGCCCACTGAACCACCTAGCTGCCTATAGCAATAGCATAGTTAACTGCAAATCACAGATTAAAAAACAGTATAAATATTTTATAAAAGGTGTTTAAAATTTAGCAAAAGTCCCATGTAAAAGTAAAGATCAACTAAGGAACACAGTACAAGAAAAAAAGGTCCAACATATATTTCAGGAAATCATATTATCCTTATGTTCAAGTGGAACAGAAAAACAGAAAGTGATTTTTGAAAACTGAAATCAGCATTCTCCCAAAGATACTGACAAAAGCCATGATCGGTCAGCACTATTACAAAGTACACAACAAAGCATCCTCCCAAGAGACTACGGGCAAAACTGTAAGAACTACTTTGCACTGCTATTTAAAGAGGAATATAGTAAAAGAAGCAAATAGCTAAAGCAGAGACCTAAGAAATGCCCTTAAAAATGGTTAAAAGAATTACAAAAAGACACTTAGAAAAAATAAATGAAAACAAAGAAGGGTAGCAACTGACAGAGATAGACACATTGGAGAAAGAATAACCCCCCAGCCCAAACGATTTTCTCTCTGCAAATCCTTTTTATAATACCACTGAAAAACTGAAGACATACAACAAAAAATAAAGACGACCATAATATAGGCTGCTCAAACTAATGACATTAATATAAAGACAAAAATCTCAATCGGAGTAGGAATTATAACTGAGAAAAGCATGGTTTACATGATCAGGCTTCATTCTTGATTAAAGTACACATAACCTACCCATTAAGTTTTACCTGAATGTGTCCTAAAATGCATTTCCAGACTTGATTTCCCTTTAAAAATTTTCTTACAAACATCACACTGGTGAAATGTTGCTTTGTATCTAAAAAGTAGAAAAAAAGGTTACATTAAAATTTTTCCCAATAAGAGCTTAATAGATTCATGTTAAATATGCAATAATTTAGATAGCAATCTTTTGAATGTTCATATTATTAAAAAATAAAAGTTAGATTGCAAAGGAAGGTAAATCTCTTTAGAGCAGTCCTCCATTTTCAGGGTATGTCCTCTCAGGAAATGCCCATGAAGGGTTCACAGTCATCGAAAAATTTAAATTAAGAACATACGTACAAAGCACTGCTGTAGACTCAAGGGAGAAAGATGAAGAAAAAGTAGTTCTTCCCCTCAAGCACTGATACTT
>CM053626.1:262710775-262754783 GCA_028646595.1 Phalanger gymnotis | reverse complement strand
GGAGGGGAGGGCAGACTGGGGAACAGGGCAACCAGAGTGTACGCCATCTTGTAGTGTGTGTGTGGGGGTGGAAATGGGGAGAAAATCTGTAATTCAAACGCATGTGAAAATCAATGTTGAAAACTAAACATATTAAAAATAAATTAAAATAAAAATAAAAAAAAGAAAAGAAAAGAAGTTTTTGTAAATATTTTCTATTTCCTACATCATCATAGTATCCCATGTATCCCTCTCCCTCATCAAGTATTTATCTTTATGTGAGAGATGATCTCTCAAAAAGTGACGCCCCCTCAAAGGGTTAATAATTTCTTATGCCCCGTTCTTTTAAAATATACTCGTTCATACAAAAACAACACTCACAGCAAGCTAATTTTGTGAAAACATGTTTATCAGCATATCCCGTATTGTACTCAATTCTCCCCAGTCACCTGGACCCTGTTTTTGAGCACGAAATAGAAACAAATTACTGAAAGACTCCCCCCATTCCTTGTCTGCGGTTTTTTTACTACCACCCTGTGTACCTTATTCCCTTATATGGTAAACAAACAGCAAAGCCTCCTCCATTGCTGGGTGGATTTTCGTGAAATACATTGAACACCCTTCAGCCTAGCCAGTGGGATGAAGGGGGATGGGGTTGGGGGGGGGGTGTCGCATTAAGGATAAAAGGCTGAGAGTGCGACTCCCAACTTGTACTTCCTGTCCGGTGCTGCTCTGACCAACAAGGGGCTGTACCCTTTCTTGCAAGAAAGTAATAAACTCCTTTCTGCTTTCAAGGTATCCACATCTTTGTATTATTTTTATTTGAGTAGTGGCCTTTTGTCCCCCACATTTATAAAAACCATATTTTACTACAATTTACATAGCTTATTTTATAACCTGAGGAACTTTATTCTAATTACAAACAAATGTGGTTTATGGGAAGAAAAGAAACACTAACTCCTATTAGATAAATTGCTAGAATAAATTTTTTTTTGCTACTTTTGATATAAAAAATAATAAAGTGAATGGATGAAATGACTAAAACCATACCATTTTTATTTTCCTTAAATTGGATGAAATTCAGAGATGATGAAAAGGAAACTATTTTAAAATGCTGACTTACAATTCTTAAAACAATATTAGTAATGCACACACACGTTTATCTTCAAATTTCTCCTAGCTATTTACCTCCATCCCTCACCTCCCCCAAAACTCCCTCATACACATGAATTGTAAATATAGTCAGTGATTAGCATCATGAAAAAGGCAGATGGATCATGATTAAACAAGGCACAATTTTCTTAAGAGAATGGAGAATATTCCCTAGAATACAACATTATCTACTAAATAAAAACCAGACAAAAACAACATGGAAACTTCCAACATAGATTTATTAAGTTGACTGTGCATGAAAGCTTTATTAGCTACGCACATATACATAATGTATGTATATATATGTAATATGTGTACACCTATGTGTATATATATGCACATATAGTTAAGTTTAATTTACCTAGAATAGCATTTCTAGCACAGTTTGTTCTTAATGATGTGAAAATATTTCATAAATTATATTTAAGGATAGCTACAATATCAACAGCTGCAAAGTTATGAAACACAAGGCTGATCTACCTTCATAAACCTGTGTACACAACTAGCACAGTTAGGTCCCACAGAGTGCTCAAGAAATGGTTTTTTGCTGCAGTTGGCACTAAAACACTAAAAAGACACGCACACACACGTGACAATTTCATCTTGGTTGGCTTTATCTTACCTGTATGAGCTCCCATGGCGAAAACTCTGCCCACAAATACTACACAGATGTGGTTTTTCTCCACTATGAATCCTCAGATGTTCTTTTAAGGTAGTTCTGTATTCAAAAATAATGCAATGTCATTTAATACCATTTAATAATGTTGTTTATAAGAATCTCTCCTTTATAGACTAAAGTTTAAAGAAAACAGCATCTTGATATAAACAGTTTAGGGACTGTTATAACAGAAAGCTGAAGAATCTATTGACCAACTATTCTATCAGAATATTTATGATGAAAGTGAATCTCTACATGCATAAAGATGTACTAAAGATGTAAGGGGAGGTAATAAAATGAGTAACCAACCCTCTCTTCTGCCTACTATTGCAAATACCAGTTTTGTCACTACCAGTGGCTAGTTTTTTGGATCTAGTTAATTGAAATAACTATTGTAAGACTTCAGAGACTACAGTTGAAGACGTACCAACAAATGGAAATAGTTCTTTGGGTCTTACCTGGTACATCATTGTGTAGACTTGGTACTAGGTAAGACTCATCCATCCTTTTTTATTAAGAAAGGATTAAGATAATGATGAAAGAGAAGAGGTACAGGTTTAACTGAGGAGCAATCAGGTGGTAACTGGGTTACTCGACAATTCTAGAACATTAGCCCAAACTGTATTTTTATATATTTATGATCTTTTTCCCCCTTGTTCAACATTCCTATAAATATTACCTGAGTAAAGGGATATGCTGATAAATTTTTAACAAAAGGTTATGAAAACACATGACACTTTTTTGTTTAATCTGCATTACTAACACTTGCTACATTCCTTTCTTAAATATAGACAATCAACAAAACACTGAATCAAGTTCACACTGAATATGTAGCAATCCATACTCCAAACCCTGTACGAGCTGGCTCCAGCACAACCCTGCGCCCAGGGATGAAATTCTCTTAAAGGCAGTGAGGGAATTGGTTCAGGAAGCTTGTTTGATTTCCCCTGAATATTAATTAGCATTAAATTGTTTTTGGCAGACTTCAGCTTAAAATTGCAGCGTATATTTCAGTATTATTTTTTCTTCCACATAAGTCAACAAGCATTTAATAAGAATTTTGGCCAAGCACAAGACAATCATCACCAGTTATGAACAGTCACTGAGTGATTTTTTCTAGCTAAAGCAACTCATCAAAACCATCCAAGAGGGTTGATATATCCTGACAGAGTCCAAATTAACACCAACAAAATAACAGATGCTTGAAGTACTAAATAAGAGGAATTAGTATCAGCTAAAAACTGCTCTGTACTTCAAATGCTGAAGGGAAATTTACCCTTTAAACCTTTATGTGCAAAGTAGAAAAGCCAACAGTGAGCAAGAAAAAACAAGGAAGACAAGGTCTACTGCCACCTTATTCTCTTTCCAAAGGAATAAAAAGTATAAGTAGTACATACGTGAGGAGTGATAGAGATGTAACAATTCCTGGTGGAGTGAGGGTGAAGAGTGGGTCAGGGGAGAGAGTATTGAGAAAAATAATTAACAAGAACCAGGATATTTGGTCCTTTCTAAAATTACTGTTTGAAATTCCAGAACCATAGTATACTGATTAGTTTGTTTTTGTATATATAGACAGTGTATTCCTTCATAGGAGGCAGATAGGTGGCTCAGTGGATACAGTGCTATGCCTGGAGTAAGGAAGACCTGAGCTCAAATCTGGTCTTGGCCATTTACTACCAGGGTGACTATGAGCAAGGCACTTAATCTCTGTCTACCTTAATTCACTGGAGAAGGAAATGACAAACCTTGCCAGTATCCTTGCCATGGAAACCTTATGGACAATATGCTCCACAGGGTCACAAAGAGTCAAACACAATTGAATGACTGAACATCAAAAATATTGATTAATGCAGTCGGTAATACCACCTAACCAATCTTCATACATAATAAAATTTAAAGAAAGATTTTCCTTAATCTAAAGAACCAATTACAGAATCTCAGAGTTGCAAGTGTCCCTAGATGTCACCTAGTCCAACCTGTACTTGAACAGAAGAGTCTTTCATAAGATGTTTAATAAGGGTTATCAACCAGTGCTTAAAGACCTTCAGTAAGAGAGAATCCACTACTGTCCAGGGGGCCCAGTCAACTCTTGGATAGCTCTGCTAGTGAGTGCTTCCTTACTTTGGGGTAAAATCTATCCCCCAACTAATTCCATATACGTACTGTAATGAGACCATCAGAACAAATACAATCCCTCCACAAGATAATCCTTCAAATCAATGAAGATGTTGATCTTCCTCTCACTACCACAAAAATATCCCAATTACTGTTTTCCACAATAAACATCTCCAGCTCCAACTTTCAAATGATGTTATTTTGAGACCCTTCAACATCATGATCAGACTCTAGCTTATCAATCTTTCCAAAAATATGGTATCCCTAATTTAAGGCAATACACTACAGATGTGGACTGACCAGTGTAGATTATAGTACTCTCACAGTCTTACATACCATATCATTCATAATATAACCTAATGCTGCAGTAACACCTTCAGCTCATATTGAGCTTGTAGTTTACTAAAAGACCTAGATCTTTTTCAAATGATTGATGGTCTTCCCAAACCCTCATAAAGTCCTACATGAGTTTTAAAAAAAAAATCACTCACCCAAATATTTACCCTTATTAAATTCAGCCTTATTAAAATCTGTCCATTGTTCTAACCTGTCAAAATCTTTCTAGATCTTAAACCAGGCCCCCATGAGTTTTGTGTGAAATGAAAATTTTTTAACCATACTATCTAGGCCTTTATCCAAGGAATTATTAACAATGTTAAACAGCACAATGACCAAACCATATCACTCTACCAGGGACCTTTTTCAAAATAACAAATGCATTAATATTTTGATACAGCCATTCAGTGAGCAATTATCTGGTCTTTTAAAGAAACAACAATTCATCCAGCTTCTACTGACATTTGGATCCAAACCCAGTGATTTAGATTCATAACAGATTTAGGGGAAAGGAGAGAGAAGATAGAGAGGAGAGACTAGGGAGAGTAAAATGAGGGGAAGGTGGGGATAGACAAAAAGAGAGAGAATAAAAATGTAGGGTCAAACACAGCAGAAAGAAAAGTACCCAACCACCAAAGCACCAAAGAAAGAACTACAGTCAGAGTCAAAGGGCAGCACTAAGTATAATTAAAATAATAAAATAATTCAATTTACACATAGCAAATATAAGTTCTTCTAATCATTACCCACATCAATAATTCCTTTCCTATAGAACATGTGGTCTATATAGAAATAATTTCATTTATCACCAGCAATTATCTATTCTGAAAATTCTAAAATTTCTGACTAATAATTTTTTTTTGGCCAGGACCTGCAATTTCACATTGTAGAAAACTCTTCATTGAGAAAGCTCCCTCTACCAATTGTCACCTTATTATCTCTTGGGCAGCCAGGCGGTGCCACAGTGCAGAAAGCACTGGGCCCAGAAACAGGAAGACCTGAGTTCATATATGGCCTCAGACCCTTATTGGTCATGTGGAGCTGGTCACTTAACCTGTTTGCCTCAGTTTTTTCATCTGTAAAATGAGCATCTACCTTGCAGGGTTGTTATAAAAGACCAAATGAGGTAAAGTTTGTAAAAAATGCTTACTACAGTGGCCTGGCACATGGTAGGTATTATATAAATGTTACCTATTATCATGATCATTATTGCCACTTAATTATAACCTCTGTCTTTTATAGCCATAGTCAACAGACTTCGTCTTTTCATTGGCCAGAGCTTTATCTATTCCCTCAAAACAAAGTTTCGATAATACATATAAATAATACCTAGTCACCACAGTGAATTAAGAAAGAGAAAATCAAACTTAATCGTGGTGTAGAGGTCAAACAATCCAGTTTACAATACCAGTGTTAATTACTAATCACTAAGTACTCAATGAATAAATGATATTTCTTCTACATGTCATTTAGTCACAAAATTTTAAGTAGTTCTACCCACCCATAAAACCACTTAGGTGATCTAGGGCATGAGTTTCTAGGAAGCCACTTCTGCCACTCCATATGTTACTACTGAGCCAGTGTTAGCTATTCTTTACAGCTTCTCTAAGACAGGATATAATCTGTAGGTAAAGAGAAATTACACTAGAATTGTAATTTTTTTTGAGGACCTCTGGAAAAAAACAATTTAAATTATACTCTTATGTTGTCATTCTTATTTCTGTCTCCTATCTAGTATGTCTGAAAAACAGAGTTAAGAGTTGAAGAAGTAACTGTGCCAGCAGATGGTGCTGTTAAAGAAGGCATAACAATATTGTAATGGAGACACAAAGATGTAACTCACTTCAGGTCACAGAAAGTTGCAAATCAAATCTTATTACTGGGGTAGGACACTTTTTTCCTCTGGATTTGTTTCCCCAACTATAAAATGAGAAGTAGACTAGATAATCTCTCAGCTCCCTTCCAACACTAAAGCCTGGGATCCATCCTATGATACTTTATCAGTGCCTTGTAGGATAATAACTCTTTATTTTAACTTTCATTTTTCAGTGTTCATTGACTAATAATAATAGAGAAGGCACCATGGAACATTTTAAAGAACAATAACTCTGGAATTAAAGGACCTGGGTTCAAATCCCAACCCTGAGACTACCTGTGACCTTGAACAAGTGTCTTAACTTCTGTAGGCCTCAGTTTACTCATCTGTCAAATAAGGGGATTGGACTAGATGACTTCTGAGGTACCTTTCCACTTGTAGATTTATATCTTGTGGTCCTAATAACAAACAGGCAATCTGGTATAAAAAAAAATCCTTAGCGCTTTCATGTGGAATAGTGATTAGATTTGCTCTGCTTAGCCATAGGGCAGTATGAGGAGTTTAAACTTAAATGAAAGGTAGGATTCAAGCTCAAATGAGAAAACTTTTACTAACAATTACAGCTGTTCCAATGTGGAAAGTCTTCTATTAAAATTATTTTCAGGCATAAAATGCATAAATCAGTGTGACCTAATCACAGAATCTGAGCTGGAAGGGACCTCCAAAGTCTAGTCTAAACCATACCTAAACAAGAATCCCCTTTTACAATATATCAAGTGATCATCCAGCCTTTGCTTAAAGACACTGAAAAAGCATAGTGCTTTGCTTACAGTAAGTACTAAATAAACGCCTTTTTTTTTTTTCCACTTATTCATTAAGGGGGAATCTGCCACCTCCTGAAGCCACAACTTTCTATTTTTGTAAAACTATCAGTATGCCTTTTTTTTTCTCCAACAAATCTAAATTTGCCTTTGCAATTTCCACATGCTGCTGCTAGCTCTGCCTTTTACAAATAAACAGAACAAGCTTAGTCCTTCTTCCACCTGATGTTCCCTCCAATATTGAGAAAGCTAACATATACCCCATAAGTCTGCTCTCCTCCAGGTGGAATAATACCAGTTCCTTCAGCCAGTGCTCAGAGGGCATGATCTTGACTCTTCACCATTCTGCTCTACCTCCTGCAAATGTTCTCGAGCTTATCATTGTCATTTTTTCAAATAACCATTAACTGTATTTTTCTGAGTATCATAATATCAAATTGAGGTGAAGTCTCTAGATAACATCTCACCTTTCTCTTACTGATTTTCCACATATAAAACAAGTCCATTTTCTCTTTCCACCATGAGTACATTCTATGTGTCGTTTCAAATTTCCTGTGTCATTGAACTGGCGACCACAGATATCACATGGAAATGGACCTAAAATTTGAGAGCAGAAGGAAAATTTATTCACCCGGGTTAAATGAAAAGATGCTAAAGTAGGTGTACCTTTGCGTGCACGGATGGAAAAGGTAGGATGGAGAGGCAAACAGAACACACAAAAGGTTTAAGGCTCATATTAACACAGTAATTAAGTTAATATTTTCAAAGAACACTGGTAATTTAAGTCATTGCTCTGGCTTTAAGTAAAGAAAATTTTAAAATCTCACATCTTAGGTTTTACAATTTAATTTCAATTTTTAAAATACTTTAGTTGAAATTATTTTTGCTAAAAAAATGTTCAGATGACTTTATTTTAAAATACTTAGGTAACTTTCAAGGGTATTATCAATAATTATGAGGCTACTATATTCCAAGGTACTGTGCTAGGTGCCAGAATATACTTAGGGAAAATGAAAAGATTACATCTTAATTAGAAGCTTATTGTGAAGCAACTGCATCCAAAGTACAAAATACATAGAATAGTATTCTACAGTTGAGAAGTATCAATGCCAATAAAAGGGAGGAAAAGGAATCTAATGGCATGCTGCAGGGTTCTGGACCTGTCAGTCAGTTAGCAATGCATTGATTAAGCGGTTAATATGTACCAAGCATTTTGCTAAATACTAAATACAAAGAAAGGCAAAAATATGAGGTTCCCATCCTCAATGAATCCCCACATTCTAATGGGGGAGACACACAAATAGCTATTTACCTATAGGATATATGCAAATTAGGTGGCAGATAACCTCTCAGAAGGAAGGCACAAGTCGGAGTGGAAGTGAGTGAGGTGGGAAGAATGTGATGAAGAAAACCAGGAAAGGCTCTTATAAAAGATAGGACTTAAAAGAAATCTGGGAAGCCACAGCACAGAGGCAAAGACGGAAGAGCATGCCAGGAACAAGAGACATCCACTGAAAACACACAGAGAGGTGCAGCTAGGTGGCGCAGTGAGTAGAGCACCAGCCCTGGAGTCAGGAGGACCTGAGTTCAAAGCTGACCTCAGACACTTGACACATTTACACGCTGGGTAAGTCATTTAACCCCAATTGCCCTGCCTTCCACTCTCCAAAAAAAAAAAAAGAAAAGATACAGAGGAGGAGGGAGACAGAGTGGAAGAAATAGCAAGCGGGCAGATGTTGTTGGATCATAAAATACATGGTGGGAAGTGAAGTTTAAGACCAGAAATAAAAAATGAAAGGCGGTTGTGAGGGACTTTTTTGTGAGGAACTTCTTAAGCATTTATTTTCCCTCTCATCAACTTTATTTTTTATTTTTAGCTTTTAAAAATAAATTTTCCTCAATTCCATTCTTATTTTGAGTTCCAGAGTCTCTCCTTCCCTCCTCTTCAAGACAGTAAGCAATTTGGTATAGGTTATACATGTGTAATTATACAAAACACATTTCCACATAAGTGACGTCGTAAAAGAAAACAGACCAAAGGAAAAAAAATCCATGAAAAAATAAAGTGAAAAATAGTATGCTTCCATCTGCATTTAGACTCTATCAGTTCTTTCTCTGGAGGTGGACAGCATTTTTCATCATTAGTCTTTTGGAATTGTCTTGGATCAGTGTATTGCTGAGAACAGCGAAATCGTTCATAGTTGATCATCATTCTATGTTGCTGTTTCTGTGTACAATGTTCTGGTTCTGCTTACTTCACATTGCATCAATTCATGTAAATTTTTCCATGTTTTTCTGAAAGAATTTTGCTCCTCATTTCTTACAGCACAACTTGTCAGCCATTCCCCAAAAGATATACATCCTCTCAATTTTCAATTCTTTGCCACCACAAAAAGAGCTGCCATACACTTTTTTTTCTAAAAACAGGTCCTTTTCCCTTTTCTTTTTCTTTCAGACCTAGCTGGATCAAAGGGTATGCGCAGTTTTATAGCCCTCTGTGCAGTTATAAATTGCTCTCTAGAATGGTTTTGGATCAGATCACAACTCCACCAACAATGCAGCAGCACCCCAGTTTTCCCATACCCCCTCCAATATTTATTATTTTCCTTTTCTATCATCCTCACCTACTTTAAAAACAAAAAATCCCAAACAAAAACCTCTCGTAACAAACATGCATAGTCAAGCAAAACAAATTCCTATGTTGGTCATGTCCAAAAAAAATATACTTTCTTTCCTGCTAAATCCATTTCACAATCCCATTTAAACTCATGGTCTGTTCTGCTTATGATTAATTCTCATTTCAACCTGTGTCACAATATTGTTGTGAGGACCAAATGAGATATTCGCAAAGTGCTTATCACAGTGTCTGGCACATACTAGACACTATATAAATGCTTATTCACTGCCTTCTCTTCCTTATTTTTCTTTGACCCTTTGCTTCTGTTTGAAGTTATAATCATCTTGATTTATGCCTTGGGGATCTCTGGCACCATAACAGTTCTTTATCCCTTTTTTTTTAACCCAACCTTACTTACCAGATTGAAACTTTGTGTTAGGGCCAGGCCTTATTCATTAATGGTGGGACTGTCTTTTCCTTATATAATCCTAAAGAATCTTGTCTGGAGTCCTGCTGTTACTTTCTCTGGGTACTGAATGTTTTGTACTCTTGAAATTATGAGAGGAAGCTCAGACCAGAAAGCTACAAACTTTCAATGCGTCCTCTGTAGTCTGATCAATTGCACGGTCTACATACTGACTTCCTAGGCTTTCCAGGCTCCAGATTCTAATTTGGATCGAGACAACATAAATGGAGACTTACTGCTGGGTTAAGTTCCAGTCAAGAGTTGCTGGCTCGGGCCCCATCAGCTAGGTGGAAGACTTAATAGACTGAAAATGAAAGAGCTGCCTGCTTACCCCTATTCTAAGTCCAGGGGGCTGAATCAGAAATTCACTCTGGTGTAAAAGCAAGAGCCCCACAATCAACAGACTAGGGGTGAAATCTGCCATTGTGGCCCACTTTTGTTCCACAGTTCCTGTCCTGGTAATTTAATGATGAAGTGAATTTGTGATCTTGGGCTAGAAAGATCACTCATTGAAATTTCTTCTTGGATTTTTCAATCACTACTTGGTCTGATGCTCTTTTAAAATCTTTTGCTGAAATAGCTATTGGGAAAGCCAGGTTATATGGCTTCCTCCTACTCTATCATCTTTTTCTTATCTCTGGGGAGGGCTTTAAATGCCAAATAGAGTATTTTATATTTGATCCTAGAAGTAGTAAGTAGCTACTGGAATTTACCGACTCATGGACGGGATGATAGTAAGACTTGAACTTTAGGAAAATTACTTTGGCATCTGAGTACAGGACAGACTGGACTGGGTAGAAACTTGAGGCAAGGAGATCAACCAAAAAGCTATTGCAATAGTCCAGGAGTCAAATGAGAGTCTATAATAAGGCAATAGCCGTTGTAACAAGGATTTGTTCACGTAATATCTTACACTTATCCTTTAAAAAAAAAATCAACTGACCAAGAATATGACAGTAAATACTGGGCTTGACCACAGGTCATGAGAGTAAAAGGGACATATATAAAGATTTTGTAAATGTAGAAGTGGCAAGACTTATTAACAGATTGGTTCTGTAGAATTACTGTAACAGAGAAATCAAGGATGACAAGTAGATTGTGAGCTTGGCAGACTGGAAGAACGGTGGAGTCCTCAGTGGTAACAGAGAAGTTAGGAAGAGAAGGTTTTCAGTGAAAGCTGATGAGTTCTGTTTTAGATGGGTTGAGTACGAATTATCTACGGGTTACCCAGTCTGAGATGTCTAATAAGCAGTTGGAGATAGGAGCCTGGAGATGAGGATAGATAAATAGATCTGAAAATCATCTGCAGCCCAAAAATAGACAGGGAAAGACTGAAGCTTAGAGAGTGGGAATGACAGATGGAAAAAAGTGCAGAATGACTTCAATGAAGGCAAGCTTATCAAATCTCTGAGGATACCAGAAAACAGGGAGAATGGCATAATCAAGATATAAAGGCCTGGAATGATGATCTGGAAAATTAAGCTCAACAGAGATTCATTCATGTAATGTCTTGTATTTAGCCTTAAAAAAAAAATCGAAGGGGCAGTGAAGACTAGGCTTGACCACAGGTCATGTAAAAAAAACCTAAAAGTTCTATGAAGACAGAGACTAAGTTTTGTACTATTCCCTCCATCCAGCATAGAAGTCTACATATGATAGATAGGTGCTCTGTAAGTAGAGAAGTAATTGGTGGAATTTTTTATTTAAAAGATCTTGTAAAAATTACACTGATAACAAACTCAATCTGACCAGGTTAAAAGTTAATTCATTCTTAGGCTGCACAACCTAATGGTAAGAATTAGAAAAGTATTTCTACCACACTTCTGTATTCATCAATTATAAGAAAGACACACACAAGATAAATTGGAGATCATCTCAGAGAGGAAGCACTAAGAATAAAGAATAATGAGAAAGGCTTTTTGAAGAAGGCGGGACTTTAGTGAGGGTGATTCGGTGTTTTGTCTGAGGAACATATAAAGGCCAGTGTCACTACATTGCAGAATACTTGGAGGGGAGGTAAAGACTGGAAAGATAGGAAGAGGATAGAATATTATGAAGGGCTTTGAAAGAAAAACACTTTACTACAACAATCCAGCCTACTGTTTTTGGCAACTTGTCATCTTTCTACTACTGCATGGCAAAATATCAAATATCACCTCCAAGCCACCCACAAAGTAGAAAGATAATAATGTGAGAAATGAGTATTTCTAATTACTGTACTGGGACCATGGTTTTTCCCTTTATCTACTTTCTCATCCAGAAACCAACCAGTGTGGGAAATCTCTCTTAAGAGATTTACCTAAGCCAAGATTTAATCAGACAGTAAAAGAAATTCTAAGTATGGGCTAATGAGTATATTCCTGCTCATTCGTTGTGTTTTCTGACAGGTCTGGGGAAAAGTTGATTCTTCCTATTATCAAGACAGGTGATATGGAAATTGATGTCTCTTTGACCAACATCTGAGTGACCTAAGTAACATACTCCAAAAACATTTTAATATAGCACACAACTGTCTTTGTATTAACAAATCTGAATTGACTCCCATCTCTTATGAATACTTCCTCTTTGAAGGACATATAAACTGCAACCCCATCACTATTAGGGGTCTTTAGTCTAAGAGAGATGGCCAAATGACCATCTTTTTGTTAATAACTGCTGACCTCATTCCTCATTAACAAAATGATTAAATTACCCAACTCTTGGACTTTTTTTAATCATCACAGTTAAGTGTGTATGTGTGTATACACACACACAAACACACACACACACACATCTCTCTTAGAGAGGTTCTTCAGGTAGACAATGACCTAGATCAGAACTGAACAAGGATTTTATTTGGGAACAAATGCCTGTCAAGAACCCCAAAAGTGTTTGACGCATACTAACCTATCACTTTAACACCAACGTCCCAGAAGAATCACAAATGACCCATAGTGATGCAAAAAGGAACAGAAAGACATGTGACAAACAAGTAAAAAGGCTGCAAATGTTACCATTAAAGATCTACATGTGAAAGATGGCATTAAATCCTTCTAGAATAAACAAATATAATCAGAAAAGGTGCCTACTTATGTTAAATAAAGAAGATGGACAATCTAAGAGTTATACTGATATTTATAAAGAAGGTCTTCTGCCCAAGGGTAAAATCTCTGAAGGATTTTTACAGACATAGACAAAAGTCGAATAGAATGCAAAGGTTTAATGGGGTTCCAATTTGCTGCACTAGTATGGAATGATGGGAAAATAAGTCCCCTGAAATACTGAATTACCAAACCTACTCAATTGGTGACACTCAACTCCCAGTAAACTGATAAGTACTAGCTTCAATTAATCCTGGCAAATAAAATAACCAAACTGTCATTTAGATTTCTGACCTATTTACAAAATTAATTTGAAAAAATACCAAAACAAATTTCCAATCATTTATCAACAGCAAGAAATCTCAGATGAATAGCCAAAGGGCTCCCTAGTACCTATAAAATGTAAAAAGACCTATAAAAAAGCTTCTAGTAAGTTAAGTAGATTTTCCTTGGAAAGTCTATGGAAGAGCATCAACGAGACTTACAAAGAATCAGGCAGCACGAAGAAGTTGCAATCTATGTTGATGGTAGAATGACCCAAATCTATTAGCTTACAAATCCATTAATGTGTTAAAAGTATGCTATTCTACTATGCCCAATGGGCTAACAAGCAATACCACTACTAGGTCTGTATCCCAAAGAGATAAAAAACAAAAAGAAAAAGGACCTATACGTACAAAAATACTTCTAGTAGGTCATTTAGTGGTGACAAAAAAAAATGAAAATTGAGGGCACGTTCATCAACTGGGGAATGGTGTGACTGTGATGAAATACTATTGTACTCTAAAAAATGATGAGCAGGAATGCTCAGAAAAATCAGGACTTACATGAAATGACCAGAATGAAAAGAATACATAGAAACAGCAATATTGTATGATAATCAACTGTGAATAACTTTGCTATATTAAGCAATACAATGATCCAAGACAATTCAGAAGGACTTATGATGAAAAATGCTATACCTCTCCAGAGAAAGAACTGATGGGAGTCTGAATGCACAGCAAAGCATATTTCTTTATTTTCTTTATTTTTCTTGGTTTTTTTGGTCTATATTTTCTTTCACAGCACAACTTACATGGAAATGTGTTTTGCCTAACAGCACATGTATAACCTATGTCAAATTGCACTAGAAGAAAAAAAAAGAATGTTAAAATTGTTTTGACATGTAATTGGGGAAAAATATAAAATACTAAATTTTAAAAAATAAAGTAGATTATTCCCATATCAGGGAGCAGTAGCTCAGATGTTAGCTTCTGCTAACATCACTAGTTACTAATAGTGATTTACATACCCAGGTGGAACTTTTCTTGGTGTTTTAGCCGTGCAAATCGTGATTTGAAATGTTCTTCACAATAGGTGCACTTAAAAGGTTTGTCTTGAGAATGAAGAATCATATGCTCCTCCAAGTGTGGTCTTCGAGTAAATGACTTCTTGCAAATCTAAAAAGACATTTTCAAATAAAATAGTCCAAAATCAAAATTACGCTATACAGAAAACAGGTCACAAAATAAGCAAGATACTTTTTTGAGTCTAAGTTCCTATGGAAAAGATTTTCAGAAACAAAGTATAGCACGAAAGAGTAACTTCTATATGCTACGTTAGAGACTGCACCTGTGCTTACACTGCAATAGAGATCTCCAGAATGAGAAAATTACCTCTACTAGGTCAGGCTGATACCTTGTCAACAACTTATGAACACTGAGAAGTTAAGTGTTTTGCACAAGGTCAAACAGCCAATATGTGCCAAAGATGGGGCTTAAAAACATTTGAGGCCAGCTATATCATGTTGCCTTCTGTTAAAATGATAAAAATGTTTAAACTACTACAAGGGATTAAGTACAAAATGAATATCATCTGAAGGAGGAAAACATGAGATATTCTATTTTAGTTTTACTTTGAAGTTGAAACTGAAAAGAACCATGTTCCAGGATATTGTCCTATACTTAAAAGAATAGTGCTGGGCCACAGAAAGTGTTCAATAAATTTTTGCTGAATTAACTTTTTTCTATTTTTGTGTACTTATTCCTGGAGACTTTCAACAGAAATATGAAAAAAAATTTAACTTCTTTAGGGAAGGTGGAAAGGAATAAGCATTTATACAGCGCTTATTATATACCAGGCCACTGTGCTAAGTACTTTACAATTATTATTTAATATTCAAAACAACATTTCAAAAGTGGGTCCTGTTATTTTCCCCATTTTATATTGAGGAAACTGAAGCAAACGGAGGTTAAGTGATCTGTCCACAGTTCCACATTTAGTCGTCTGAGCTTGGATTTGAATTCAGTTTTTCCTGACTCCAGGTCTAATACTCTATCTACTAACTACTTCTTTTACCCTGCTGTATATGAAAAGTTTTGTCTTCCTGTATACAGCTTGTTGTACCTAGTTGTTTCCATGTTATCTCTCCTATTAGATTGTGGGAGGAGAGTGAGAACTATCTTTTATCTTTGTTTATACCAAAGCGCTTAGTACAGTACCTGGCACATAAAAGGTGCTTAATATTTACTGACCGACTGACTAGTTATTTAAGAAAGTAGCCATGACAAAACCACTGTGTAACTGTTTCAAACTGTTGTTTAATTTTTTTAAACAAATATTCAGAGGTTTAAAAAAATTTCTTAAAATGTGGAAGTCAAATTTTTAAGCAATTAAGAGGCCGACTACAGAAGGAAAGATTGATCTTATGTGGATAGAAGTGATTAATGTTTAATTCCATTTCCAGAGAAAAGATCTTATTGAGAAAGCCCAAAACAAAGTTTGCACAGGATCTTCTCTAGTGCTAGACAAAGCTAACAGCTTTGGTCCTCAACTTAATAGAAGAGAAATCCAATTCAATGTCAGTCCCAGCATTTCTTTTTAGCTTTAGGCCATGCTACGTATTCATTCATTCAACAAATAATTGCATACTATACGCCAATGGATATAGAGTTAGCCTCAAAGCCAGCAAGGGCTGGGTTCAAGTCTCACATCTGGCACATAGTAGATGTGACCTAATTTCTCAGTGCTCTAGGTAACTCACTAAGGCTATCAGTTGGAGAGAACACACCAACCTGCACTGATCAAGAGTGTTCTCTCATCTGAAAGTTCCCCATACCACTGAAATTTAATCCTCATCCTTCTCCTGATGTTCAAGACAGTGTGACAGACATTAAGAGATAAAAACACAAATAAAATACAAGTTTTGGCTTCAAGGAAAAATTAAGAGAAACAGAATATATGTGCACAAATAACTATTTGTAACAGTATATATTGTACATATACTATATATAGTAAATATATACATTTATATATTTATATATATAATGTATATATAATATACATATACAAATGTAGTAAATAGAAAAGTAAATAACTACAAAGTATTACATACATATGCATATGAAAAATAGAATACAAAATATTGTATGTTACACATATATGGGTGTATATACACACCTAAATACATAAAGTATAATTAGGATAGTGGTACACAAAAAAAGGTACAAACAAGCTGATATGACATTTCAAACGAGAAAGAGATTATATTGAACTGATGGAATAAGGAGAAGATTTGTGGAGGTGGCATTTCAATTACCTAGAGAGACAAATAGGATTTCCACAAGTAGAGATGCATGTGAATTCCAGACATAGGGAAAAGTATGAGAATAAAAAACATCACAGATATTAGAGAGAATGGTATGAAGAAAGGTATGGAGGAAGAAAAAATTCTCAAGATTTACTTATAGTATGATGAGTAGCTCAATCTGGATAGTATTTAAGAGAATATCAGAGGAAACAGGATGAGATATGAGTAAAAAGGTATATTAAGACTATATTAAGTGTTAAATGCCAGGCCAGGGAATTTGGACTTTATTCAGAAAACATTGGGAAGTCATTTAAGATTTAAAGCAAGGGAGTTATGAAAGCTTTGTTTTCAGGAGATTAATAGATCAGCAGTGTATGGGAGACTAATTTGATAAATAGAACAGGGGAAAGCTAATTTAAGGCTGAACCAGGAAAAAATAGAGGAGACAGATGAGACAGATATTGCAGAAGACTGAGACAAATGTGCTAGTCTGACAAGCCCTTTCTGAATCCTCACTCTCAGATCCAGTGCAAACATAATGGATGCCAGAGTCAGAATTCAAATGAACTTGTCAAGCTAAAACATCAGTCAACAAGCACTTATTAAGCACCAACTATATGCCAGGCAATGGGCTAAACAATGTTAATACAAAGAAAGGCAAGTCTAAAGGGAGAGACAACATATAAACAACTAAGAACAAACAAGCTACATACAGGATAATTGTAGATAATTAACAGGCAGAGAGCATGGGAATTAAGGTAACTGGGAAAGGCTTCCTGTAGAATGTGGGACTTTAAGGAAACCAGGGAGGTCAGGAGAGAATTCCAGCTATTGAGAAACAGCCAGTGAAAATGCACAAGTGGGAAGATAGCATCTTGTTTGAAGAACAAAAAGGAGGCCAGTGTCACTGGATCACAAAGAACATGAAAGGGAATAAAGTATAAGAAGAGTGGGAAAAAGTAGGAAGAAGGCAGGTTATGAGGGTCTTTGAATGTGTCAAACAAGAGGTTTTATATTTGATCCTGGAGGATATAGGGAGTTTCTGGAGTTTACTGAGTATAGGAATAATACGATACACTTCAAGAACGTTCTGACAGCTGAACGACACACAGACTGAAGTGGGGAGAGATTTGTGGCAGGCAGACTCATTTGCAGGATATTGCAATAGTTCAGGAATACAGTGATAAGGGCCAACATCAGGGAGGTAGCAGTGTCAGAGGGGAGAACAGGGCTTATATGAAAAATGCTATAAAGGTAGAATTAGCAGGACTAAGCAATAGGTTGTAAAGAGGATAAGACAGTGAAAAGTCAAGAATGAAACCAAGTTTGCAAGCCTAGATGAGTGGGATGATGTATAAGGAAAATCTGGAAGAGGGGAGGGTTTGAGAAGAAAGATGAGTTTAGTTTTTGACATACTGAGGTTAAGATGTCTGCAGAACCACCAGTTCAAGACATTTAACAGGCAGTTACAGATACAAGATGGGAGATCAGAAGACATTAAGGTCGGTAAGTGGATACAGGAATCTTCAGGGAAGAGAAGATAATTGAATCCCTATGAACTGAAGGGTCTACTAAATAAAACAGCACAGAAGAGTGCCAAACCTTGTTAGTAGGTAGGAGCAGTGAGACACGCAGAAGGAGAACCAGGCCAAATAAAATAAAATTACATTTCTTTCTAGCAAATTTCAAATCATACATACAGGTTATAAATCACCTTTAAAAACATAAGATGGAGGAATCATGGCTTCTACAAAACGTTCATCCGAAAAAGTCAGTGAACTACAAGTTCGTTACGAGTAAACAGCAGGACACAACAGCCAAAAAGGCTAGGGCTCTCTTGGGCTGTTTTAAAAGAGACATAGCTTCCAATAATGAGGTAGTATCTGAGCTGTATTCTGCCATGACTGGGCCCGCTCTACAGTACTGTGCTCAACTGTGCCACTGTAGGATAGATAATGATGGGAGTATGACAGAGAGCAACCAGGATGGTGAATGACTTCAAATTCATGCCATGTGAGGACTGACTAAAGGAACGGGGGATATTCAGCAGGAAGACAACTAGGCGTAGCATGATAGCCACCTCTGAAAGACAGTCACATCAAAGAGAAATCAGAGTTATTCAATATGGCGCCAAAGGACAGAATGAGGAACAATCTGAATAAGGAATAAAGAGGCAGATTTAGGATTGCTCTAAGAAAAAATGTCCCAACAATCAAAGCAAAGTTTTGCCTAACTGAAGTTTGTCTAATTTTACTTTAAAGGAAAAGCTGGATAACCATTACTTAGGTGTCTTTGTGGCAGCCAGGTGGCATAAAGTACTGGGCCTGAAATCATGAAAACCCATAATCCTGCTTCAGACACTAGCTTCATGAACTGGGGCAAAAACATTTAACCTCTCGATCTCAGTTTCCTCACGTATAAAATGGGGACAATAATACCTCACAATATTATGAGGATTAAATGAGAAAACACGTAAAGTGCTTTGTAAAGCTTAAAACTGCTATACAAATGTTAGCTATTACTATTAACTAGCATTTATATAGCACTTTTAAGCTTTATGAAGCACTTTACAAATATTATCATTATATTATAATTATTGTCATTAATATTGGAGATTGTGTGATTCTGTAGGACTGTTGGCCTTGGAATAAGGAAAACCTCTCATATTCTGCCTCATACTTTTACTGGTCTTGGACAACTTGTTTAAAGGTTAAAGGGAAAGCTAATAAAATTATGAACCTGTTTCCTTATCCATAAGATAGGGATAATAGCAGCAAATATTTCACAGGATTATTTTGAAAATATAATGAGTTAACATATGCCAAGCACTTTGCAAACCTTAAGGTAGCATGTAAATTTCAGCTATGATTATTGTTTTACATATGAAGAATCCAAGTCCTAAAGAGGTCAAGTGATGGAGCGAACATCAGTGAAGTTCTGTTTCCATTATCCATCATTAAATATATCTGGCTCCTGGGTGTTTGTACTTCTTAAATGCTTTATGACTACCTACTGTAGTAACTGCAAAAAAAAATATAAATTGTAACAGGTAACTAGGTCATACTACTCCCCTTTTCTTTTCTGAAACTGCTACCACCCTAACGCAGGCAAGTCCTCATCACCCCCATGTCTGAACTACTGCAATAGCTTGTTGCTTCATCACCTCCACTCAGTTGTCAAAAGGATGTTTTCTAATGCTTAAGTCAGACTCTCTCTCTCACATAAACACCACCACCCCTCCCCACAAACACCATTAAACAACTCCAGTGGCTTCCAATCACCTTCAGGATCAGGAATAAAATCCAGTATGACATTCAAAATACTTCACAACTTGCCCCACCCACTCCACCTTTCTGGTCTTCTTTCCTCTTACATCTATATACTCTATGATCCAGTGACTCACATGCTATTATTACATGCCTCACCTGCTATTCCTTGAACAAAAAATTACCTTCCACTTGTGCATTTTCACTAGTTGTCCCCCATGCCTGGGATGCTCCCCTCCTCATTTCCATCTCCTGCCTTTCCTGGCTTTTTCCAAGTTCAAGCAAAAATCCTACCCAATCTTTCCCCATCACCCTTATCTAGTACCTTCTTTCTGCTGATTATTTCCAATTTCTCCTGTATAAAGTTTGTTTGAACATAGTCGTCTGCATGTTGCCTCACTTGTTAAAACTATGTATTCCTTGGGGCAGCTAGGTGGTATAATGAGGAGAGCACCGGCCCTGGAGTCAGGAAGACCTGAGTTCAAATCCAGCCTCAGACACTTGACACACTTACTAACTGTGTGACTTTGGGCAAGTCACTTTACCCAAATTGCCCTGCCTTCCCCCCATTAAAAAAAAAAAGACTATGCATTCCTTGAGGGTAGGGACTGTCTTTTGCCTTTCTTTATATCCTCATTGCTTAACACAGTACTAGCATTTAATGTCTACAAACCAAATGATAAATATCATTTCTTCTGAATACAGCTAGTGATTGAATAATTTAAGCTTATCGCTTTGATAAAGTGTCAGTGAATCACAGAACAACACATAGTTTCAGCTTTGCTACCTAGCTTTAAAGTACTTTGATAGGTCTGTCTCTTTAATGTGAGTGCTCTTTTCATTAATGAAAATCACAATCCATCCATACCATCTCATCCTGTGTCATTCTTGGCCATGTCCTTCCAAAGGCCTTCATAAATGATCTAACACACCAGTGGCCTTCCTCTGAGTCTCCTCCTGTTCTGTATAACAATGGAGCACTCAGGCTATCCCCAGCCACCAATTTTTCTGATTATATAGTATCTCAATGGTATCTTTTATATAATTTCTTGCATGTAGGTGATCACTGGAAAAATGAATCCCTCCATTCCCCACTGTGTCATCTGCAACTCTGATTCCTGGAAGTAGCAGCGTTCTAAGATTCAAAACCATACCGTGTTCCTGGAAGAACATTTCTGTTTAAAAGATGGATTTATCTTACTGCTCCCAAAGGAAAGTGTATAACATAGGTGTTTTATTTTTTAAAGAAAAAAAAATAAGCTGCTTACATCACATTTCCAACTTTCACTCTTAGTCTTCTTGATGGAAATAAATTCTTGTGCATTCTCAGGATGAAACCTACAATGGAAAAACAAGGATATTCTAGATAAGTTACATCCCTGACCGAAATCTGCAACTCATACGAATACACTTAACAATCACAGAGTGTCAAGTATTGATTCATCACTCAACATATATGCATGCATATTAGTATTTAATAAAATTTTAATGTACTCACACCTCACTTTAGGTAAGATATGTTCTAAGGGAGAACACACTTAAATTTCATAAAACTAGTATTTTATAGGAACCAATGAACCAGTTACTTAAGAGAAAATCTACTGTGATCAAAAATCATTTTACGGGATACTGTCATTTTACCTTCTGGTTGTGCTAAGCCCTTTACAAATATTGTATTTTCACAACTCTAGGAGTTATGGTACTATTTAGCATTCCCATTATATAGCTCAGGAAAGTGAGGCAGAGGCTAAGTGATTTGCCCTGGGTCACTCAGCCACTAACTGTCAAAGGCCACATTAGAACTCAGGTCTTCCTGACTCCTGGCAGCTAGAGGCGGCACAGTGGTTAGAGCACCGGACTTCAAATCAGAAAGACTCAACTCAAATCTAGCCTCAGACACTTACTAGTTGTATTACCCTTGGGCAAGTCACTTAACCCTGTTTGCCTAGGTTTCTTCTATAAAATGAGTTGGAGAAGGAAATGTCAAACACTCCAGTATTTCTGCCAAGAAAACCCCCAAAATGGGGTCACGAAGAGTTGACACAACTGAACAACTTCCTGACTCCAGGCCCAGCATTCTATCCACTGTACCACCTAGCTGCCTCTTACAGGTAGTAGGACATGTGTATTAGTGGCAGGAGTCTGCACAAAGAAAACTCCTTATTCAAGTGAAATCAAAAATCTGGACTGTGACCCTCACAAAATTTTTTTGTATAACTAGAAAAATAACCATTTTTGAAGACAATAAATTATAGTAAAGTGAATACTTGCCTCTTAACATGTTTAGCTAGAGTCTTCTTACTTGCATGAAGTTTATTACAATAAGGGCATTTGTGCTCTTTTTTATGAAATTCTGTTTCATTGCTGTGCTTCTTTCTGTGAACGGTTAGGTTAGATTTTGTTGAATAACGCTGATGACAAATATCACATTCAAAGGGCTTCTCACCCGTGTGAACACGGGTGTGACTTTCATATTTTCCTATTTAAAAAAAAAAGACTAGAATTAATTCAGCAAATTTACTACATAGAATTTATTGAGATTTATTTTGATTTATAAATTTTATAAATAAAAGAGTAATATATTCAAGGGGAGATCTATGATTTCATTAATAAGAAACTTTCTGATGAGGAAAACTACCAGATGACAAAATAATCTCCCCTGACACAAGTCAGCACCTCTTCTAACTTGAGTCTTAAGAGAGTTACCTAGAACACCAAGAGGTTAAATTGAATCCAGGTCTTTCTGGCTTTAAGACACCCTTTAATCATGTGTTATGTTATGCAGCCTCTCATTATATCATGTTAGACACTAACAAAAAAAATCATCTTTTGCATCTTTGGCAAATCTCAAGCATTTAAAGCTGCGCCTCTCCTCACACCCCTCACTCCTCTCCACAACCCCAACAAATACCTAAGGATTAAAAGTCAAAGAAGTCATTCATATTCAGTGGATTGTAAAACACTAAGGTTGGGGGAAATTTGTGGATTAGCTAACTAGCTATTTTCTCAATGATTTCCTTGAAATCAAATAAAAGATAAACTTTAAAAGATAATTTATGTAAATATTACAAACCAGCTTTCTACAAAAGATTTATTCATCATATAAGTTTAATTAAAAATTAAATTCATTTGTCATTCTTTCTATACACACAACTGCGAAGAGTGGTTCTTAAGCTTTTTTTGTGTCATGGACCCCTTTGGAAGTCTGGCGAAACATATTCCTTCCCAGAATGTTTTTAAATGCATAAAATAAAATATATAACATTACAAAGCAAACCAATTATATTACAATTTGACTATCTATCTATCTATCTATCTATCTATCTATCTATCTATCTATCTATCTATCTATCGGAGTTCACACATCACAAGTTAAGAATTCCTCCTCTAGAAAGTAACCTTTAGAAGACTCTGCGGACAAGTAATTCTACAAGTTCCTCCATGGGCTAATTTGTACCTACTAAGCAACCTTCCCCCACCCTCCACTGACAACATTCTACTCCAATCTACCTTCAATCCTATTAGTTCTCCAAATCCAGTTCTCTAATTTAACCACCCTGGACTCCAGCAAACTACATTCCCTAAGGACTAGTAACTGAATCCCTGACCTTATACAAAGTCATTCTACTCCTCATCCTCAGGCCTATTCCAGTCAGGACAAATAAATCTTTCTTCGAACTCTAACTATTCTTAAAGAAATTCTCTAAATTTTCAAGCTTTTCAACTGATCACTTTCAGGATACCTGGATTTCCCTTGAAAACATGACACCACTTGCAACTCCTTCCAACAGAAATCACACACTCTCCCAACTCATAAGACCAGGAAAGAAGGTTAATATGCTCCTTATTCCCTAATGCTGCTTCCAAAATATTTCTCTGGCAACATCTATTCCCTTCCCCAACATTTTTCTCCTGAAGTTCAAAGTCTAACAATCCTTATTGCTAGTTATTATCTTATCAATCTTTACTGACAGACCAATAGATTACAATCTAAATTTCTTCACTGACTTTAGGACCTTTGTTACCACACCTCATTCCTTGCCTCATCAGCATAGTTTCATATGTCACTCTGATGACTGAGACCATGGGATGTGAGCTAGCTCAGCAATCCTCCTCCTTTTGGCAAAAAATGTCTTCGTTACTCTCTCTCTCTGATGACAAAAGAGCTGTCTCTAAATCCTCACTAAAACTAATTCCTCAATAAATAGCCTACATTCCATTCAATATTCATCCTCTGGGATTTTGCTCCAAAAGGGACACTGGCTTTCTCATGCAATTTCAACCACTACCTCTCCATTAGCTGTTTCCCAGTTACCTAAAAACCAGCTCAGGTCTCCCTAATGCTTAGAATTAGCTTGATACTTCAATCCCATCCTAGCTCTCTCATCTTTCCTATTAAATTTCACAATCAAGCTGTTCGTACACCTTATGCCTCCAATTCCTTACTATCTCATTATGTCTCCTAAACTCTACAAACAACAAAAAAAAAACTATCAAAAATCACTAAGACTTTCATACTAGCCAGATCATCAGTCTTCATCTCCCCATGGCCTCCTCTGTAGAACTGTATTATGTTCTACTGGATATTTTCCCCCTTAATTTCAGACACCACACTTTCAAGGGTTTCTTCCTACCTTTCTAGCCAGTTTCCACTTTCTTTTCTGTGGCTACAATCAGGTAGAAGAGTTCTTGCCTGCAAAACTCTCCAACCCCAAAATCTCAAAAGGAAAGAATGATGCACCCTGCAACTAAAACTGAATCTACAGGATAAGAAATCCCACACAAGGCAAAAACTTCATGAATTAAAAACTTCAAACTAAAAATATAAGATCACCTATTCAGCATCTATAGAACCTTCTGAATAAGGTTCTGCCTGTAAGACCACCCCCTGCAATGGACTCTGTCTTAACTTCCCTTCCCCTAATCCAACAGAGGACAAAAAACAACTGATCTCACCTAGTCATGTGAGAGAAAAAGACAATAACTGGATGGAAGGGTAGAAGCCCTCAACAAGAAAAAATGAGCAAAGTACTCAGTCACAGTTTAGAAGGGAATGAGTGAATACTGAGGGAGAGAAGTCTAGAAAATCAAATGGAGATGGTCCTCTCCTCATGAAAAGATCCTGACAACTGATCCCTATATCCTCCAAGTCCAGGATGCTAAGAACATCCAATTCTTATCATAGAGTATTCAAGGGGCCACGGGAAGGAGAGAGACCAAATAGTATGAGGGAATTCCAAAGTCAAGGGACAACCACTGTGAGTGGGTGTGTAGAATTAATTAGGGTCATGAGAAGGGATATATAACAGTTCCCACTAGCAACTGACAAATATAGGGGTACAAAGTAAAGCAATAACCCCTTACTATCTTACTGTAATACAGTAACCTACTATAACCCTAAGGTAATATAACATGGCCATAGAAATGTAGACTAGGGGCAGCTACATGATGCAGTGAGTAGAGCACCCGCCCTGAAGTCAGAGGGACCTGAGTTCAAATAAGGCCTCAGACATTTGACACACTAACTAGCTGTGTGACCTTGGGCAAGTCACTTAACCCCAACTGCCCTGCCTTCTCCCCTACAAAAAAAAAATGTAGACTAATCATAGTAAGAGAAGGGATACAACCAGGCTTCATGATTTGTGGCACAAAGTGTCTCCCTCCGACCACACACTGCTTCTATCTATGAACTGCTATTTCCAAAAGGCATAATGGGTCGGGGGGTAGGAGGGGTGAGGGGAATTCTACAAAGGCAATATCACAGGAAACAGACAGAAAAGACTACTTCAGAAGCTTTTTACACTCATGAGGAGCACAACGAAATAAGCTACAAGGCATAGCTCATGAATCAGAAAAAAAACCCACTAATAATAGACTAGAAAGGAAGAGAAATAATGAAGAAAATACAATTGAAAATTCCTTAGAAAAGATCATAGCAAAAAAAAATTACACAAAATAAAGACTGGAGGAGAAAAGAGGATAGAAAATTCTGAACCAATGGCTAACCAGCTTACTGTGCAAGGAAAGTGAAGGCTCAAAAAAAAGGTAAAGGAAGGAGAGGAGAGGGGAAGGGCGGAGAAAAGGGAAGAGAGAAAAATGAAGCAGGGAAGGAGAGGGAAGGGATAGGAGGGAAGGACACGAGAATAAGCAGTGTTTGAAGACTCTTTTTTGGGCACTGGAGTAAGGACTCACTATTGGACAGAAATTACTGGGAAACTTGGAAAGCAATCTGACAGAAATTAGGTACAGACAAATATCTCCTATCAAAATAAGCTCCAAATGGATACATAATTTAAATGTAAAGGGTGACATCACAAACAAATGAGAGGAACAAGAAAAAAATATTTTTCAGATCTATGGATAATATAAGGAAAGACTTCATGACCAAACAAGGGACAGAGATCACACGAGAAAATAGATGATATAAAATTAAAAAGATTTTTATACAAACAAAATAGATGCAGCAAAAATTAAAAGAGAAAAAGGTAAGTGGAAGAAAATCTCTACAGAAAGTTTTTCTGATAAAGGTCTTATAACCAAGATATATAAGATCAAATTCAAATTTATAAAAACAAGAGCCATAAATGTTCAAAAGATACGAAGAGAACATTTTCAAATAAAGAAGTCCAAGGTATCAACAGCCACATGAAAAATGTTCCAAATCACTAACAACATAAATGCACAAAAAAGCAACCAAATCTCACAAATATGAGATTAGCAAAAATGACAAAATGACAATCATGGGGCCTTTGAGAAAACAAGCACATTAATTCAGTTAGCAGAGCTGTGAATTGGTCTGGATATTCTAGGAAGCAATTTGGAACCATGCCCCAAAAGTTATTAAACTGTGCATATTCTTTTACCCAGCTATTCCTCTATTTGTCCTATAAAAGAGATAAACAAAAAGAAAAGGAGGATCCTTATATACAAAATTATTTATAGCAGCTCTTCTTGAAGTAACAAAGATGTAGAGACTTTGAGAAATAAACAAACTGTGTTATACAAATGCTACGAAATATAATGTGCCATAAGTAATGACAAAAAGGAGTTTCAGAGAAAGAAAGAAATTAAAGAGAGAAGGGAATAGAGTCAATGGCTAATTTTTTTTTTTTTAATGCAAAGAAGAGAACAGAAGGAAGGCAAGAAAGAAGCACAAACAAGCAGGACACCCTTGAAAGCTACAGATCTGCCTGATGTTCTTAAACAGCAACCTATACATAACTGAAATCTGCAGTTTTGTGTGCAATTCTTTTTTTTTTCTGTTCATTACCATGTACATGGAGAAATGACTGATTTATCTAGTGTTGAGGTTCAGAATTTTAAAATAAAAAAATGAAAAATTATGAAAGTTTAATGAAAATAATTAAATAGATTGTGTTTGACTCCTGAAAGTAATAAAGAGAGGTTTCACAAAGTACAAAGTATATTGGACATAGAGTCACAAGTCATGAGATTGAGTTCTAGCTGTGGACAAGCTAATCCTCAGCTTTCTTATCTTCCAAACAGTAATAGTACCTGCATAGGCAGCTTCACGGGCACCGAGAAAGAGCTTTGTAAATTGTCACATGCTATGCAAATGTGAATTAATACTATTAATATTAAATTATCAAGAACAAGATTTCAAGAAGGTTGAAGTAAAAAAGAGGGGAAGAAAAGAGGGACAGATATTGAGTTGTATTTAATGTTTTCATTCTCATTTGAAAATGAATCTGAACTGTGAACTCATTCCCATTTCCTAGAAGATCAAGAAACCTGACACAGTCTTTCCAAAGTAAGAATCTGGCATAGGAAAAGAAACAAAAACTGTATCTATAATTTGTTTTTACATCATTACTCAAAAGAACAATAACTCATAATCTATGATTGGAATTCAACACCATAAAATCAATTCAACTAGAAATTTTCTTCACATATTTTTCAGCTAAAACAATAAACTGTATTATTAATATGAATCTTAACTTTTTCCCCAGTAGCTATAATTCACAATATTCTTAAACTCCTTCTGCTAAAAACAAATGAACAAAACAGTCATTCATATTAGTGAGCCTATGTCAGCCCAAGAGAATTTTTTAGCACTTCTGGCCAAGGTCAATTCTGTCTCAAAGTTTAATACCACAGCTAATGATTTCAATAAATAATATATTGCACAAAGTTACACAAATACGTATAAACATTCTATTTATATATTTATCATTATATCTATTATTAAATATATTATATTAAATATAAATATTTATTTACATATATGTGGATATGTGCATCTGGGAATTATCTGCCTCAAGATAACCACTGAACCCATGTAAGCTCTCTAAGTTAGATAATGTAGATTAAAGAGAAAGAGAAGAGTAGAGAATTCAGGATTCACCTTGAATTACAGGACCTGGCTTCTAATCCCCTTTCTTCAGCTTACTCCCTGTGTGACTGTGGGCAAGTCACAGGGCAAATGACCTGAGACTCAGTTTCCTTATTTGTAAAATGAAGTAGACTAGATGACCTCTAAAAGGACTTTTCCCAGTCCTATGATTCTTGATGTGTAGACATGCAGATCACAACACCAATACTTGCATACAAGTACTATTTCTACGACACCTCATGGTTTGGATGGAGTTGGGTTTCTGAATGCTGTGCCAGTAACAGAAGCTTCATGTGCCTTGCTTTGTGGCATCAAATACCCTCTTTTCCCCACCTGAGGCAGAACTGCCTTCTATTCTCTGATCTGAAATTTGAGGACCACTGGCTAATTCCTACGGATAAATAAAATAAATAATAACTGTTTCTCTTTTGGCCAGGAACCCTGAGGGTCTTCCTCTCCCAGTTTGATTTTTTTTGTGTGTGAGTTTTGAACAAAGGGGCCATCCCTTGATTAACTTCTTAAAGAGGCCTATCTACTGCATGGGCATCACCTCACTCAAAGTGAGAACCTGAAAAGTCCTTTGCCTGAAAGGGTCAGGGTCTCCCAATGTAGTCTGGGCCATCTCCAGGGGTCCTGGTGAATATCAGGCCACTGGACCCAGATTGCTCTGGAGGAGAAAATGAGGCTGGTGACCCTGCACAGCCCTCCCTCCCTCAAATCAAAGTCAACTGCAAGTCATGTCATCATTTCCTTGATGCCATGGTCCTGTTTAAGAACGAAGGACAAACACAACAATCATACATACAGACATACACACATTTATACACATATATAGCTCCTCCCTGAGAAGGCTTATCTTCAGTCTTACTTGCTTATGTCTGTATCCCCAGTTTCAGCACAGTACCAGGCATACAATAAATACTTGCTTAAATAAAAAAATGAACTGGAAATAGCTATCCTAAGCAGGGAAAGTAACATTTGACTTTTAACTAGAACAAATAAATCATATGGTAACACTCCTTAAACAGCCCTGAGGTTTCACTTCAAACCTTGCAAACTGGCAAAAATGACAAAAAACAGCAATAGTCAATGGGGGCGAGGTGTTGTGGAATGACAGGCATATTACTATAGCTGGTGCAGCTACAGCAATAACCACCATAGCACATAGTATAGTATATAGTATAGCATAGCCATTTCAGAAAACAATCTGAAATCACGCAAAGAAAGTGACTAAAATGTCTAGTAAACATCATTTAATAAAAATATTTGTTCTGAGAAGTTTGGATTCAGTCAAAGGGAGAGGGGCGTACCTGAGGGCCTAGAGGGCCACATATGGCCTTGAGGCCGCAGGTTCCCCACCCCTTTGAACCAGTCTCCATTGTTAGGCTTACATCTCGCTACTAATAAGAAGAAAATCCCCATATACTCCAAATTATTTATAGCAACACTTTTTGTGACAGCTAAGAATCGGAAACAAAGTCAACGCACATCAATATTGACCACAGGGTTGCATTTCCTTCTCCAGAGGCAAACAAAAATTAAGTCACTTGCCCAGGGTCACACAGCTGAAAGTCTGAGTTCACATTTGAACTCTGGTCTTTCTGACTCCAGGCCAGCACTTTACCCATTGAGTCATCTAGCTGTCTCATGATATGTAGGTACATTTATGTAAAATACAAGGCCCTAAAAACATCTGCTATACACCATCCAACTGCACTAAGGCTGTCAGAATTACTCTTCTTTGTCTAACACATCTGTGGACTTGTTTTTCCCTTCCTTCTGGGGCAGGGAGGCGTCAAAGTAAAGGTATCATTTACACTGCAGTGGCTAAATTTGGAGATGGAAAGGGAAAACCTTAGAAATGGAAGATATCTCAAAGAGGAATCCAACCTCATTTTGTAGGTGAGGAAACTGAGGCTCAAAAAAGAAAAGATTTCAATTCAACAAATATTTATTAAGTGCCTTCTACATGTAAGAAGATATGGGTACAAAACCAAAACAGTCTTTACCCTCAAGGAGCAGACACTGTATTATACTGTATTATACTCAGATAATTAAAGACAAAGTAATTTGATGATGGCAGAACTAATAACTAGAAGACTGGAAAAGTGGAGGAAAAGAAGGAGGGGACGTCAGCAAAGGCTTCCAGAGGAGGTGAAATTTGAGATGAGATAAAAATTCAGAAAGTCAGTAGCTAGAAGAGAATGTATTCCTGAAACACTTAACGGTTTTTGCAGTAGCCTAGCTAAGCAAAAGGCGGCTAGTAACAAAGGTTTTATAGTTTGAGTAAAGAATGGTAAATTGGTGCCAAGTTAGGAGAGGCCTTAAATGATAGGCCAAATTTTATCCCAGAGCCAACAGAGAGACAGTGAAAATGTTTTTGAACAGGAGAATGACTTGAGTGAGACACACACACTTTACAAAGATTATTTTGAAAACTGAGACAGCTAGATTAGAGAGAGGAAAGATTAGAAGCAGAGAAACTAATTAGGAGGAGACTGCAAAAGTCCAGGGGAGAAGTGATGAGTTCTTGAACTTCAACAGCAGCTGTATAAGTGGAGAAAAGGGAGCAAATTGTGAAATTTTGGTGTTATGTATTAAATAATAGTATAGATAAAATGAATATAGTATATGTAATATATGTAAAAACAATAAATAAATAAAATATACTAAATAATAATTTAATCAATGGAAGCTGAGGAAATTCCAGAAAGAAAAAAATAGAGTAAAGCAGGCCCAGGACAGTCTTGGTTGGCTTCCACCCTTAGAGCATCTGGACTTGGAAGATGTCACAGTAAAGAAAACTCAAGAATGGTCAAACAGGTAGGAGGAGAACCATGAACTAACAGTGTTCCAGTAGCACAAAAAGGAAAAAGTAGTTGACAAAGTCAAAATCTGCAGAAAGGCCCAGTAAGATCATTAGATTTAGCAGTTAAAAGAGCACTAATAATCCTTAGCAGAACTATCTAGGTGGAGAGGTAGGGCAGAAAGGCAGAAGGCAAAGAGGTGTACAAGGAGTGTGCAGAGAAGGAGAAGTAAATACAAACAAATATTTTTAAGGATTTGGTAGTGAAAGTGAGGAAAAGATATAGGAGAGAAAAAGATACAGGCAGAAGAAGAAAAGAGCAGGAGAGGGTTAATGACTATTTATTTAACAATGTTCTAAAAGAGAGTGCTATTCAGAGAAAGTTTGGACCATTTGACCTCTAAGAACCCTGCTAACTTGGAGATACTATATCCCTTCTGCACCTCAAAATATCTCCTTATGTTTTAACCCTTGCTGTTACTTCTTTCACTCGAGTCTCTAATCAACTACCCTATTATTTCCTTTGGGATCTTGCTCAATCAATCATTCCCTCTCTACTAGCTTTTCCCCTCTGCTTACAAAAGGTCTCTGAGCCTTCAACCAAACAATAAAAATAATAATTTTTTCCTTCTACCCAGCCATGAGCTACTCCTCATTGCAAAACTTCTTAAAAAAAGGAACAGACTACTTCTACCACTTTGTTACCATACACTCACATATATTCCTTAACTTGTTAAAATCTAGTTTCAGTACCTACCACTATGAGATTGCTCTCTTCAAGGTTAACAATATTTTAATAACCAAGTCAATGAACAGCCTTTGTTCAGTCCTTGACCTTTCCAAAGCGTCTGAAATACTTTCCCAGTAACACATTCCTTGATATTTTCTCTCTCTTCAGGTTCTGTAACACTGCCCTCTCCTCTTCCAATAACTACATCAATTCCTTCTTAGACTCCATCATCACCTCCCCCCACCCCAAGCGTTAATTTCTGAACCCGTAAAGTCTGCCTCTGGCCCTCTTCGCTCTCTACAATTTCTCCCTTAAAAGTCTACCATACATTATTTTGACTTTTTTGCAGATGACTCACAAATGTTTATCATTAGCCCCTACCTCTACCTAAACCCTAGTTCCATATTTCACACTCTTGGAGTCTCAAAGGTCATCTAATCCAATTTACACCTAAATAAGAATCCTCTCTACCACAAACCCAACAAGGGATGTTATGCAGCCTTTAAATGAGATCTCTAGTGAGTGAAAACTTGATACCTCATTCAACTTTGCATAGCTCTAATCATTAACAAGATTGTCCTTATATTAAGCCTAAATTTGATTCTCTACAACTACACACTCCAAACATCTGGGACCCAAGAAAACAAATCTAATCCATTTCTTTCACTTCAGAAACCATTAAACGTTTGAAGACAGCTCTTTTATTCCTCCTAAATTTTCTCTTCTTCAGGCTAAGCATTCCAAGTCCCTTCAAGTGATCTTCATATGATCTTAGGACTCTTCAGACTGTCCCCTCATCCCAGCTGTTCCTTATTTTCAATTTTTCCCTGTTTATGGTCCGTTCCCTACTGCCTACAAACATGCCCACATCTCCCCCATCCTCAAAAAACCCTCACTTGTTCCTTCCATCCCTGAATTTGTTACTAAAATAAAAAAGGCCGACTATAACAGGTGCCCTCACCTTTCCTCTCACTCTTTTCTGAACCCCTTACAGCCAGAAAGGCAGCTGAAGCAGGCACTGTGAAGTACTTAAGAGATTGGTCAGACATCAGAAGATGCCAAGGTCATTCACCGCATCCTGGGCCATCGCTATCCGCACTGACTTTTGTCTTGCCACTGGACTCAGATGATTCTGGAAGAAAGAGTAAGGCTAACAACTTTGTGGAACTCTGCCTCACTTAAATCCAATTCGTTGGCAAGTCAAGATATCACCTTATACTGTCCCTGGTCCTCTTTGAAAACAAATGACAAACAACTCAGCTTCTGAACTCATTATTCCACTGCTCTCTCTAAAGTTATTAATGATCTCTTAATAGCCATATCCAATGGCCTTTTCTCAATTCTCACCATTGTCTTCTAGTTCTCCTACCTATCAGACTAATCCTTCTTAGTCTCCTTTGCCAGGTCCTCATCCAGATCACACTAACTGTATATGTTCTTTCCTGGGACGACTTCTCTTCTTCTAAACTACACTTATCTTTTCCACATTACGATTTTCCCCATTGCAATTTCAATATATCATGGGTCCGCATGAGAGATTAAATGGGAATTTGGGGGGAATTTTGCGGAAGCTGCAGACAACACAGAAAAAGTTTAGAAACTCAGAAATGCATAAAATATGTGTATAGCATTGTATGATATCAACATATTTTATCTTTTAATACCATATTTCAGGCTTCTTTTCTGATACAAAAGGAGGGCCAAAAAATTTTACAGATTTTCCAGATCAAGGGAGTGCTGCACCCTTAACCCTCCCCCAACAATGTACTTCACTTAGTGATCTCATCGGCTCCCATGGATTTGATTACCATCTCTTATGCTGATGTTTCTCAAATCTATCTAGCAACCCTAAACTCTGTTGACCTCCAATTCACATCTCCAACAGCCATTTAGACATCTCAAAATGGATGCCCAATAGACATCTTAAATCCACTATCTCCAAAATGGAATTTATTTGCTTTCCCTCTAAGACCTTCCCCCTCCTAACTTCTCTATTACTATAGAGGACACCACCATCTTCCCAGTCCCTCAGGCTCTCAAAAAGAGGTGTCATCCTGGACTCCTTACTATCTCTTGCCCCCATATCCAATCTAATGCCAAGGCCTGATGATTTCACCTTTGCAACATTTCTCAAATGAGCACTTCTGTTCTTTAACACAGCTGGCGCTCTGGCACAGACCACCACATGGAATCTTGCAAGATCTAGCTTGTGGGTCTGTCTGCCTCACGTCTCTCTCCACTCTAATCCGTCCTCCATTCAGCCACTAAAGTGATTTTCTTAAGTGCAGGTGCAAACCTATCACCCTCTCTATTCAAAAAACTCCAATGGCTCCCTATTAACTCCAGGATCGAATACAAATTCCTATCTGTTGTTCAAAGCTCTTCGTAACCTAGCTCTAACCTTTCCTGTCTTATAACTACCTGCCTCTTACTCTTCAATCTCTTTACACTTACTTTCTTTGCTGTTCCATGAACAAGACACTCCATTTTCTCTGGCTATTCTTCATACCTAGAACACCCTCTCCCCTTATCTCTGCCTAATGTTCCAACACTTCTTAATTCTAGAGCCTTCCCTTTTTATCCTGTGTATAACTTGTTTGTACATATATGTTCATTTATCTTCCCTCCTCCATTAGACTGTAAGCTCCCTAAGGGCAAGAACTGTCTTTTGCCTCTTTTTGTATCTCCAGTGTTTGGTACTTAGCATGGTGCCTGGCACACAGTAGCTGCCTGATAGATGTTTATTGACTGACTTCAGCATTCTGGTTACTTAGTCCTGGACATTCTCCTCCATATATGATCTGACCAGGACTGAATAAAGTAAAATTATCACACCTCTCATCTTGGACACTATGAATCACTTAATAGAGTAACATCATGTTAACATTTTTGACTGCATTATCACACTGCTGACTCATGTTAAACTTGCAGTTTATTAAAACCCTTAAACCTTTTCTGACTGAATTTTTATCTAGCCTCCCCATTCCAACCTTTTATCTCTGAAGATAATTTTTTTTAAAGTGCAGCAATTTGTATATATCTCAAACTTTAACTTACTAGACTTAGTGTGACAATCTAGAATGACATCAAGATGTTACCTATCCTTCCTGACTTTATGCCACATGCAAATTTGACAAGTATGCCATATATGGTGTTCTTAGATCTCCGGTACATCACACTAAAGACTTATTCCAAAGGGACACTGAAACAACAGAATACTCTGAGTCATGTACAGTTTCAAGTCTATCTAATGTTACTGCCATCTAGTCCACATCTATTCATTCTGTCCACAGGAAGAACAAGAAAGACTTCTTGAAGTCTAAGTAAATTGTCTACAACATTCTATTCACGTGCAAATCAAAATCAAGTCAATCCTATCAAGAACAGAACTTTCAATCTAGCCTGATAAAGTCTACTCTTGATAAAGCAGCAATGGTTCTTTGTGATGACTGCTCCTTTTCTACATGTTCACTAACGTGTTCACTAAAAATCCCTTTAGTAATATATTCTAGAAGTTGGCCAGAAATTCAAGTCTGACTTAACCTATATTTGCAGACACTGATCTCTTCTTTTTCTTTTTGAAGATAAAGATAACATTTGCCTTTCTCCTCTCCCAATTTAAACTCATGTTTTTCCTTTTCCTGAACAGGTAACCTATAACATATTCCAATGAGATTATTGCTTCTGTTTCTGTCTCCAATTACCTTCACTCAAGTCATTTCCATTTTGTCTCCCAGCCCCCTTTCTTCATTAGTACATCTCCTTAACATACGATACTACTTAATCAATTGACAAACATTTATTAAGCACCTCCTATGTGCCAGGCACTGTGCCCTATTCCCACAACTCCTGCTTTTACCAGTTCTGTTTCTTTTGAATAAGATACACTCTTCCAGAGCCATAGTCCAGACATGGGTTCCATCCCACCTTATCTCCATGATAACCATGATGTCACATTTGCCTCTTTGTATTAAGATCTGGTTCTTCATCTTTTTTACCCATATTTTATGTATATGTGCAATTCCTTCCTTGGATTTTGCCTCTTGTAAATTTCTGGTTTTGTCTTGTGACATCACAGCTACTCCATAGTACTGAGCTTGGTGGCTGTGTTTAGGCAATTTCTTCCTCCAAACTTCAGGAAAAGGAGGAAGAAAAAAGGAAAAATGTTAAGTACATTTCATCTCTGGCCAGGAGCATGTCATTCCTGTAATTTAAGCAAGGGTCCAGATATCCAAATTCTATTCTATCTTCCTAACCAACTCCTCAATTTCCCAACCTCCCTCTTTTCTGAAGCCTTAGTTAGCCTCAGCTCAACAAAAGTTATGAAGCTACCTTCTAAGCCCCTCAAGTCTTTTAATTTCTTGCCAAAGACTTTACAATCTTTAGAAATTCCAGTTAGAAACCTTGTGACATTATCAATTATACCCATGAATCACTGTTAGTCATCTGGTTTGAGAAATCTTGGGGAGATTCCATGTCAACATCCTAGGTACAGATCCTGGGAAGATAGACCCATTTATCACTTATCATATGCCTCGGTATTCCTCAGAAAGGAAGCACAGCCACTACTCATCTCTTCTTCTTCTTCTTCTATTATTTACTATCCTATTTATTTACTAGAGGATCTCTAATCTGATATCACTCATGCAACCACATCATCACTTCTTGGAGATTAAGCAAAGCTTCCTCCTAAGAATTCATCTTCTTCCTCTTCAGGAGGAGCCTCATATCACAAAAGTGTTCAGTGGTCCTTCTTACCTTTCTTCCATTACATTATTCCACCCTCCAACTTCCTGACACGTCATTATCCCTTTGTCTCTTCAAATTTTTTGTCTTTATTTTCATAATGGAAGTCATTCTTGTGTTTTTATTTTGTTTTAAAGAATACTTCATCTCCTCTCATAATCTAGAATAGCCTCTTCACCATCTATTCAAGGAAGAACACCACCTTATCCATTAAGCACAGAGAAGAGTCACTTATTGATGGAAGAGCTCAGATTACCACAAAATTCTCCTTGTTCTCTGAATTTGCTGGAAGGAAATCCTTAGTAACAGGATCATAGATTCAAAGACAGAAGGGAGTTTAGGTCATAGAGTTCAACCCCGTCATTTTACACATGCTGAACTGAAGCCCACCAGGTTCACATAGTGTCTGATATAGAATTCATCTTTGACTCCAAGTCCAAATTCTATCCACTACACCACACTGTCTTATCATACCTTTTATAAGCTTTCTTGGAGAACTCCTATATCTAACTGCCTGTTTCATCTTTAATTCCGGGGCTGTAACTTTCCTACATACCTCTTTAACACCTTGATGGCCACATTCAATTTTTCCCCTTTGTCTTACTAACTTTTTATACTGACTTATCAACTTGTCTTGTCTGTCCATACTTGCTTGTTTAATTTTCTCCTCTTTCACCTCGAGTCCTTTTCACCTTTCTCTTCCTCCAGTCTTCCTCTTTAGTTCTTTCTTCTTCTTAGATCCTTATGCTTGAATCCTCTTCCTCCAACTTCTCCCTCAAGTTCTCCTAAATGTCCCCTCTCCAAATTCAACTTCTAGCTCCTGTCACAATTCCAAAACTCTCCAAATTTCCTTCAAAATTATTTCCTCTTCTTCCACACAACCTTTTGACACTGAAGTTAGAAGTTACGCATTCAGCTAGAAACAATTTTCTATCTGACATAATTTGTGATCAAACTGACAGAAAAAAGAATGTTAAATGATACTCACTACTCTGATATAGTTCCAAAAGAACAACTTAATATAATATTAAAGTCTAAGTAAATTTTTACTAATGATATTTCCTCCCACTAAAATGCCTCAAAAAATAAAACATTAAAACAATACTGATATTTTTATCTCTGAATATTGTTTTATTAAATTCAAAACTATCCACCCTCTTCCCTTGCTGTCTTATTTCAGGAATACAAACAAACAAAGCATCTAAAATCTCATTCCAAAAAAATTATAAAAGGTAAGTAGTTATATTTGAAAATCAAGTAGAAGTCAAATTTTAAAATATTTTCTCTACTGAACTTTTCTGTCTAAATAATGACATACAGTTGGATGGGTAAAGCTGATAGTGTGTGTGTGTGTGTGTGTGTGTGAGAGAGAGAGAGAGAGAGAGAGAGAGAGAGAGAGAGAGAGAGAGAGAGAACCTCTGAGTGAGCATGCAAGCTCCAGAATCCACAAGTGACATTACGAACAGATAAGTTGAGTCCAGAAGCAAACAAGAGAAGAAGAGCAGGTTGGACTGCTTTCAGGAAACTTCAAAGTTCCTCAATGACCTCAAATTTCTTCCACAATTAAAATTCCATGTTTTTCATGCCAATATTCTGTCAGTGTTGTTTTATGGCCATGAGACAAAAACCAGTTACAGAGGAAGCAATCAAAAGTCATATGGTAAGTCTAAAGCAGGCTGAAACACATAATAAGGAACTCTGAAGAGTAAGGGATATCACTGAAAAAATATTGGGACAACAAAATGATGAACAGCCTGAGTGCACTAGCAGCAGGCTTGCAATATAGGAGACAATCAAGAAAAACCCCAAACATGTTAGGGAGACCTGTGATTAACTTAGAGAAGGCCTTGGACATGATAGATTTTTATCTACATCTATATATGGGAAATCCAAATCAGTAAGATCACAGATGCATTTGAATGTTAAACTCTTGATACTTTCTCTGACCCTAGGTGCAGTCAATATTTTCTAGCAGTAAACAAACCACCAGTAGACATGGAAAGATCACAATAATCAATACAAACTCTTTTATGGACACTAGCATACAATTAAATAAGTTTTAATGTATCTGGGGTTTTTTAGATGGTTTGTTATTTATTCAGTTGAGTGTTTTATTTTAAATCATTCATTTACAAAAATTCAAGAGTTAAAGTAGTCATTTGATGTCACATGAAATTATGGCACTCTAAAGATACATTTTTGAAACGATTAATTAGAATGTTATTGATGTAGACGTTAACTCTAGACATCCTCAGAAGAAATTTATTCTTTGGGATCTATGGACCAAAGCCCGCTAACCTGTCCCTATTCTTGCTTTTATTTTCCATTGGTTTTTGTTACTATAATTTCAGAGCAGGGCAGGGAGTCATTAGGCATTCTCTATTTCAGAAAGGAGATAAGATGTGAGCTATTAATAAGCTTTGAGGAAAGGCATAAATGCATACAAGACAATGTCTACACCTGTCACTTAGAAAAGAAAGGGAAAGGGAATGATTGGCTAAAATAAAGATTATGGTCCTAGCACATTAAGAGCACATGCTTCTGAGCCTGAAAATAACTTTTTCTGGATCCTTCCAACCTAGAAGAGCAGAGATGTAATATGAGCAGGAAGATCGATTTATAAGCTACAATTCACAATGTGAAGTCTAGCCATAACCTATTTATGGTAGGAGAAACATGTCCAGGTATAACAGTTTGGCCTTTGCACTTTGGAACTAGCTAGAAAGGGTAAAAACTATCCAGGGAGATCTGGGCAAAATTAGAAAACAAAGCTTAGGGAATCCCTTCTTCAAAAGACACCAGCACTTTGACTCCAATCGCATTTCTTAAGGCACAGTTCCAGGCCCAGGCCCACAATAAAGGTTGTAGACATAAAGCACTCAAACCAAAGCATCTAGGAGAAGGGGAATGGTCAGCAGGAACAGAGATATTGAAAGAAATGCTAGCAGGCAGAAAATTACAGATCCAGTGATAGTTCTCAAATGCTGTGTCATATTGTGATATTAAAATGTCATCAGCACTTTATAAAACTAGATGCAAATAAAATTGATAACTAATACCTAACACTACAAAATTTCTACAGATGAGTTCATGGTTTAGGACTAACTTTACACTTGTCAAAATGTACTTGTGCATTCCTATTATCATCGTATGTTATAACATTTTCCAACTTTCCAAATAAGATCTGCTTAGAAATAGTTTTTTAACTTACCCTTGTTTAACTAAACACAATCAGAAAACTTTTCCCAATAAACATAAAACATTTCAAAATGACTAATCCATTATTAAACAACTTTTAAAATTCTACATACCATGTACAAATTCACCCCCTGACTAGAATAGCAAAGTTGGTTTTTCTTTTCTTCATCCATAAATTGCTGGTAATTGGTATTTTCTATAAAAGTTTATTCAGTTTTCTTTCATCCAAAAATCACTGCTAATTTGTATTTTCTATGTCCCTAGAGCTCTGTAAGACTGATTCTTAAATACTTTTTGAAAAATCAAAACAAAATTAAATTATATTCAGTGAAGTTTTAACATTACATATATTTTCCTGTCTTCTTATTCTTTGGAAATTAGAAATCTATTTATAAGCCTATGTGGTTACATAAGGATTTGAATTAAAGTTCTCTGACCAGCCTTAACCATCCATATCTGCTCACTGACACATAGTAATATCATTACAACATCCCATCCCTAAATCATAATGAATATAAGAGAACTTACTGAATAAAGACTTCATTACTAATTATCCCCCTAGAGAATTAGTAACTGGTAAATTTTCATACAAACCATTTAACTATAATACGTGCATTACTGCATATAGAGGCTACAATGCGTAAGACTTGGGTTCAAGTTCCATCTTGATAATTACTTTCACTTTTCTGGGTCTTAGTTTCCTTATCCATAAAATAATAATGCTGGACTCCAGCTCTAAATCCTACAAAGATTTTTATTCCTATTTCTTTAAAAAATACTATTTTTAAGATATATGAAAATTTACCCTGGAACCATTAAAGAGAATAAAAATTGTTAAATGGCAATCTTTCCAATTCCCTTCTAACGAAATGTTGCTCAGGCTCAATTGCTTCCTCTACGAAGTTTTCCAGGATCCCCGATAATTACAAAAAAGCTACCTCAGATGCTTGCATATTATATTCATCTCTTCTGCGCATTCAAATAGTTTTGCCCTTCTTAACTCCTCTACTAGTTCATAACCTCTTGTAAGGCAAAACCTATGCTTCATTCATCTTTATATCTACCTCTTCCTCACCTAGACTAGTTCCTTGCACTAAAGCATTTAATAAATGTTAGGGAATAAATGGCATGACTTACCTATGTTACCTTAACTAGTATTTTTTTAAGTGACTTAGTTTTCTATAACTATATAAGACTAGTAATTCTATTTACAAGTCTTGCTTTCAGTTTCAGAGCAAGCACTTCATAGTCTTAATTAAATGAATCCAGAACATTAACAGTATTTTTCATACCAAATAAATGCAAAGTATATTAGTGAAGGGTGTTCACTTCTGGGATGTAAAGAAAGAGGGGAAAAAAAGTACTTGCTCTAAGCTAGCATATTTGAATTCGAGTCACAGGAAATTTTAAAATTTCTAACTGTAACAAATGTCTTCCCCTAATGCTAAAAAAAAATTAGTTTTAAACTTCACAAAGAATTAACCAAATTTACAAAGTGAAAATAGCATTAAAATATGAGACAGGGTTGTTTCTTACCTATTCGGTCAAATGTTTTATCACACTTAGGACACTGCAATATTTTTTTGTTACTGTTCTGAATGACCACTGGAGTTAACCCTTCATGAATATTTCCTACAGAATCAGCAGTTTCAGGCTCCTCTTCTGCATCATTATGTTCTTTGTCACTTTGCTCTTCCCCTTCAGAGTATTCATCTGACATTTCCTCCTCCTGTGCTTCTGCATCAGCATTGTACTCACTTCCAGCATCCTCAGAGTCATTTTTATCTGACTTTTCCGTATCAAAAGTGACCTTATCCAAATTGTCTTTATCAAAATTGTCTGATATTTCGCCACTTTCATTTTCGTTATCACTGTCCTCATCAAACTTTACAGGGCACTTTCGATTCCTCGTTGATCTTCTTGCTGAAAAACCTCTCTCCAGCATTTTTAACCCATGTTTTTTCCCTATTAGTAGGGATCTGTGAGTTTTGGTCAAATGATTCTCTAAAGACTTCTTGTAACAAAAATTTCTACTGCAGAATTTGCACTGATGACTGTTTGACAACCTGCCAGCCAATTCACTTAGAGTTTCTGCTGGTGATGCCTTTTCAGTTATTTCAGAAGGAAAATTAGAAATATTTTCATTATTTAGCAGTTTAACTGCATCTATAATGTCCAGAAATTTTGCAGCCTCTAAAACTAGAGGTATCTCATTCTTATAGACAAAAAATTCTGATGTGTAAAGAAATTCTAGCAAATGCTGAAAAACAGAATGTGTTACATGATCCAGAGTGACAACATCTGTGCTTGGATTTTTGCTCAAACAAGCATGAAAATAACTACTGCCAACAGCAACAACAACTTTGTGTGCACTGAATTCCTTTCCTTCTACAATTATAAGTAAATCACAGAAAGATGGTTGCTTCTGTCTATCGTCATTTAAATATTTCAATAAATTCTTATTATACTGCAAAGAACTCAGAAGCTTTCTCTGATCTGGTGATGGAGGAAGTTGCTGATAGCACTTTAGATCTTCAGGAGTAGATCCTTCAGTAGAATGACTAAAGGTCACTTGGTCGCTTTCCACTGCACTGTTTCCATCAGTAGAATCTTTATGATGGCCTAGATGGATCTTCTCGTCAAAATTTGCAGTAACCTTTCTCCTTTTCTTCATTGCAATAATGCAATTTCAGGACAAGGGGCTTCATAAGTGTCTCAAGAGATTTAAAAAGGAAAACTAGCTTCAATCTTGGGTAACACCTTCTGGAGAGGTGTGAGGAAAGGTTTCATGGTCTGCAAAACAATAAGAACCCTATAAACATATCTCCACTGGCGACTTGGTTGCATTTGTTCAAAGTGCTCTTCATTCAATTTTCTATCATTAAATGAACGAGGAGACAAAAAAAAAAAAACAACCCTACAGCTTACAGACGTAAGTGTTTTAACATCTTAGGGCTTGGGGAGAGGAGAGGTTAGAGGAAGTCGAGAAAGCCGACAAAAGAACAATTTTAAAGAAAACAGAGCGCCCTCACACCTGCAAAGACCGACTCACAGGAGGGTGGGTTGATGAGGGCACTGGGGGGAGAAGCCCCCAGAGAAGGGGGTGTGGCTGGTGGTGGAGGGTCCAGTGTGTGACTGGGTCATCACGGTCCTCGCCGCACCACAGCTCTCCGGGACGGGGGACAAGGGAGAAGGCTTAATACATTTGTCCCCTCAGACCCGTCCCCTCCTACTCGGGAGTCCGAGTGTGCGACACAGCGCCAGGACAGGCAAGGCGAAGGGACAACAGAGGACGAAAGGGAGAAAGCCCTCCCAGAGCAGTGGAGGCCCTAGCCTGCGGCGAACTCGCCGCGCTTCCCACCCAGGGTTCCCGAGGCAGCCGCCCCAGTTCTATTTACCACCTCCTCAGAGCGCCTCCGCTGCCTCCCGGCCGCCGAGCTCCACTACAGGCGCGTTCCCTCCTAGTGTCTACCTACTTCCGGGTTCGGCCAACCTCTCCGCCCCTCCTTCCTCTTCCTCTTCCCTTTTTCCTTTCCCTCCAGTGGCCACAACTGCGACCTCAACCACAGGACCCACCCACCACGCAGGCTCCGAGCGAGTCCAATAACTCTTTCCCGTACCCCAACCTGGGCCATTGCGCATGAGCGTTCACGTCCTTCGGCGCATGCTCACTAAGCCCACCCTCCTCCGTTTCCGCCCTCCCACATCGGGAGACATTACTAGAACTGCCGATCGAGACTTTACTCCGGGTTTTCCTGGTATCCGTGACTGGGCGGAGCGGGGCGGGGTCGAAGGGATTGCTGGGTGGCCCAGTATGCTCGGTTGACTCCGGCAAAGGACCTGGGGCGGGGCTATAAAGGAGAGAGGCGATAGGAAAAGAAGCCGAGCGAAAGGTTGACAGTCTTGGCTTTAGGAGAGGCTGTGGCACTGAACTGATAGTAGCAAAATCACTGAACTGAGGCCGCCTCGCGAAAGCATTCTCTCGGCCTCTGCGCGTGCGCCATGGGGCCCTTCCGAGGCCCTGACACGTACGCACATGCGTGCTCTCCTCGGGGCTTGGTCCTGAGCTTCCTCTTCAGTAACTGTGGGCAAGTCCCCGGGCCTTCCTTCACTTTTTCATACCTTTAACGTCTACGATGTTACTATTTAAATAGAGACACTACGTTATTTATTCACACGAACACACAGTTTAGCATAAGCAAGGTGATATGACACAAACAGAATGTGAACGTCCACATTACTTTCTCTGGTCAGTGAGGCTGCTGCCGAAGTATCTAGGCCACCTAAAGCAAGCTGTGTCG
>CM053626.1:262668005-262710675 GCA_028646595.1 Phalanger gymnotis | reverse complement strand
ACCCGAGAACTAGCTGATTTTAGATGTCTTCTCTGCTTACCTTCCATTTTCATTCTGTGTCCCTATTAGAACTATGAGCTCCTTGAGGGTACGGACCACGTCATTTTTGCTTTTATTTGTATTTCCAACAATTAGCACATCGATGAGCACATATTAAGCACTTAATAAATGCTCGTTAAATGACAACTACATAATTAACAGAATTTGTATTTCTGTTCTGTTAGAAGAAGATAAATATAATGGAATGTAAGGGAATTTATGAAGACAATAATAACTAAGATGCATCACTTTAAAGTTTTCAAAACACGTTACATACATTATTTCATCCTTACGACATCCCTGTAAGATAGGTACTACAGGTATTATTCTCGTTTTACAGAAAAGGAAACAGCCTCATAGACATTAAGTGATCCTAGTGATGAGGTTTAGTGTTGGTAGAGCTGGTTCGGGTGTAAAAGAATTCACTTAGATGATTTTCTCTTAGCCATTCATTGGGAGCTTTATTGACTCAAAAGTAGTACAGGTCTCCTGGCAAGAAAGCTAAGTGAGACTGATATTTGCAAGAGTTATGCTTACATAGAGGTTTCAGCATGATGATGTAGTTTTAGAGGTTTGGATTAGGGACAGGATGAGGAAGATGGATGACAGGATAGGAGACACAAGATAAGGGAGACCTAAAATTGTATGACTCGGGATAGAGGGAGACAAGGAATTTCATGGTCCAGCATAAGGGGGAAGTTTTATGGTATTTCAAGATAAGGGGAAAAGACTGTAGGATGCCTTCAGGTTAGAGAATAAACTAGAGAAAAGCAACTCTTAACCCTTGGGGCACAGTTTGTATCCTCATCGTTTGTACTGTAGGATATAAGAAAGAGAATTAAGGTTGGCCTTAAAGGTTGTGGATTCAAATCCACTCTCTGCCCCTCCATATCTTTGTGACTTTAGACAACTGAAGTTTATAGAGTAGGGGACTGACATGGTCATACCCTGTGCTTTGGGAAGACCACTTTTACATCTGAGTGGAAAATGAACTGGAGTGGGGAGACACTTGTAGCAAGGAGACCAACCAGCTGGCTATTGCAATTGTTCGAGCATTAAAAGATGAGGACCTGTAAAAGAAGAACATATTGAAGAAACATTACAAAGGTAGCATAAACAAGATTTATCGGCTGATTGGTTAAGGAAAGTAAGAAATTGAAGATGACACCTAGATTGTGAGCCTGGGTGACTGAGAGGATAGTAGTACTCTAAACCATAATGGGGAAGGTTTGGGTAGAACTATGAGTTCAGTTTTGAACATGTTGAATTTAAGATGGCTGCAGGACATTTAGTTTCAGATGTCTAATAATCAGTTCAAGATGTGAGACTGGAGGCCAGGAAAGGTTAGGAATAGATAAATTTGAGAATCATCTGCATGGAGATGATAATTGGATCCCAAGGGACCTAATGAGATATCTTTTATATGGAGGGAAAAGAGGACCCAGGAGAGAGCCTTTGGGGTTCACAGTTTAGGGTTCACTACTAACTCAGATTTAGCAGGCATCACATGGATGAATATCCAAAAAGAACACAGTGGTCAGCAATCACAGGAAAGAGCAATGTCACAAAAACCAATAGAAATTTAAGAAGAGGGTGATTGACAGTGTTAAAGGCTTCAAAGAGCTTTAAAAAATGAGCTTGAGAAAAGGTCATTGCTAAATTTGGAGAGAGCAGTTTCAGTAGAATGATGAGATCAGAAACCAGACTGCAGAGAGGAAAGGGAAGTAGAGGCCTTCTCAAATTTAGCGAGAAAAAGGAAGGAGAGATGTAGTTAGTAGGGAATCAGTGGATTAAGTGAGAATTTTTCTGAAGATAAATAGACATGAGAATGTAGGTGGTAGGGAAGCAGTCAGTAGAAAGATATTGGAGATAAGTGAGAGAATGAGAGTGATGGAGCACAGAGTTGCATAGAGGGTAGCATAAAGTTGACTCTACCAAGTCATTGAGATAAGGAAGGGAGGAGAGTGTAGATAGTGCCAGTGTAATGGCCTAGAAAAGAAGGGACAGCTAAAAGGGTTTTGAGGTTAAGGTGAGGAAGAAGAGGTGATAAGGTGCAAGGAATGATGGAATAATACTGTATGGCTGGCAGAGTATGATGGCATATGCCTGTAATTCCTGCTTCTAGGGAGACTGGGATTGGTGGATCCCTATCCCTTGACCTTGGGAATTCTGACCTGCAATAGGATTAAGTATGGCACCAATATGGTGAATGCCTCAGAACATGGAGCACCAGGATGCCTAAGGAAGTTATGATAAATTAGTTTAGCCCAGAAACTAAGCAGGTGAAAGCTTCTAAGTTTATCAGCCCCTAAGGGGAGCTTACATTCAAATGGGGTAAGACCCACAAAAGGGAGCAGAAAAGCTGCAGGGAGAGGAGAGAAAGGGGATGGAGAAATGAAGGGGATATGATTTTGAAGTCCAGAAAGCCAGAAATAGGACTAGGAGGGGAATAAAGGCGGGCTATCCTGGGACCATTCACAAAATGGAGGCTCCATTTTGAGTGGTGGGCCTTGTCAAGGGATATTCCGGGATGAACAGATCATGGGGGTAGTAGGATGCACCAGAGTAAAGAGATTCCAGGTCCTGAGGGAAATTCCAAGATAGTACAGCATGCGTGATTTTGAAGTTCAGAAAGTCAGGAATAGGGCCAAGGGGAATGAAGGCAGATGTTCTATGGTTAGGGAGCTGAGGGAAGTTCCAAGAGAAGACAGGAGAAGAAGCATATTTTTGAAGTCCAGTAAGTTAGGAATATGGCTAGAAGGGACATAATATAACATTGGGCTGGCCTGGAGCCTTCCACAAAATAGAGGCTCCAGGAAGAGCTCACCGATGGTAGAAAGGGGTAGGCCTTGCAAAAAGATTTTCCAGGTCAAGGAGGATCAGGTCCTGAGGGAAGTTCTAGGATGAGACAGCAGTAGAAATATATTTTTGAACTCTAAAAAGTCAAGAACAGAAATGGAAGGGAAATGAAGCTTCACCGCTGAAGTTTAAGCTTTGTAGCATCAAGATTGGCAGGCCCTACAACAGTTCATGGCACATGTTTAGATGGATCTGAGATCTCGTCATTGTGGATGTTCTATCCACTGATAAAGATTGTAATTAATCCGTGCCTGTCCATCGTATTTGACTAAATTTTCCACAGGATGTCCATCCAACATGCTTAGAGCCTTCCTCAACTTCTCTTGACATTGTAAGGATACCAGTGGAATGCAGTTATCCTTTGCTCTTTCCATGTGACCAACTCATATTTTTTAATCATATATTTCTTTGATAATATCCTTAAACAATTATTTGATATATCTTCACAAAAGGTATATATCTTTAGGCAGGTAATATAACATTTCAGCTCATCATGTTTCTTTAGTTCCTATTTTTACTTAGCATCAAGATAACATTATATTGAATTTAATTAAATTTAGATTGTTTCCTTGGCTTCTGCTACGTGATGAGCCTTCTACTAAATATCACCAAGGATACAAAATGAGTAATCTATAGCAATGAGTTTCTTATTTTTTTTTGTTATTCTGTGTTATAACCTTTTCACACCCACCATATATCTCTCCATTGCCCTGGAAGTATGCCATTACATTATGCTTATGTTATTATAATACCAGAATATTAGTACTAAAAAGATGAGCATTCATTTCTAAGGGAAGTTTAGGATATTAAAAGAGCTTTGCAATTTCCCAAAGGCAATCCAAGTTTCTTCCTCCTGTTTAATTCTGATCCTAATTTGTTGTTCATTTGCAATATCTATCAAAGAGATATACTATAGGCTGTCTATCTAAATATATGTCATAAACTATACAACAGACATTCACGGGATCACAGATTTTGAGCTGAAAAGGTAACTTACAGATCTCCTAGTCTGACTCATTAGTTTTAGAAGAACTGAGGCTCAAATCAATGAAATAGCTTGGCCCAAGGTCACACAGTAATTTTTTCTATACTCTTCACTGGCTTGGATTTTTCTGCAAGGACAGTTAGGCCAAACTCTTTTTTGTGGTTATAGAGCTCATCCATAAGACTCTGCAAGGTCCCAGAGCTTGATACAATCAACATTATCACCCTAAATAAGGAACACCAAGAGCAGGGGTAGGGAATCTATGGCCCTCTAGGTCCTCAAGTGCTGCCCTTTGATTGAATCCAAACTTCACAGAACAAATCCCCTTAAAAAAGGACAAAATGATAAAGAATAATAAAAGAGAGTTGTTGTTGTTGATTTTAAATAGGGAACTATTCTTCAATTTAGGCTCTACACTGAATGTCCTCCATGAAAATAGTAAGCATCTTTGGTAAGTACATATGTTTTCCTGTTTTAGGCCTTGGATGATAATTAAAATTGAAGTACTCTTAAAGAAGATTATCTCTAATGTTATATATTCTAAGGAATCTTGAAAATTTTTGATATATGCATAGAATGAATCTTATTGGAAGAACCATCTTTTTAGTAGTTTGGTCTCTCAAATCAAAAGTTTTTTTCTATAGTCAATAATCACTAAGCATAATGGGATCTTCTATTCTCTACATCTATCAGTCCATTTTGTGATGATAAAGACGTGATCTGCTTTGAAATACTGCTTGAGAAAGTCTGTCTCTTACCTACTAATACCCTGATCAAGGATACCCTTTATATATACATATATATATATATATGTACATATATATGTATTTATGTACATACATATATATGTATATATATATATATGAATTGTTCTCGCAAATGTTTTATATAAATGGGAAAGTAGGCACAGAGAGAAGTAATTGTTTTTTCAGTTCCTTTTCTTTTGATTAACAGTGTTGTTCCATCCTTTTGTATCATACCATCTTTTAGAGACCTTGAGAACTGATCCCTCTATAGTTGTAAGGACTTTACATATTGTGGGTCAATTGAACAAACATTTATTAAGCATCTGTAATATACTAGGAACCTGAAATACAAATGTGAAACCAGAGTCCTTCCTCTAAGGATAAGATATGAACACAAAATTTGATACTAGGTAACATTATAGGGTGAAAGAGGGGATCCAGAAATAATAGTTTCAGTAAATTTGAAGAGGGGAATATCTCCTTCAATTTGAGGGATCAGGAAAGGTTTCATGGAAGAAGTAGTACATGAGAAAGACAGAATGAACATATTGTATATTTATTAATGTAATATTTGTGCTGTCAAACTTAATTTTCTTAATGGAAATCTTTCCTTCATCTTTTTAGTTTCCTTCTTAAAAGGATACTGTTTTTGTCAATATTCCACAAATGCATTTTCACTTTAGTCATGCTGCCTTTGAGATGGATTATCTTGGCTTTACTACATGTATATACTCTACATAGAGCAGAGAGAAAAACACTAATCTAAAGGTAAGTATATTAGAAGCAAAATTAGGTGGAGGTAATGACACCCTCAATCAGCCTAAAGCCCATCCTCCCCTTGAAGACTCTTAAAAATACCCTCTTGGGCCATTATACACCTCAAATTAGACTTTTCTTCAAAGGGGTTATCAATAATAATTACCAAAATCTATTGTCATTTGAATTCATTTCTAAATGCAAAATGGATCAGATAAAAAGTAAAATATTAAATACTTCTTGATTAAGATAGGAGAGAAGGACATATAAGGACATATTTTGTTGTGGAAAGAGCTCTATATTTTGAATAGAAGACCTGGATCCCAAGCCCTAACAACTTTCTAGTTGTGTGATCCTGAACAAATCATAACCTCTAAGCCTCAAGTTCCTCATCTGTAAAGTAGAGATATTTACACTACCTAATATTTGTACTGCCTATCTCACAGAATTGTTGTAAAGAAAGTTCTTTAATGGAGTTAGACAGCTGTGAGTTACACTTATCATCACCAAGAATTCCAAGCTGGAATATGTGCTGCTGGATGATATCACCTGCTGGCAAAGTGTGAAATTGCAGCCTATTACATGGTGACCATCCATTCAAATTAAAAAAGAGAACAAAGTTCAGCAATAAATTGATATTAGAATCGTCAGATGTACAAGAATAAGAAAAAGTCCTGATGTCTGAGGTTGTGATGGTTGGTAGTGGCCAAAGACTGAGCCGAGATCCTAGAATTCAAAGTTCTGCAGCATTACAGAGAGAAGATAAAAAGGTCATCTGCCAGTCATCATCTAGGCTCTTCTTCACTAAAGTTTCTAATACAATTAATAAGGAATCCCTCATCCCAAAAGGACTGTATTTCTAGATGATTTTATAGAAGTCAAGTGAGGAAAATCCCTTTTGGGTAAAAAAATAAAATAAAAATGACATGTATTTCAGTAAGTGAGAGACACCTGTGTTGTAATTGATAGAAAATGATGGCAATGAAATATACATTCTCATGTAAAATAATCAGAATTATGTACCATGGAAACATCTTTCTATAAAGTATTATACCACTTTCTGACATATAAAGAATTATTTGATACATTTTCACAAAAGGTATATATCTTTAGGCAGGCAATATAACATTTCAGTTCATCATGTTTCCTTAGTTCCTATTTTTACTTAGCATCAAGATAACATTATATCGAAAAATTAAATTTAGATTATTTCCTTGGCTTCTGCTACATGATGAACCTTCTACTAAATATCATTGAGGATACAAAATGGGTCATAGATACTCCCTGACCCTGATAAATTTATAATCTAGTGTATCTATAGGGACAGGGAGGAAGATCTTAAATAAATCAACTGCATAAAAACTGTAGCATAAAAGAAAATAGGTATCAAAAATCAGTAAAATATTCTGGAGGAGAAAGAGAGAGGGGTGGAAAGAGGGAGGGAGAGAAGGGGAGAGACAGAGAGATAGAAAACCATATCCAAAGTTTGGAAAGGAAGATAAAGACCATGCAGTATTTGAGCTCAAAATAGTAGCTCACAAATTACTCCCTGGACTCTACAATCCAGTCAAATGTTCCCTTCTAATTTCCATGCCTTGAGGTTGAAAGCTTCAGATTTGGAATTCTCTGCTTCCCCAGTTCTCTTTGTCATAAACCTCTACTTCTCATTAAGAGTGTCACCTCAATAGGTCTTTTCTGAATCCCCAGCTGTGAGACTTAAGGTCACTAGGCAGATAGAGCACCAGGTGTGAGTCCAAAAACTTTTGAATTCAAATCCAGCCTCAAACACTCACTACCTGGGAAACCCCAGGCAAGTCACTTCACCTCCATCTGTCTCAACTGTTCACCTCAACTGTTTCTTCAACTGTAAAACAGAGATAGCATCCACCTCTAAGGGTCGTCATGAGGACCAAATGAGATAATAATTGTAAAGCTCTTAGTCTACTGCCAGGCACAGAGTAGGTACCTATTAAGTGCTTTTCCCCTTCCCTAGTGCTCTACCTCTCCATTCATTACTTCTATGTGTACATGCTGTTTCCATCCCCAGTATAACAAATTTTTTGAGGGCAGGGCCTGTTTCTTTTTTGTTTATGTATCCCCAGCTCCTAGCACATTATCTGGCATACAATATGCATTTAATTTAATAAATGCTTGGTGAATCAGATGGGATTCAGTGCCGTCCTTACTACTTGTCTGGACTATTAATTGGTCTCTCAATTTCTAGTCTTTCTTATCAAGTCATCTGCTATAAAGCCACTGAAGTAATCTTCTGAAAGCTCAGGTTTGTATGTAGAACCAGCCTGCATTTCCAGGCTTATTTCACATTATTTACCTCTGATAGGATGGATCCGGATGGTTTATGACTTTAAGTCTCAAGTAAAGTCCAGTGGAGTTTCTGTTTTAAGCTAAACTTAATGGGGAGCCACACAAGCTTTTTTAACAGGAAAGAGATATAGTATGTTGAAGGGGGCAGATTGGAGAGATTTTGTAGATGTGTACATGAGTACTCAAAGGAAGAAAGGTGCCTACTATGTGCCAGGAACTATGCTAAGCACTTTACAAATATCTCATTTGGTCCTCACAACAACCCTGGCACAAAGGTGTTATTATTATCCCTCTTTTACAGAAAACTGAGGAAGCTGAGACAGAGGTTAAGTGATTTCCCATGGCTACACATCTAGTAAGTGGCTGAATCTATATTTGAACTCAGATCTTCCCAACTCCAAGTCCAGTGCCCTATCAACTATGACATTTAGATGCCTCTAAAGGTCTTTGATTTTGTCAGAGTGGGGAAATCTCTCCACCAGTGATGGAAATTGAGGACTTGTTCATGACTTAGTCCTATCTCTGGCTTAGTAGATGAGCAGCCTCATAGATTGAAAGCTGAGAGTGTCCTGAGATGGCCATCTTGTCTAGCCCTCTCCTTTTAGAGATAAGGAGATTGAGGCTCAGAGAATAAATAGTGACTTGTCCCAGAGCATGTCTGTAGTTAGCAAGAGAAGTGGGTTTTGAAACCTCATCCTCTAACTTCAGAGTCTCCATCGACCTCTTTCATGAAGAAAATAGAGCTTGAGTAATTTGCCTGGAGTGTTCAGGAAGTGGCAGAGGTGAAACCTGAACCCAGCTCTCTCCAACTTTACCTGATTTTTAATCTCATTTGTTAGATCATCATCCAAATCCCACCTTCTAACTCTGGGTATACCCCAAGGCTCTGTCCTGGGCCATCTTATTTTTTCTCTATATTTTTACTTGGTGACCTTGCTGCCAGGGGTTTATTATAATCTCTGTACAAACAACTCCTAGATCTATATATCCAGCCATAGTTTCTCTCCTGAGCTCCAGTCTTGCATTATAAATTGTCTATTAGACATTTCCAGTTGGGTGTTTCATAGGTATGTCAAAGTCAACACCAAACCTTGGCATTTCCACCTCCTAATCATCTCTTATATTTCTCTACCAAACAGCTGCCATCTTAGTTCAAGCCTCCATGACTTTTCTTCTGGATTATTGTAATAGCCTTCTAAGGAGTCTACCTGCCTCAAGTCTCCTTCTGCTTCAAATCCATACAACTGCTAAAGTCATTTTCCTACAGTTCAACTGTACTGTCACCCTTCCCCCTCCACTTAAACTCCAGAGGCCTTGCCCTAGTATGTTTTCTATGTGTTTTATATGTACATATATATGTATATATGTAAGGTTAATTTTAGTGTAGGTAAGGTGGATTTTAGTGTGTGTAAAGTAGATTTTTGTTACTATTTCTTAGAGTTCAGTTTCCCAGGATCTATGGCCATAACAACCTCAGTTTCCCAGGATCTGTAGCCATAACAATCTGTTTCCCAGGTATTAGATATGAATTTCCAGGCCCATGGTTCAAAACATCTCTACCATACTTGCACAGCATTATATAAGGATAAAAAATATAAACGTGTGCTGAAACTGTAAACATCCACTGTGACTGTGCAGTGAGATACAGGGATGAGATGATGTAAACTTGTGAGGCTATTGCTGACAATATGCCTTCTTTGTCTGATACCCTATAAAATAGGTGGTCAGTGGTCAGTGGTCAGTGGTCAGTGAGTTGGGGAATCTTTATGGTTGAATGCACAAGCTGGGATGCCCTGTGCCTTTATCGGACCCCATCAAGGATCAGGAGGGGGGAATCTGTGTTTGCCTCAACCGGCCCGCATTGAGGCTTGAGGGGATTTAGGGGAACCCTTTAGGGTTGAATGCACAAATTGTGCCTGTCTCTATTTTCCGCATCAAGATGTAGGGGTAGTTGCCCCCCTCTTCTTGCTGGCCCCTGTGAGAAGGATAATTAGGGAATGTTGTAGGAGTTTGTAGTGCTTCCGTTATCAGCAATACTGTTAGAGAAAACTAGAATAGAATAAAGCTTATTATTAACCCCTTTGAAGCTGTCTTTCCTGTCGGACCAAATCAAGAACGAACCTGTTAGAGGCTGGAGTCCAAACCTCCAGTGCCTCCTGTGTATTATCTGTTTAACAATATATATGCCTGTTCTATCCCCCATTAGAATTTAAACTCCTCGAAGGCAGAAACTATTTTGATTTTACCTTTGTAGCATCAATACCTTTCAGAGTGCTAGCACTTAATAGGTACTTAATAAATACATTTTGACTGATTTCATATGTGTCCTTATTTTAATTGTAACCCCTATTGCAAAGCACATTGGTATAGGACTGTCTCCTCATTGGGGGAAGATAAGTGTCCTGCCCTGTATGAGGATCCGGGAGGAGTTGGTGAGAAGTCAGAGAGCAATAGCCTTCTCCAGTCCTCTTTAAACTTCACTCTTTTTTGGTCTTCTTTGAACATAAAGTTGCTACAGGCACTTCAAGCTTCCAGCTTAGAGAAAGAAGATGGAGGAGTCCAACCCCACTTCAGGTTACGAAAGGAAAAGACTGGAAAGACTTGAAGCCTGAAGAGTCCCCCAGAAAGACTGAAGAAGGCTGGGGATGTCCAGCTCTCACCAACTTGCCCCCATCTACTCACATAGAGTAGGGCATTAATCCCCACAAAGAGGAGAGACCATAACAATGGGCTTTGGGACAGGGGTTATATAACTATGCTTTATACCATCTTTGTCTGGATGTAACTTGCCCTTTTTGACTTTTTTAAAAACTCCATTTCCCTTTTCTTTTCTTCCTTATGTTTTGCCATGTCTCCAACCACATGATGTTGAGAACCTTCTGTACTGAGCTTGCTGTCCTTCTCTTTTCCCCTTTCCACCAGTGTTCTACTTCTTTTCCTTCCCTATGGACCTCAGAAAAGGATATTTCTGATTTTTTAAAGGAGCAAAAATCCCTTTTGTTTCTCAAAAGTAGCATAGTATCTGAAAAGACTCAAGTTTGAACAGTCTCATTATCATTTATAAAACACCCATTTCACAGGATTTTGAGGATCGAATGAATTGATACATGTAAGAGGATTTCTAAACCTTAAAGTATTGTATGTTAGCTAGAATTATTGTTGTGTCGTTACTTCATTATTGCTACAACTACTGTTCTTTCCTATTTGCTTTTTCTGTTTTCTTTTGCATTTTTTCCCATCTCCCCAGACCCCTTGAAGTCCATTCACAGGGAAAAGCATTTCACTTATAAGAAAAGAATCAAGCAATGTTACAGCGAGAGGAAAGCACAAGAATAACAAGTAGTCCAGTTTGGCTAGAGTGCAGGTTACATGAAGGAAGTAGTTTAGGATTAGATTGGAAAGGCAGGCTGGAATAAGACTATAGAGGACTTTGAATGCCATGTTAAAGAGCTTAAACATAAAGCTAGCCCAGTTGTACCTGCTTCCCTTTAATTATGACATAATCATGAATGATTTTCACAGCTGCCCTCTTTCAGTTCATTCAGATATTTGTTGTATCTACTCCACACAAGGCACTTGTTGGGTATATAATTATGAAACTAGATAGTCCTAACCCAGAAAGGAGATTGCAATTTAATGAGATAGGGAGATGAGGACACATACAGCAGGAGGCCAAAGGCATGTTAAAAAAAGACAACATAATAAATATAAAGGAGGTGCCCACAGTATTATGAATAATCTAAAATATAGAAGATGATCTCCAGCTATGTGGGGATGGAGGCGTGCAGCTGGGAGGGGAGAGGTAGGAAAGAGGGAGAAAAGGCTTAATGGAGAATATAGCATCTGAACTAAACTTTGAAAAGAAAGTGTTGGGAGATATATATTTACGAACAATACACACATAGCATAAACCTGTGATAAAGGGAGGAATGGGTTAACCATGTGCTAGGTTTTTTTTTGTTTGTTTTTAAGAAAACAACTTTATCTGCTATTTGGGACAGCAAAAGTTGTGCTATGAAAGTAATTCAAAGAAACCCTTTCAGTCTTAATGGGTAGTCAAAAATGTTTCAAGTGTGGCAAAGATGTGATACCTCCTATAAAAAGAAATTTTCCATAACCTCCCTTCTTCCTTCCACCTTTACTGTCTATTCCATGACTGAAAGAAATTATCCTCAGCTTGATTGTTACTTTTAGGAGTTCCTTTCTAACCTTTTTATGATATGTACGTGTGTATGTGTGTGTGTATATATATATACGTATATATACGCACAAAAGGGAGCTTGCCCTGTCCCTAGTGCATGCCTAGGTCACCAAACATGGAGGCACTCTGCTCCCAGTGTTCTCCTACCATAAGGGTACCTCCTTTGATTATCTGGAGCTTTAAAATTTACTAGACTAAGACAGTTGCTCTCTTTTTCCTTGGTGCTCTTTCTTGCTGAATCTAGAGGATGAAGATTATAATTCACCCACATCACAGGTACCGTGAACTAAAACCTGGATGGGTGATGTCTTCCCCCAGAAATGGATCTGAGGGTGTTTGCCTTGTTTCATTTGCCCTTCTCAGTTTCAGGTGCCAGCAGTGATGCTCAAAGGACCACTTTGCATCATGGCAACCTTGGAGCCAGGATTTCAGCCAGGATGTTATAGCCAGCCAGCCTGCCTGGTGGGGGAGTCCTAAGAAGCTCAAGTGCCTGGGATCTGAGTCTAAAGGGATTTTTAGACATGGAACTTGGGATTGGGCTCTATAATAATTGAGTTAAACTATGAGCCTAATCCTCTTCCTTTCCCCAGAGATGGAGATGGTTTGGGAGGAAAGGGGGAGAATTAAGTCACCTATATTGGAGTCAGTTTGTATATTTGTGATTGTACCTTTTGAAGTAAATATTTCTCTGCAAATGCTAATCTTATTGTTAATGGCTAAAACGATCTAGGGTGCAAGAGGCCCCCATATTATCAATGGGTGCTGGGAGCCTTTTGCAGAAAGCCTAGATACCCCACACCCTTTTGAGATACCAAAGAATCCTGGGGGAGGGGTGAAATGTAACACCTGGCCTTCAGAAAGTGGTGTGGGGGATAGACTAGTCAGAGATTATATGTGTGTATAATGATTGTGTGTGTGTGTATACATAAATACACACATATATATAGGGTGCCCATGAAGTCCATGTGCAATTTAAAATAGTTGTAACTCTGTAACTACATGTGATAGAAAGAATCTGTAACAAGGATTAGAAAGCTTGATGTATCTAGTTTATTTTTATCTTTAGAAATTTTATGTTTATTTTTATTTTTAGAAATTCACCTTAAAAATTACTTATTTTTCAGGATTACTGTTGACTCATGGCTTCACTAGAAGAGAAAGTAAACTGTGTTCTTTGGTTGGTTGAACCAAAATCTACCACCACTGTCTGAAGAAGGTTTAGAATTCAGTACAAGAAAGAAGCATCACGTAGGAATTCCACATCCAAGTGGATGAAAATGTGATGTGATTGCTGGCATTACTGAAAATCAGCTTGAAAATGTTTTCCACGAACTACAGAATTCTATTACCCTTTCTATTGGTAATGATAGTGGACATGTTGAAAATTAACAAGAATAATAAAAAATTAAGTGTTTCTTCTTTCTTTTGCTTTTTACAGATCCTTTCTATCACATAAAGTTACAAAGTTACAACTATTTTAAATTGCACATGGACTTTATGGACACCGGTATATGTGATTATGCAACATAATGTCTACATGTATAGTGTATATATAGGTATATCTCATTATATGTGTTTCCACACACACACACACATAGAGCAATATCCCAAATAAATCCTTCACTTTACTAAGATTACTAATCTCTAAGGTCTTCCATATCCACTGTTTCATTCCTAAAGATAGTGAACACAATCATTAGGCTTCACCTGCTAAGACTCAGTGGAATTACCATATATTTCTTCTAAGCATCTCTGGTCCTTTTTCTTCTGAAATAATCTAAAAAATAAATCCAGTCTCTTGACTGATCCTTTAGCCCACAAACTCCTTATTTCTTGTGACTGTAATTATTTCTCTTATGTTCTTCCTAAGTGAATCATCAGAGCAGCACCCCTACTTCCTAGCACATGCTCTCTTGTTGTATTGCTCTTCTCACCCACTGTGTAGCAAATCATCACAATAAAATTTCCCTTCTACTATCTCTTCCTCCTCTCCAAGAGTCTGTATTTTTTCTTCTGTCCTTTCTGTTACTGTCTTCTTGGGTGGCGTGAAAGGCAAAAGAAACACACCAGCAAGGATTTGATTCCTTCCTTTCCCTCTTTCCTCATCCCACCTCTTTTTATCATTCTGCCCCAATTCTTCAGTTTTAAAAAATATTATTCTTCTACTTTAAAGTATCTATTTATAACTGATGATTAACATTCACATTCTTCTACTAGCAATTGAAAAACACTTTCTTCCCTATACATGCAAATTCCCACTGAGAGGCAGCTGTGGCTCTTCTTGTCCTCCAATTCTTTTCCTTTCCCTGACAAACTCTGAATAACTCCCCAAATTATATTTTCCTTATTCTCTACCTCTTCAGCTGCTTACGTAAGTAGCTACAGCAGTTCCTCTCTTTTCTTCTTTCCACCAGGGCTCCTGCTTACTCCTCTGAGTACATGCCATTCATTCTCACAAGTGAAGCTACTTTGACCTAAATAGGGCACTAGCTGTATTTCTTCAGATACTAGTTTAAATTAAAAAAACTATTTATTAAGCATCTGCTATATGCCTGGCACTGTGCTAGGTACAGGAAATACAAGAACAAAAAATGAAAAAAATCCTTAATTGCAGTGAGCTTACATGGGGAGACAAATATATAATAGTATAAACAAAAATTTAATAAATTATGTGTATAAATGTGCATATGTGTATATATGTCTATAATACTATGTGTATGTATGCATACATTATATATACTTACATATACACATACACATACATATACTATAATATGCTAATTAAGTACTAGTAAGTATTAGGCAAGATATGGAGGCAGCTAAGTAGTTCATTGGGTAGAGTTTTTGGCCTGAGTCTTGGAAGACAGTTCAAATCTCTCCTCACACACTTACTGGCTATGAGACCATAAGCAAGTCACTTAACCTCTTTTTGCTTCATTTTCCTTAACTGTAAAGTGGAGATAATAATTTCACCTACCTTGTGGGATTGCTGTTTGTTTAAAAAAGTGAGCCATTACTTATTCTTCAGTTGGGGGGCAGGGTTAATTCCTTCCTTCCTCCCTTCACACACATTTTTGAGGGCCTGCAAACCACTACAAAGCTGTCTTTGTCTGCAAGACAGTATAAATATAAATGTCAATAGTTTTCCCAAAGTATTTAATAGGTAATACAAAGCATAATATATCTAAACTAGTTCCTGTACTTATTTATAAAATTATTTCTGTTAAAAAATATGAAATTGGAAATATTCTCTGAGCAAAATAAGACTCTAGATCCATGTATATGTAGCCCAAGTCCTCCACTCCTTACCTCCCCAGGTCTTTTACAGCTTTGCTCTGTCACTTATGCTCCTATTTACATAATGCAGCTTGAAACCATCAATATCTCCTTGGAACATAGGAAAGGTAGAAGTAAATGGGCTACAACTTTGAAAACTATAAGTTTATTTTTCTTTTAAAAAATAAAAAAAATTATTGAATATACCATTACCTATGAGAGGAAAACTACACAAATTTTTAATGGCTAGATCTTATTTCCACTGGAGGGTGCAGTTTATTAGCATATGAAGAGTTTCACAGTTCTTTTAATTGGTATGCTTTATAGTCTATGAAAACATAATTGTTTGTAAGATTGCAATACAGAGTGCCAAACATATTTCATGGAAGCTTTAAATAAATATAATTTTCCTAATAGGAATCTGGGCTTTATTCCATAATATCCTTGCAATTTAATTAAGGCCATATGATTTATAAGATGAGAATAGTTTCATTTCGTCTAATGTAGCTTATAGATACTGTGTGTATCTTTCTTGGCTACTACCACTGCAAGAAGCATACACTAATAATTTGTGGCCAAAAGGAACACATTCCTTTATATTCCATTATGCTATTTTGGCTCTTTTCCTCTAGCAGTCTATTGGATGTTGGTATGAATTTCTTTTAAAAATATGTTAACTTTCAATTAAAAAAAAAGGTTTTACCTTCCACTACAGTTAAACCTTGATGCCTCATTGTGTCATAAAGTTGATCCTGGATTCTTAAAGTCTATGCCAGAATACTGAAAATTCTGACAGATGCTACAAAGCTCAAATGGCTTTGAGATCTGTCCTGGCATAATTGTACTATAGATTCGTCATCTGAGTACTTAGTCTAGCTAAGTCGAGAGAGGCTCATCGCTAAATTGTCAGAGTCAGAAGCTCTCCTGTTTTCCACAGTCTTTCAAAGATTATCCACAAGAACTCAGCGAGAATGCCTGCCAGCTCTTTCATTATCCTGGTATTCAATTCATCTGGGCTTTAAGACTCAAATGCATCAAGGGTAGCTAGGTGGTTTATTGCTACCTTCCTGTTTACCTTGGGCATCAAATCCCTATCATCCATTTTTTGTTCTGTCCTTTCTGAGTTAAAAAAAATCATTCTACTTGGCAGGGAAAAAGAAGAAAAAATATACTTCTATTATCATTGGTTATCAACATCCCATCCAACCTGAGCTTTGATCCTCATCTTTGATCTTCATCTTTTCCCCAATACTTGTGTTTAATACTTCTGTGATCCATCTGATGTGAATATTCCTCTTAGTGGGACAGATCATAACCTATCCAAACCTTCTCATATTGGACAATCTTAATCCATATCTTCCTATAAATTCTCCAGAGGATGTTAAACCAACTTGTTAGGAGCTTTCCTCATAACATGACACAGACATGCATGGAACACATGAGCTATCTGTTGGTTATTCTTTGCACTCGCTACATGACCAGCCGACTTCCCTTTCTGATTATGCACATTTCTTTTCCTCCAGTATAAAAACAAAGCTAATTCTTTTATTGTTCTTGCCAGCCTCAACTTATTCTAAGCTTTACTTCTATAGCACTATTGTTATAGGACCATGCAATGTTTTTGTATTCATGCTCTATTAGGTCGTAAGCTCCTTGAAAGCAGAATCTGTCTTTTGCTTCTTTTTGTATCCCTATTACTTAGCACAGTGCCTGAAATGTAGTAGATGATTACTAAATACTTCTTGGCTGACTGACTCCTTACAGTAGCTTACAGTCTAACAGAAGAAAGAGAAAGCATTTGAGACATGCTGAGTAGGTGGCATCAGTAAGACTTGGCAACTGATTAGATGGGAGGGAAGTAAACTACCTGAGTGACTCGTAGTTTGTGAACCTTGGTGACTAGAGGTATGTTATTTCCCTTTTCGAGGGAGATAAAAGGAGAGGTAAATTGAAGGGGGGAAAGATGATAAGCTCTGTCGTGAACACATGGAATTTGAGACGTCTTTGGGACATACAGTGATGTTCAGTAGACAGTTGAAAATGGTTAGATGTGTAGATTGGGAATTATCCATATAGAGACGATAGTTGAATCTATGAAAACTGATAAGATCACTGGGAAAAAGTGTACAGAGAAAAGAAGGGTTTAGGACAGAACCACGAGATATACATATGCATAGGGTATGGGACATAGATAATAATCCATGTGAAGTAGTTAGCATTATTATGCTGTTTTTATGCATGATCTTTAGAGAAGTAGAGTGATTTGCCCAACTTATCACAGCTAGTAAGCACCAGAAGTCAGAGTAAAACCCAAGCCTTCATAACTTCAAGTCCAAGTTCTCTTTCTACTATAACACGGTACATCTTTAATAGACTGTCAAATTGTAGTCACTAGAGATTGACAGTAGCACTCTCCAAGTGCAAAACGGTGGCATGGGTATTTTACGATTATATAAATTTGGTGGTGCTCTTCCATGGAATTAATTCATAAAAATTGTTCATGAATTCTGATTTAATTCATTAATTTCTCAAGTTCGGAATTTGGTTAAATTAATTTCTATTAAGGGAAAACAGATTTCCACCTATACTTTTGCACTTCATGAAAGATTTAATTGGTGGGAAAATTACCTTAATGTTAAATGATCCATTACTATGATTAGAAATAATTCTCTTTTTTGAAAGCAAATGTCCTTGAACTCTTACAGTATTTTTTTTTTCAGCAAAAATACTTTCTTTTTAAAATGTGCTAGAGAAGACACATTATATGCATATGTGTATGATGCTACTTTTTCGTGGTCTTCTAATTATTCTGCATATCATATTGCCCTTATTAGATGATCTATCAGGTGATTCCAATAGAGGAATTTACCTTAAAATTAAGTAAATGAACTTTACTTTTTGTATGTCTACAATGCTACCACTGGGCTCAGCCAGAGAGTGATACTTTTCTTTCTAGAATAATTTATTTAATATTTTTAGTTTTCAACATTGATTTCCAAAAAATTTTGAGTTACAAATTTTCTACCCATTTCTAACCTCCCCACCACTCCAAGATGGCATATATTCTTATTGCCCCATTCCCCAGTCACCCCTCCCTTCTGTCATTCCACTCCCTACCCCTCTGCCACAATCCCTTTTCCCCTTACTTTCTTGTAGGGCAAGATAGGTTTCTACACTCCATTGCCTTTATATCTTATTTCCCAGTTGCATGCAAAAACAACTTTTTTTTGAGCATCTGCTTTTAGAACTTTGAATTCCAAATTCTCTCCCCTCTTTCCTCCCCACCCACTCTCCCTAAGAAGGCTAGCAATTCCACATAGGCCACACATGTATCAATATGCAAAACACTTCCACAATAATCATGTTGTGAAAGACTATATTTCCCTCCATCCTATCCTGCCCCCATTTATTCAATTTTCTCCCTTGACCCTGTCCCTTTTCAAAAGTGTTTGCTTTTGAATACTTCCTCCCCGAATCTGCCCTCTCTTCTATCATCCCCTCTTTCTTATCCCCTTCCCCCTACTTTCCTGTGGGGTAAGATACCCAATTGAATGTGTATGTTATACCCTCCTCAAGTCAAATCCGATGAGAGCAAGATTCACTCATTCACCCTCACCTGCCCCCTTTCCCTTCCAACAGAACTGCTTTTTCTTGCCACTTTTATGTGAGATAATTTAGTCCATTCTACCTCTCTTTTTCTCCCTCTCTCAATATATTCCTCTCTCATCCCTTAATTTTATTTTGTTTTTTAGATATCACCCCTTCAATTGAACTCACCCTGTGCCCTCTGTCTATATATATGTATATTCCCTTCAACTACCCTAATACTGAGAAAAGTTTCATGAATTCTAAACATCATCTTTCCTTGTAGGGATGTAAACAAAACAGTTCAACTTTAGTAAGTCCCTTGTGATTTCTCTTTCTTGTTTACCTTTTCATGCTTCTCTTGATTCTTGTGTTTGAAAGTCAAATTTTCTATTCAGCTCTGGTCTTTTCACTGAGAAAGCTTGAAAGTCCTCTATTTTATTGAAAATCCATATTTTGCCTTGGAGCATGATACTGATTTTTGCTGGATAGGTGATTCTTGGTTTTAATCCTAGCTCCATTGACCTCCAGAATATCATATTCCAAGCCCTTTGATCCCTTAATGTAGAAGCTGCTAGATCTTGTGTTATCCTGATTGTGTTTCCACAATACTCAATGTTTCCTTTTGGCTGCTTGCAGTATTTTCTTCTTGACCTGGGAACTCTGGAACTTGGTGACAATATTCCTAGGAGATTTCTTTTTGGGATCTTTTTCAAGAAGTGATCAGTGGAGTCTTTCAATTTCTATTTTTCTCTCTGGTTCTAGAATATCAGGGCAGTTCTCCTTGATCATTTCTTGAAAGTTGATGTCTATGCTCTTTTTTTGACCATGGCTTGCAGGTAGTCCAATAATTTTTAAATTATCTCTCCTGGATCTATTCTCCAGGTCAGTGGTTTTTCCAATGAGATATTTCACATTGTCTTCCATTTTTTCATTCCTTTGGTTCTATTTTATAAATTCTTGATTTCTCATAAAGTCACCAACCTCCACTTGCTCCAATCTAATTTTTAAGGTAATATTTTCTGCAGTAGTCTTTTGGACCTCCTTTCCCATTTGGCTAATTCTGCCTTTCAAGGCATTCTTCTACTCATTGGCTTTTTGGAGCTCTTTTGACATTTGGGTTAGTCTATTTTTTAAGGTGTTATTTTCTTCAGTATTTTTTGGGTCTCCTTTAGCAAGTCATTGACTTGTTTTTCATGCTTTTCTTGCATCATTCTCATTTCTCTTCCCAATTTTTCTTCTACTTCTTTTACTTGCTTTTCCAAATCCTTTTTGAGCTCTTCCATGGCCTGAGCCCAATTCAAATTTTTCTTGGAGGCTTTTGATGTAGGCTGTATGACTGTTGACTTCTTCTGGCTGTATGTTTTGATCTTCTTTGTCACTAAAAAAAGATTCTAAAGTCTGAGTCTAAGTCTGAGTACTTTTGTGCTGCCTGATCATGTTCCCAGACAACTACCTGACATTTGAGCTTTTTGTCAGGGTATGACTACTTGTAGAGTAGGGAGTACTTTGTCCCAAGCTTGAGGGGCTGCAATGCTGTTTTCAGAGCTACTTCTAGTTTACCATCACCTCAGGCTCTGCCACAGCAGTGCTCCTCCTCCCCCAAGAACCACCAACTAGTACCTAGACCCAGATTCAAGCAGGGCTGCCTCTGTGTCAGCAAAGTGCTCCCTGCACTCCTGCTCTGATCTGCCACTTGATTCCTCCCACCATATGGGCTAGGGACTCAGGAAGTAGCTGATGCTGGAGCTCTGGAAGCAACCACAGGAGCTTCCTGCTGCTGCTGCTGCAGCCACCACTGCTACTGCATCACCTCTGCTCCCCCCAGGGTTAGGGCCAGACTGCTGTCACCCAGATCCAGCAGTTTTCCCACTAACCTGCTCCATGGTCTTTGGCGTTCATGGGTTGCGAAGTCTACTTCTGCTACAGCTCAGTGATTCATGCTCCTAAGGCCTGCTCTGGCTGACTCCCAGCCTGGTCTGTCCTGGCATGTCCCATGCTGGGCTGTGCTCTGCTCCCAGCACAGTGCGACAGACCCTTCCCAGCAACCATCCAGGCTGTCCTGGTCTGGAGACCTGCTTCCCTCTGCTATTTTGTTCAGAGCCATTTTTTACAGGTGTTTGGAGAGATTTAGGGGAGAGCTTAAGTGAGTCCCTGCCTTCCAGCCATCATCTTGTCTCCACCCCCTCCCTGAGAGTGATATTTTTAGTTAAAACATATTCTAATAGACATTTTAAAGATTTATATTCTATTTCATTGGTCATTTTCCTTCTTCAAACTAATTATTTATAGAATCATAGATTTTTAAGCTAAAAGAGATCTTAGAAGTTATCTAGTCTAATACCTTCTTTTAAAGATGAGGAAACAGGCCTAGAGAAGTTCTCACATTTAAATACAACCTTTCTTCATTAAAAAAATTTTTTTATTCACTTTAAACAAATAAAAAACAAGAAAAAAAAGAACATTTCCATGTATGCAGAAGAACATAAGAGAGGATTTAATTTTATAAAACAATAAATTTGCATTTCACAAAAACCTATGTAATAAATCCTACACATTGTTTTCAAATTACCCAGCTTTTCTTTGCTTTTCTTTTGTTTTCCACTGTGTATTGTAGTTTTATTTTTCTCCCCCCACCCCACAACCTAGAGAAGGCTACAATTAAACATAACTAAATATGTATATATAAACATATATATATACATATATATTGTGTGTGTATATATATATACATATATATATGTATATATACACCTACATCGTATACCCATATATAGCTTTGATGTTCATTGCCCTATAATACAGTTGAGGTCTTGTGCTGCTGAATCTCCCTCCTTTACATTTTTTTCCCCTTAGTTTCATTGAAATTCTTTTGTTTTTCCAAATGAATTTTGTTATTATTTTTTCTAATTTGGTAAAATAATTTTTAGTAATTTAATTGGGATGGCATTGAATAAATAGATTAGTTAGTAAAATTGTCATTTTAAAAAATTATTTTGTCTTTGCCTACCCATGAACAATGAATATTTTTCTAATTATTTAAATCTGACTTTATTTGTATAAAGACTATTTTATGTTAATGTTCACGTAGTTCTTGTATCTGTTTTGGCAGGTATACTCCCAGGTATTTTACACTGTTTAGTTATTTTAAATGGTCTAAAACAGTATTGAATAATATTGGTGACACATAGCATAGTTTCCCTATTTTTCTCTTTTAATTAAATCTATTTTAGCTTTTACTATGTCTGAGATCTTGATTACTACTTGTGTATTTCCCTCCATCCTATTTTTCCTCACTATCCTTCTTGACCTACTTACCCTGTTCCTCCTCATTCCTTGAATTTACTTCTGCCTGCTACCTTACCCTCCAATTCCTTAATCTACCCACTCCTCTAAGAGTCCCTTCCCTTACCCTTAATCTTAATCTACCTATCTTTCTAAGATTTTCTCCCTAATTCCCCCACCCAATTCTTAATCTACACACCCTTCTAAAATTCCCTCCCTTATCCTATCCTCTCACCCTCTTATTCCTTTCTAAATTTAGAAAACTTTTATACCCTTCTAGATGTATATGTTTGTGTGGGTCTGAGACCACTACTCAAATTAAAAATAGACAGAGACCATTCTTGAGAAAAAGGCAAAAAGGAATTTATTGCTTTCTCATGAGAAAGGACACACCCCAGGATGGCTCAAGATGATGCTAGCTGTGTGTGTGTGTGTGTGTGTGTGTGTGTGTGTGTGTGTTGCATACAGCCCAAAACAAGTTATATAGACCCTAATGCAGAGTTCCCCCCACCCTCCACACTGGCTCCTCTTCTCATTGACTAGGTTTGGATCTCACATCCTAAATGCGGAATCTTTTCCCAGCCTCAGAGAACAAAGAACAAAAAGACAAGTGTGAGACCAGAGACTGGTAATCAGCAAAAAGGGAGTAAAAGCTAGATAAACAGGACCTTGCAGGGATCTGTCTACTGATGTAATTTCTTATGTCTACTTTCTCAGCAGAGCAGTTTCTAAAAATATAGAAGGGGTTCAGGGTGGGGGTGGATGGTAGGAGAAGTAAGGTCTTGTCCCATACAGAGGGGGCCTCACTATTTCAGCATTCCACTCATGTCGTGCCCTCTTTAACCCATTTCCAATGAGAGTAAGGTTTTAGCACTATAAGTCCTTCATCCCTACTAGCTTTTTTTGTATTAATTCTTCCTTTTATGCCTCATTTGTATGAGATGATTACTCCTTGTTATATCTCCCTACACTGTTTTATCTTCCTAGAATCAAGCCATCATACACAGCTCAGCTCAAGCCTTTCTTTCAAATTACCCAAATAATGATGATAGTCATGAGTACTGATAACATTTTCACATATAAGAAGTGAACAGTTTGACCTTATTGAGTCCCTTATAATTGGTCTTTAATGTTTACCTTATATTTATCTTGAATCTTATACGTTGAATTTTACATTAAATTCTGCTCTTTTTGTCACAAAAACCTGAAAGTCTTTCAATTTGTTAAATGTCCATATTTTTTTTCCATTCAAGATTATACTTAACTTTGCAAGGCAAGTTACCCTTGGGCTTAACCCCAGCTCTTTTGTTCTATGAAATTTAGTGTTCCAAGACCTATGGTCCTGCAGTGGAGAAGCTGATAGGTCTTGTGAAATCCTTATTGTACCTCTGTAATATTTAATTTTTTTTCTTGTTGTTTCCAATATTTTCTCCTTAACCTGGGAGCTTTTAAATTTGGTTATGATATTCTTCTAAATTTTCCTCCTGGGAGCTCTTTCAGATGGTGATTGGTAGATTTTTTTCTATTTCTGCTTTACTTTCTTGTCCTAGAACATCAGGACACTTTGCCCTAATAATTTCTTGTAATATTGTATTGAGATTTTTTTATTGTACCTTTTAGGCAGTCCTACAGTTCTTATATTGTCTCTCCTTGATCTGTTCTCCAGATCAGTTGTTTTTCTGATGAGCTTTTTCACATTTCCTTCTATTTTTTCTTCTTTTGTTTTTGTTTTATTATTTCTTAGTCTTACGAAGTCATTAGCTTCCCCTTGCCCAATTCTAGTTTTCAAGGAACTATTTTCTTCTTTAAGTTTTTGATTCTCTATTTCCAGTTGGTTGGCTTTCTTTTCATAATTTTCTTGATTTTCTTGGATTCCTCTTATTTTTTTCCCTAATTTTTCTTTGATTTCTTATTTGATTTTTAAAGTCCTTTTTAAGTTCTTCTGAGAATTCTTTTTGGGCTTGGGACCATTTAATGTTTCTCATTGAAAAAGGAGAGGCTTTTTTAGCTCCACTATCTTTTTCTGAATATGAACTTAGATCTTCTCTATCCCTGTAGTAGCTGTCTATGGTTGAGTTCTTTCTCCTTTGCTTACTCATTTTTATTTTGTTTTATTTTATTTTTAGCGGCTTATTATTGGAATCAAGTTTTAGTTCCAAAGTATGGGGAATAATGCCCCAGGCCTCAGGTCCCTTCTTACTGCAATTTTCTAAGTTCTGTCCCAGGGCCCAACCTTGTCCTTTCTATCCCCAAGCCATGGCCAGGGCCCCCAGCCAGCCACTCTGGAAATGCTCTTGCTCCCTGTGGGCCTTCCAGTGGCTGCAAGCTTCAGCTGTCCTCTTTTCCCTTGAACAGAAATCAAAGACACTGTATTCCTTCAAAAGCCCACAGCCAGCAAGGTCCCCACCCCTTTGCTCCTGCACTCACCAGGCATATGCTAATCCCTTTTCCCCAACCTTAGCCTGGACCTGTCTGGTAAGCAGGGCTGTACTTGGCATCCCTTGACAGTGGGAGATCCTTCAGTCTTCTCCTACTCAGCTATCAGACCCTCACACTGTCTGTGAGGTCAAAGTTCCTGAGCCTGAGGCTGCCTTCCAACCCAGCTGCCATTCCTTACCCTCCCCACCCCCAGCCTTTTGATTGTTGATTAGGCAGAGCCTACAGGTGGTTGTACAGCAGCTCAGGCCAAACCTCCACCCCCGGAGGTCAAGTCTTTCCTGGGATCCTCTTAAGTTGTCTTAGGCTATGTTGCTTTGCCAAGACTTTTGTTTATTTCTGCTGTTCTATAATCACTTTGAGACAATATTGGGTCTTTTTTGTGAAGGAACTTTGGAGAGCATGAAGTCTTCTGATCTATCTACTCCACCATCTTCCCCGAATCCTCTCCTAATACAACCTTTCTTGAAATGTTAAACTTGGGGCTTCTTTCATTCAGTGTTCTGTGGCTTCTCTCAATTAATATTTTACCATCTGTTTCTACCATATCTGGATAATCCTGTATGATTTCATGGTATAATATTTGGGGATTTTTTCATTATATTTTTGAAGACCTATTTGATTATCAGTTTATATCCTATTTTCAAGTTCAATATTCATGATTTATAGAGATTTTATATGTTTTTCAAATTATGTTTTTTGATTTTGTTCAACTAATTTTTTTTGCTTCTGCTTTTTTTGCATTCTGATTCTTTTTCTTTCTTATAAAATCTATTGTTTTGTACAGTTTTACAGTATGGAAAGAAGGTTGGTTTTTGAATCACAGCACCTGTGGTTGCATCCTCACTTTGCCTTTTACTACCTGTATAAATGGGTCAAGTCATATAAGCTCTATGTGTTTCAGTTCTTGATCTGAAACATAAGGGTCTTAAACTAGATGAGCCCTTAAGGTACCTTCCAAATTTAAATCTTTAGTCCTATGATCTAGTGATCTGTTGCTCATTCTAAATTCCCTACTCTTTTGTTAGACTTAGGTATTTTTTCTTTGAGAACTCTAATTTCTATTCTTATTTTTAAACTATTCTTTAAATTGTTTTATTGCTTTACTGCACTTTGGCATAAATTATAAATTTTAACCAACAAAATTAGTTTCCATATGAAATGATTCTGTCTCTGAGAGTCAGCCTCATATAGCAAAATAAGCCCAAACTTTGTTGGCTTATCTACAAGGAGATGTGTCACTGCAAGCTCACTGTATAGGCATTAGGCTCCAGGTCCCCCTATGTGATGAGTAGAGGACATCTTTCTCCTTTCTAACCTACAAAAACCTATTCTTTTTTCTCCCTGAGCCCCATGCCTCCCTGATATGTGTGTTGATTTTTAATTTCCATTAAATATTTCCCTTAGTGTCTGTTTCTAAGATGACCAAAAGAGCCTTAAAACCTCTTCAGTTAGCAAAACTTGACTTACCTAGTGGAGAAACATGGCAGCCAAGGGCAACATGAATTTAGAATATAAATTTGTTGGTAAAATCTCACAGAAAAGGATGATGAAAGATTATAAGCAGTAAATCTCATAAAACTGTAGGCAGCAGTGGAAGGAAAGTAAGTTCAAAGTGTTCCATATATCCACTTAAGCAGAGTAATCATGAAGACATTTAAGGATGAAACTAGGAGGACAATAAAATGAAAAAGATGGGAAATATCTGCATAGATTTTTATGATAAACATGTTTGATCATCAGGCACAAGAGGAGTCACCATACTTAAATTCCACCAGGATAGTCCTCTACCAAGGAAGATATATTTCTTTGAAAAAGGGAAATCGTGCTAAAGAAAACAAGGATGAGAAAACAAGGTAGATTGTATGAGAAGATCTGATCTGGAAGTTACAAAGTTTTGAGGGGATTAAGGGATCAACGCTTAGATATCCTTACCATTATATAATTTACCAAAATATGGAATTAATATAAGTTATGACAGTGTTTACTGCTCTTTGACTAAAAAAAAGGCATTTGATTCCAAAGAGCAGCTTTAAAAGGCTTCCCTCCAACAAAATGTTTTCCATGTACATATGAAATTGTACAAATTTCTATGTAAGAAGAATAGAGTTAACCTTGTTTAACCTTGCCATAAACCTTGTTTTATCTTGCCATAAACCTTGTTTTATGTCGAAGGGCATGAAGTAGAAATTATATGAGTGTCCAATGCTACCTTTAAGAATAATATATGTATAAGAATGGATTAAAAACTGGAATCATACAATATGCCATTTATGAAGAACACATTTGAAGCACAGAGACACACAGAGAGTAAAGGTAAGGGGCTGGAGTAGAATCTATTATGCTTCAGCTAAAGTAAAAAAAAAAAAGCAGGAGTAGCAATTATGATCCAAGACAAAGCAAAAGCAAAAATAGTTCTAATTAAAAGAGAAAAGACTTACATGAACCGATGCAAAGAGAAGTGAGCAAAACCAGGAGAATATTGTACGCAGTAATAGCAATATAGCATGACGAAGAATTGTAGATGATTTAGCTATTCTCAGCAATACAATGTTCCAAGACAATCCCAAAGGACTCATGGTGAAAAATGCTGTCCACCTCCAGAGAAGGAACTAATGGTGTCTCAATGCAAACTGAAGCATTCTCTTTTTCTCTCTTTCTCTTTCTCTTCTTTCATCTTCTTGCGCAACATGACTAATGTGGAAATGCTTTACATAATTGTATATGTGTAATCTAAATCAGATTATTTATTGTCTCAGGGAGGGAAGAGGAGAGTGGGTGAGGCTTTAATGGCAAGCAAAGTGGGACTTTTGCTGGTTTTTCCTTTGGAGTGCTTCTCAGCACTAAGGTAATCAAATGCTTTTGATTCAGATTTGCCTTTGTTTGAATCGAGAGTCTTTGAATTGAGTCTTTGATGACCTTCTTAAGTCACAAGGAAGCCTAAATCACATGAGTTTGAGTCATGTGGTTGTGATGCCCTCTGTGGATTAACCCTGAAGGAGTGCATGTACTTTGAGGTTAGCATTTTGCTTTGGGGGCTCACACATTGGAAGAGTGTTCATGTGATTTGGCAAGACAAGACTGTGGGTAGCCATTAAGGAGTCCCCAGCTTTGAAAACCCAGATGTTGGTGCTTTTCTCTCTAGTAACTATATATGTATTGCTATGGACAGACATTTAGAAGCCTTATCTGCTGATTCACATTCATATATTGTTTATAATGTTTATATCATTTCTGCTTGTAATTTCTGTTTGTGTTTTCTCTGAAGTTCAAGGTGCTGACTTTTTCCCCTGAACTAAGTGAATGATATGTGTATGTTTAATTAAAGTGAGATTGTAAACCCGTTAAAGTTGCTTTCCATAGAAATGCAGATCAAAGAACCTGTCTTAGCAGCCATCTTGCGTGCTGGTGTTGTTGGCCTTATATCTCCACAGCAGCTGCTAGTAACATTGTTGTTACAGAGAGAGAGAAAGAATTTGGAACTCAAAATATGAAAAAAGTTAAAGATTGTTTTAACATGTAATGGGTGGGGGATAAAATATTATTTAAAAATGAGAGATAAGGAAGTAAATTATGTCTTGCTAAAAGACACCATAGACAATGAAGCAATATCAATACTAAACAAATATGTACCAGATGGTATAGCTTCTAAACTTTTAAAGAAGAAGTTAAATGAGTTACAGGGGGAAATAGACAGTAAAACTATTCTAGTGGGAGGACCTTAACTTTCCCTTCTCAGAACTAGATAAATCTAACTTAAAATAAACAAAAAAAAGAAGTTAAAGAGGTGAATAAAGTTTCAGAAAAATTAAATTTGATAGACCTCTGGAGACAAGAAAATGGGAATAGAAAGGAATATACTTTTTTCTCATTGGTACATTGCACCTACACAAAAATTTACCATGTATTAGGGCATAAAGACCTCACAACTGAATTCAGAAAAAAGAGAAATATTAAAATATATTCTTTTCAGATCATAGTGCAATAAAAATTAAATTCAATAAAGGGAAGTAGAAAAATAGATTAAAAATTAATTGGAAACTAAATAATCTAAACCTAAAGAATAAATGGGTCAAAGAACAAGTCATAAAAACAATCAATAATTTCATCAAAGAGAATGACGACACACCAAAATTTATGGGATGCAATCAAAGCCGTACTTAGAGAAAAAAATTTTTTCTCTAAATTCTTATATCAATGAAAAAGAGAAAGAATAGATCAATGAATTCATCATGGAACTCCCCCCCCCCCAAAAAAAAAACTAGAAAAAGAATAAATTAAAATCCCCACTTAAACACGAAATTGGAAATCCTGAAAATCACAGGGGAGATTAACAAAATTGAAAGTAAGAAAACCATCAAACAAACAAAACTAGAAACTGGTTTTGTGGGGGGCAGAGATAATAAAATAGATAAACCATTGGTTAATTTGATTTTTAAGAAAGAAGAAAACCAAATTACCAGTATCAAAAATGAAAGAAAGATTAATTCACCACCAATGAAAAGGAAATTGAAACAATTATTGAGAATTATTTTGCCCAATTATGTGCCAATAAAGATGACAATCTAAGCAAGTTGGATGAATATTTGCCTAAATTAACAGAAGAAGAAGTAATAGAATACTTAAATAACCCCATCTTAGAAAAGGAAATTGAACATGCCATCACTGAACTCCCTATGTAAAGAATACCCAGGGCTAAAGAGATTCACAAGCAAATTTACCAAACATTTAAAGAACAATTAATACCAACATTATATAATCTATTTGGAAAAATAGTCAAAGAAGGAGTCCTACCAAATTCCTTTTATGACATGAATATTGTGCTGACACCTAAACCAGGAGAGTGAAAACAGAAAGAAAACTATAGACCAATTTCCCTAATGAATACTGATGCAAAAAAATTAAATAAAATACTAGCAAAGAGATTACAGCAATCTATCACAAGGATCATATACTATGAACAGGTGGGATTTACACCAGGAATGCAGAGCTGATTAAGTATTAGGAAAACTGTCAGCCTAATTGACTATATCAATAATAAAACCAATAGAAGTCATATGATTATCTCAATAGATGCAGAAAAAGCCTTTGACAAAATACGACACTATTTCTAATCAAAAACATTAGGGAACACAGGATTAAATGGTACTTTCCTTAAAATGATAAGGTTAAAACCATTAGCAAGCATTATCTGTAATGAGGATAAGCTAGAAGCCTTCCCAGATAAGATGTGAAGTAAGATAAGATAAGAGGTGAAGTAAGGATGCTTATTATCGCTACTATTATTTAATATTGTACTAGAAATGCTAGTTTTAATAATAAGAGAATAAAAAGGTGAAGGAATTGGAATAGACAATGAGAAAATAAAACTATCATTCTGCAGATGATATCATAGTATACTTAGAGGATCCTTGAGAACCAACTAACAACCTGACTGAGACAATGAATAACTTCAGCCAAGTTGCAGGATATAAAATAAACCCATATAAATCATCAGCATTTCTATATATTACCAACAAAGTCCATCAGGAAGACGTAGAAAGAGAAATTCATTTAAAATAACTGTAGACAATATAAAACATTTGGGATTCTAACTGCTGAGACAAACCCAAGATCTACATGAACATAATTACAAAATACTTCTCACACATATAAAGTCAGATCTAAACAATTGGAAAAATATTAATTACCCATGAGTAGACAAGCCAATATAATAAAAATGACAATGCTAGCTAAATAAACCTACTTATTCTGTGTCATATCAAACTATGAAAAAATTATTTTACGGAGCTAGAAAAACATAACAAAATTTATTTGGTAGAACAAAAGGTCAAGAATATCAAGGGAATCAATGAAAAAATGTGAAGAAAGTTGGCCTAGCTATAACCAGATCTCAAACTTTCTCAAATAAAGCAGTAATCATCAAAACAACCTGATACTGGCTAACAAATAGATTGGTGGATCAGTGGAATGGATTAAGTACATAATACATTGGAGTTAATGACCATACTGATTTGGTGTTTGCTAAACCCAAAGATCCAAACTTTTGGGATAAAAACATTATTATTTGACAAAAACTGCTGGGAAAACTGGAAAACAGTTTGGTAGAACCAACTTCTCGCACCATATACCGAGATAAAGTCAAACTGGTGGTATGATGTAGACATAAAGAGTGATACTATAAGCAAATTAGGAGAGTATGAAATAGTTTACTTGTCAAATCTATGAAGAAGGGAAGAATTTAGGACCAAACAAGAGGTAGACAGCATCATGAAATTTGAAATGGATAATTCTGATTATATAAAATTTAGAAGTATTTGCACAAAAAACCAAACAGAACCTAAATTATAAATAAACAGAAAACTGAGGGAAAAATTTACAGCAAGTGTCTCTGATAAAGGCCTCATGTCATCAATATATAGAAAACTGAGTCAAATTTATAAGAATACAAGTCATACCCCAATTGATAAATGGTCAAAGGATATGAACAGGCAGTTTTCAGACAAAGAAATCAAAGCTGTCTACAATCCTATGAAAAAATGCTCTAAATCACTATTGATTAGAGAAGTGCAAATTAAAACAGCTTTTAGAGTACCACCTCACACCTATCAAATTAGCTAATATGACAGAAAAAGGAAGTGATAAATGTTGGAAGGGATGTAGGAAAACTGGGACACTAATGCACAGTTGGTAGAGTTAGGAACTGATCCAATAATTCCAGAAAGCAATTCGGAGCTATGCCCAAGGGCTATAAAAACTGTGCATACACTTTGCTTTAGAGGTGGGAGAGAAATGGCAATTGTGGTTAAGTGACTTGCCCAAGGTCCCACAGCTAGTATCAAGTTTCTGAGGTCAGATTTGAACTCAGGTCCTCCTGACTCTAGCGCCAGAGTTCTATTCACTGTACCACCTAGCTGCACCATATGCTTTGATTCAGCAATACTGCTGCTAGGTCTGTATCCCAAAGAGATTTTTTTTTAAAGGGAAAGTGATCTATTTGTCCAAAAATATTTATATCAGCTCTTCTTCTAGTGACTAAGAACTGGAAATTGAGGAGATGCCTATCAAGTGGGGAATGACTGAACAAGTTGTAGTCTATGATTGTAATGGAATATTATTGTGCTATAAGAAATGACAAGCAGAATAATTTCAAAGAAACCTGGAAAGACTTACATGAATTGATATAGAGCGAAGTGAACAGAACAAGGAGAACATTGTACACAGTAACAGCAATATTTTACAACTGTGAATGACTTATATTCTTAGTAATACAATGATCCCAAAGGACTCATGATGAAAAATACTATCTCCCTCCAGAGAAAGAACTAATGGTGTCTTCCTTCATTCCTTCCTTCCTTCCTTCCTTCCTTCCTTCCTTCCTTCCTTCCTTCCTTCCTTCCTTCCTTCCTTCCTGCCTGCCTGCCTGCCTGCCTGCCTGCCTCCCTCCTTCTCTCCTTCCCTCCTCCCTCTTTGTTTTCTTCCACAAAATGATTGATACGGAAATGTTTTACATGATTGCACATCTATTATTTATATCAGATTGCTTACCATCCCCCTCAGGGAGCGGGGAGAAGAGGGGTCAGAGGAGAGAAGGAGGAATAGAATTTGGAGCTCAAAACTTTAAAAAGCACAGATATTAAAAATTGTTTTATATATATGTATAATTGGGAAAAAATTAAATATAAAAAGAATAACATTTGAATATACAGGAAATTACCTAAAAACTACATTAAATGAAGTCTCATTCTGACATTGAGGTGCTAAATAATTTTACTATGCGTTCAAATTTTATGATCAAATAAATTTGATATTAGTTTAAGTTCACATGGAAAATAATGTTAATCTACAAAGATGATGATGACTCGGCGTTCCATGGTTACCAGGACAGGTAGTATCTAATGCCAGTTTCTTCATTTGGTCATGATAACTTTGGAAAACTAATACACTAGGTGTGACTAATTTTTGGATTATGGATCTGTCACAAGTAATGTAATGAGTCATTGGCATTATTAGTAAGAGTCTCAAGTAGGATCTCTTCTAAAAATATTACCTAATAATAACAACTAACTATATGTCACTCTAAAGTTTGTGAAGCGCTTTATATGTATTATCTCATTTGATCTAACCAAAATGAGTCAGAGGGTCCAGAGTCCTGGCAGATCCCATTCAGTTTAAACCCTAATAATAATAGCTGATATTAATATAGCTTTAAGGCTTCATTAAGTACACTGTGTTCATAACCTCACTTGATGCTCAGAGTAACCTTCTGAGTTAAGCAGAGTAAATATTATCATATCAATTTACACATGAATAAATAGGCTTAGAAATGATGGGAAATGTTCAAGTTCATGTAGAGAATAAGTAGCACTGCCATAATGGAAATCCCTATCCACTGACTTCAAGTGCTTTGCACTATTGGCTCTAACACTACCTATAGTAGGAAAAAAATAGGTGTACCAGGGAAGAGGGTCGTGTAGTTATTGTTATTCAGGCTTTTGTCCTTGTATTGCTAGTTTTTAACACAGTGCTTGGCATATAATAAGTGCTTTATAAATGCTTATTGTTTGATTGCTCTCCTAAATCTATTGTAAATGTTCTTCAGCATTTTCCTTCTTTTTGATCAAACTATTCCCCACGAAACCTGAAAGACTTCATAGACCATTATTATAATTACGTCTGTGCATGGTAGCATCATATAACTTTTATATAAGAATGCAAAGTAGTGGGGAGTATCAGAATCACAAGAAAGTGCTATTTGAGCTTTGGACCAAGTGGAATGGGAGCAGTTAGAAAGTTGGAGGGAAATTCACAGATCTTCTAAAGTCTGGACTTCAGCTATTTTCTGCCCCATTGCCCTTAAATTATATCTGCTTTCATGGAGACAGATCTTCATCTGCCTTATACCTAAATTATGTCTTCCAAATAGCTAACCGGATAAGCTCCAATAAACTTGTTGTACCATTCAGGAGTTTCACTTTATCTTGCCCATAATTTTGAGAATTTATCTAAGACTGATCTGACCCAAAGCCAACCAAAGATTACTAAAGCCTAGTGGTCTTCTTTGAAGAGTAGTGGTCTTCAGAGGGTGACTGTGACTGATCCCAAGGGGCATTTGATCAATTAATTAGAAGTGGGGAACTCTTCCATCCTACTTTTCCATCAAGAACCTAGCATGGGACTTACCAACAGCATAAAGTACAGCTTCCCTTATCTCTCACTCCATCTACTCTCTCTTCTTTCTGCATGGTTCAAACTCTCAACCTTCCCTGTTCTAAGCCAAACATTGGGCTTTAAAGGCAAATACAGTTTAGTCACCAAGGCACCCACAGCAGCTATTCAGGTGCCATTGGGAAAAATCCATGCCCCCTCTTTTATTCCTTCCAGAATACCCTTTCCTCCATCTCTGAGCTCACCTAGCGGCTACAGAAAGCTTCCCTCACGGGTGAGGCTTTGTGCTCTCGGGCAATGACTGGTGAATAAGAGCCTGCCTCCCTCCTTTAACTTTGGGTAGGGCTGTGTGAGTGATACATGATAAGCAGACATAGATGGGTTCCAACAAATCACAGACCATATTACAGTATTGTGCCTTCGAAACTTACTCTTCTTCCCAACTTCCCTATTAATGATGAAGATAACATCATCCTTCCAATCACCCAGGGTTTCAACCTTGATATCATCTTCAATTGCTTATTTTCCCTCACCCCAAATCTATATATCCATTTGGTTGTCAAATCTCAGAGGTTCTAAATCCCCTCTCTCACATTTGCACAGCTCTTTCTCTACTCTTACAGTTACTACCCTTCAGGCCCTCATCACCTCTTTCGTGGACTATAGCAGTAGTCGTCTAATTGGTCTTTCTGCCTAAAGTCTCTTCCCTACTCCAATTTCTCCTCCACATAGCTGTCCAAGTATTTTCCTAAAGCACAGGACTATGTCACTCTTCTACTCAATAAATTCCAGTGGTTCCCTAATAACTATCATCAATTATTATTTCATCTTTAAAATGTCTTTATTCTGTGTAAGTTTTATAATGTACTTACTTATTAGCGTAGTCATAACTGTAAATTTCTAAATAAGTAAATATACACATATTAGAGATTTATACTTAAAAATTTCTACAAATGAGGATGTATAACAAAAAAGCTTGGAGACCACTAATTTAGAGGAATCACACAATCATAGGATTTGAGAGTTGGAAGGGAGCTCAGTAGCCATAGTCTGACCCTTACAGGAAAGAAATTACCACTACAATGCTCCCAACAATTTGTTGTCTAGCGGCTTGAAGATCTCCATGGAGGAGGGAACCCACAGTCCTCTAGGTACTTCATTCTACTTTTGTACAGCTCTAATTATTTGGAAGTAATTGAAACTAAATTTGCTTCTTACCTTTCATCTATTACTGCTGGTTTTGCCTTCTGGGGCCAAAGCAAACAAGTCTTGTCCCTCTTCAATGTGACAGCCATTCACATACTTAAAAGCCAGATATCATTTCCCTTTAAGTCTTTTCTCCTCCAAACTAAATATGTCCATTTTGTTCCTTCAATTTATCTTCATATGACATGGACCCATTCTGAATGTCCTACTCATGACACTCTCCAGTTTATTAATGTCCTTCTTAAACTGTGGCATCTAGAACTAAACACAATATTCCAGATAAAGTCTCCTGAGTCTGGTGTAGGGGGACTATCTCTTCCCTATTCCTGGAAGCCATCTTCCTCTTAATGTAGATCACATTAATTTGTTTTGTTTTGTGTTTTACTCATATAACACTGCTGAGTAAAATCCCTAGATCTTTTTTCAGAACAAATACTTTCTATCCATGCCTTCCTCATTTTATATTTGTAACACACTGGAGCTTTTACAAAGGAATATTTACTTCAAATGATATTGTTCAAAAATACTCCCAGTAATTGGGAAGCATGACCCCTTTTCCCCTGCACCACCTGGGTCTCTGGGAAGCGGAAGGGATTAGGTCCACAGAGCATAGTCCCAGTTCTAAGTTCAAACCCTCCTAGGTCTTGAGTCCCAGGCACCCTAACTTCTCAAGTTTACCATGCTGACCTGGCTGTTTGTACCACTTGACCTACAATCCTCACTTCAAGGTCACTGTGGCTTGAACTTTTAAGTCCCCTGAAGATCGCCCTCCAGCACCTGAAATTGAGGACAAACAAAACAGATCAGAAGCAAACAATTCAGGCCCATCTCTCCCCCTCTCATGAGTTCAGTTCCTGGTGTCCTCATCCTTGCTGTGCACAGCAGCTTAGTAACACAACTAAAAAGATGGCAGGAAGAGAGCAAATAGCTCCTACTATATGCTACTTATAAAGACACAGGCAGAGACAAAATAAGAATTAGTAGTCATCATCAATGATTACCCATTCCAAGCAAGGGTCCCATTGTTTTTTTTGATCCTCCTTTTTTAATCTAGTAGAAATGTTGTCCATAAATTGCCTGACCAAAATTTTCAGTCAATTAACAAACATTTATTAAACACTTACTATGTGCCAGGCACTATGCCAAGTGCTGGGGATACAAAAAGAGGCAAAAGACAGAGCATGTCCTCAAGGAGCTTACAGTCCAATAGGAGAGACAACATGCAAACAAATATCTACAAAGAAAGCTATATACTGCATAAATAGGAAATAATTAACAGAGGGGAAGCAGTAGAATTAGGAGGCGATAGGGAAGCTTTTCTATAGGAGGTGAGATTTTAGTTAGGATTTAAAAGAAACTGGGAAGGTCAGTAGTCATAGTGGAAGAGGAAGAACATTCTAGTCAGGGGGACAGTTAGAGAAAATGCCCAGAGCTGAGAGGTAGAGTATCTTGTTTGTGGAATAGTGAGGAGGCCATTGTCATTGAAGAGTACATATTAAGGAGTTAGCTTACACATTCCTGAGACTATTTTTATAGGACTATGTTATGCTCTTAAATAATTTTCTGTTACCTGGACATTCCTTTTTTTTAAACTCAAAGTGGTTATTGAATTCCTTCCCCTCCTGGATCACTGCCTTGTCATGGTAGAAGGGGTTGTGTAGCTTAATGAAACTATGAGCTATGCCATGCGAGGTTACCCAAGACAAATAGGTCAGAGTGGAGAGTTCTGACAAAAGGTGATCTGCCGCAGAAGGAAATGGCAAACCACATTAGTCTCTTTGCCGAGAAAACCCCATGGGCAGTGGGCTTGGTGTGCCCACAGGGTTGCAAAGAGTTGGACACGACTTAATGACTGAATAACAGCAATCGAATTGTCTACATCTATACTTATCTCTTCAGGCAATTTCCATTTTTCTTCCTGATAGGAATTATTTCCCCTTGAATCTTCAGAATTTTATTCTTTAGCATCTCCATCTATTGGGAGATGACCTCCCCTAAAGCATTTTACTCCAAGGCATCTTAACCTGTCTTTCCTCTGAACACATTGAAATCGACTTTCCCTAAATCTAGAATCTAGAAAATCTACTCCCTAAAATCTAAATTTGGACCTGTTGGAGTATGCCCATTTTTTTGCCCTTTTCTATCATAAATTCTAGGATCAAGTGATTACTAACCCAAAATTCTCTTCATTTCCATCTTATCTACCAGTTCTTCCCTGTAGGAAATCAGATTTAGAATAGTTTATCCTTGTTGGCTGCTCAGACTTTTAAGAATGAAATTATTATGAAAACAAGCTGAAGCCCCCTAGCAAATCATGCCACTGGGCCAGGCATGTACCGTACATTTCAAGCTCCTCATCTCTTCATGTACAAGTGGTCTGTACTGTACTCCGATAACAAAAATACTTCTATTTCTCCCTCCTTTGACCTTCACCCAAATGATCTCCATCATGCTTCTCTCCTCTGTTCCCTGGATTTCCTCACATAAGTATGTCTTTTTAATCTACAATACTATCTGAATCAGGAAGTCTCATCTTCATGAATTCAAATTTGTCCTCAGACACTTAACTGTGTCACGTTGGGCAAGTCATTTAACCCCGTTTGCCTCAGTTTCTTATTCATAAAATGAGCTGGAGAAGGAAATGGCAAACCACTCCAGTATTTTTGCCAAGAAAATGCCAAATGGGCTCAAGAAGAGTTGGATACAAATGAAAAATGACTCAAAATCCCACCTATGTTTTTACCTAGCCTGTTTCTCAGTCTAGACATGGGTTTAATCCTACCAAGTCTCAGTGATACTTACAAAGTCACTCCCCACCCTGCTTAAATAAAACATCTTATTTGTTGCCTAAACTTTGAGATTTTGTGTATAGACACTTGGGGTCATGGGTTTTACTACTGATTCTTTTTTTTTTTTGGATTTTGTGTCCTGTAATTTTTAGTAAGGCCTCAGCTGTTATTTTTCTTCCTTTTCTGTGTCTACTCTATAGTATCTACTTGGAGGATACATGTAGGCAATCCTCAACTTCCTCTACTTTTTTTTTTAGTATATTAGATTAGCAAAACTCCTGGCAAATACATTCTATCAACCTTTGTTAGGCTTAATCCATCTCTATCCAGGAATCTGTTAACCCTATATTGTAAGCCATGATCCAGAAACGCAAATCCCATTATCAGACATGAGCTTAGCCAGCTGTTCACTTCCCAAATTAATTTTTTTTCTCCTTCATCCCTTGCTTTCAATGAGAATAAGTAAAGAAAACATCACCTGTGCCCTTATGGTCTTCTCTTTCTTGTCCAAGACTTCATAATTGTTGGCAATACTTTTAAAGTTCCTTCTGGCGGGTTCCTTCATGAATCACTAGAAATTGATGGTTTTTATCCATTTTGATAAGTCTTGGCAGGTTCTCTGTTCTATCTTTCATACATACCCCATGAAGACAATAGACTTTTTGTTGTTTTTACCTGACTGACAAATTACTACCTCACCGGCCATGAGCGGAGAATCACTAACTACTACTGTTCTTACCTTGATTATCTCTCAGCTCATAGTTTCTGTGACTCTACTATATCATTCTTAGGAGAAAAAGGAGCATCCTCCTCTGGTGTTCTCTTTAAGAAGATTCTCAAATCTATTTTTAAGCTCTGATTGTATAGTTGCCCTTTTCTTTCCTTTTCTCCTTTATGTAACACTCATTCATCCTCTATTCTGACAAAGCTTGTCTCCCCTTCTTCACATCAGGATGTTTTTCCTGCTATTATTGAATCCTTATTTCTGTTTCCTTTAGGAAGCTTTCCACTGCCTAATAACCTAGAGTGTAGAAGTTATTATGTCATAGGAATGATTATATTATACAGAAAATTATTTTCTCATCAGTGTTGTAGGATGACTTCCTCCTTCTATACATCCCTTTAGAGTAGGACTTGTCAAAGTGTGGTCTGAGGACCCTGGGGGTCTCTAAGACCTTACTGGGGATCCATGAAAGTCAAAACTATTTTCATAATAATAATAAGACATTATTTGTCTATTAAAATACTTTTCCCAATTCAAATTACATATCTGTGTGAGGCTGAATTTTCTTCATATACTTCAACCAAAACAACATATGATGACAGAATGAATACAGAAGCAGATATGAGAATCCAGATGTCTTTTAAGTGTCTAAGCCAGACAATAAAGAAGCTTTTAAGAATATGTAAAACAATGACATTCTTCTCACTAAATTTTTTAAAAATGTAGCTATGTTTCATAAAATGTTATTTTTGTTAACATGTAATGGGTTTATTATTATTACTTTAAATAAATTAATAAATATTTAAAATGAATTAGTTTAATGTCTAATATGAAGAATTCAATAGCTATAACCCACACACAAAAGCTGTTTGGAGTCTTTTGTAATTTTTAAGAATGTAAAGGGGTCCAGAGATCAAAAAATCTGAGAAACAGTGCTTTAGAAAGAAAGAGGGTGTGGTGGTCCTTCTAAACAACAGTTAACAGCCAAAAAACCCCGAATATCCTGAGTTGCTAATATATTTTTCAAGATATTCTTTGAGTAACTTCCACATTTCTAGCAATCATAGTTTCGTGTTACAATTTTTAAACACTTCAGTGTTTAAATGCAGTCTGTTTACCCTTGAACTATGAAAAAAAGTGTTCAAAGAAAAGTGTCATAAAGTTCATAGATTTTAATTATAAGTGACTGAATAGCAATCCTTAAGCTAAATCTGGAAAGCATAATGAACTACGTATATACACACATATACATACCACACATATATACATTATATGTAACATTTTGTTTGTTAAATGATTTCTATTTGTCTAAACCTTCCAAGGGCCCTTAATAGTCACAGGAAAATTATTAGTACAGAAATCAATTTCATGATTAAACAGTTCATTAGTAAGAAGGTACAGAATACTAATCACTAGATTTTCATATGAATTGACAAAGTCTGACCGAGCTAGCATTCATCAGTGACAGAGAAATTGCTTCCCTGGTGGTATCTATCACATACTAAGGAAGGAAAACATGTTCTTCACGGAAGAATTCATCAAAGGTAAGCTTAACTGAATCACACACCACTGCTTTCTCTGCTTCCCAGGGGAGGCCAACAATACCTTATCAGAGAAAGTTTGTTTTGTGTGTAAAGTGTAAAATACCCAGGGGGCACTTTGCATGTAAAAGATAAACAGTTTAAACTCCCGCTGGAAATGCAGTGATCTCAACAGTCTGTGCCTTAACTGATTTAATTGACTATGTGCAAGTCTTCAAATCAATAATACAGCAGCAGCCAGCAAGATACACAATAGTACTGTAAAGAGAGGAACTAGAAAAGGTCAAATTTGGCAAATGTTTTCATTTTAAAATGCTAGGGCCCTCAAAATAAATACTGTATAAATACCAAGGTATCCTATTAGCCAGAGAGAAACATTTCCATGTTTTAACAGGTCCCCTGTACTTTTTATGAACATTAACTCATAAAATTCACACTTTTTCCAGATATATATAGCATAATCAATCACTCGGCAAGTATTTATTGAGTGCCCATTCTATGAGCAATGTTCCTACCACATAGTAGATACTTAATAAATGATTATTGAATGAATGATTTAATGAATCTGTGACTTCTGCTAGGGGTTATTGGGGTTCTGTAGAAGCTTAAGACATTTCTCATGTCCTTAATGAACTTAAACTTCAGTTAGACCTAATACAGGGAATAATGAGAAGATGCAAGACAGAAATTTTAGCCCCCAGAGGTGAGGGAAAAACAAATTTGTGATTTGTTTTTATCTTTGTGTAAGGAACTGCCCTTTTTGCATGTGAGCAGTTTAGTCATTGAAAGCAGCAGAAAATGAGCTTGTTTTAGAGCAAGGGTGGGGAACCCGTGGCCTCTAGGCCACATGTGGCCCTTCAGGTCCTCAAGTGTGACTCTTCGACTGAATCCAAACTTCACAGAACAGATTATTTCAGGGGATTTGGATTAGTTTGGATCCACACTTGGACCCAAAGGGCCACACTTGAGGACCTAGAGGGCTACATGTGGCCTCAAAGCTACAGGTTCCCCACCCCTGTTTTGGAAAAAAGGGTGGAATCAACTCATGGAGCCTGTCAGGTAATACATGTGTATGTGTACATGTCAACAATTTGGTTGCCAAGAGGGGCAGAGTAAGATCTTTAATTTTTCCATTAAAATGTGAGGAAAGACATAGATTGCTAGGAGAATGAGATAAAGAACTGCTCCTTTCATAGATGTATTGAGAGGAACTATTTGAGAACAAAAAAATGACTGAGGCTATGGAATATTGATGTTCCTCCACTTGGTAGAGTGTGAATATTTTTAGAGTTTAAGAAGTTAAAACTCACAAAGTGGTAAATCAAAAAACTTTGGAGACTATGGAAAGGCAAATTAGGGCTGTTGGTTTCATAACAGATAGGGAGTTGGATTTCATGAGTTTTACCTCATAAGTAAAGCTGAGTCACTGATCAACAGGAGGCTTTGAGTCATTAGAAGTAGTTAGAAGCCAGCAGGAGATGAATGTAAAGAACACAGAAAGAGTTAGCTTGTAGGAAGGCTTCAGTTTTGTTGAGAGTTGGCAGATGGGTTGTCTAGAAATCCAGGAGTCTGGGAGTCCGTGATAAATTTTGTTGCCAGCCCAGCACCAATGCCCCAAAGGAGTGACCTTTGGATCTCAGCCCAAATGTAGCAATGCCACATTTGGACATGAACTTGGTGGCATCTCTGCTTCGTAGATTGTGCTCAGTCTGAGCACTCTCCTCAGAGACCCAGATAACAGGTCTTCCTAAAGTATTAAGGGGTGGTAGTGGAACATCTAATTTTGTTATATCTTCAAAGTAAATATCCCTTTGTAAAAGCTATTTGATATTAATGGGTTAAATGAAACTGAAACATTAGTTACTGGTGCCTAACAGCAACAAAACTAACCATAATTAAACTAACAGTAAAACATATCTAGAATGAGAGCTAAGTTAATGACAGCAGAGAAAGAGACACCACAACCTCTCAGAATGCACACTCTAGAATCATGAAGGGGTAGGTATAGCAGATTGACGTTGGTAAAGTGACCAATGCATACTAACTATACATCTAATACATATGCTCCAAATTTTGACTGGCAGAATCACAGTTGGCTGAAGTCACCAACAGTCTCTTCTTGTTGGAATTAAATTATTGCTCTCTCTAAGGTTTAATCCTAGCAAATTCTCACTCCAGAATTCAGTATTTCTTGTGTCTCTGTGTTGCTGTCTCTCTTTTTCTATTGTGCCAGACTATTACTGCCCTGCTTGCAGGCCTGCATTGTTCTTTCTGAGAGAACATTCCAGGTCAAGGAACATTAAAATGGCAGCAAGGAGATGGTAAGGAGCCTGGAATATTACATGATAATAAAGAGATTAGTCCAACTAGAGCAGAGGGTACATTGAGAACATATGTTCTGTGAGCACAGGGACTACTTTTCATTTTTTCTTTCTATGCCCATTGCCTAGCACTGTGATTTGTCCCTAGTAGATACTTAACAAATACTTGTTGAATCATATTGAATTGAATGTAGGAGATCAGTGAAGAAAACGTGGTCTTAAAAAGGATATAGGGTGTACTCATACAGAGAAGTTTATTTTAAAATTCTAAGAAATGAGGTAGGGCGGGGTGGAGCCAAGATGGCGACTGGAAAGCAGTAACTGGCGTGAGCTCCCCTCCAAGTCCCTCCAAAAACCTATGAAAAAATGGCTCTGAACCAATTCTAGAACTACAGAACCCACAAAGGGGCAGAGGGAAGCAGGACTCC
>CM053626.1:262651921-262667505 GCA_028646595.1 Phalanger gymnotis | reverse complement strand
AAAAAAAAAAGAAATGAGGTAGGGCACAGAAAGTTTTTGAATTACTTTTAAGGAAATTACCTTGTGAGGAGAAAAAAATGCCCACTATATGAGGCCCTATATTCCCTTTCTTGCTGGGGAGTATGAGTAGCATCAATCCATGTATGGCTCAGAAAGACCAGGATTAGGAATATAGTTAAATATGAAGGGTGTATAAGATACTGCAAGGCAAATGCAGAGGGATTACTTAAGGGATTGAGGAACAGGCAGAGTGCAGAGTCTATGAGAGCAGAAGGTCACTAAGAGTGATATTGTGTGAGACTTTTGCTTGATGGACATAGGTGATGCAGAAAAGCACACAAAGAACTCTCCTGCTGACTACAACAATATGCCAATGGTAAACATTAGAAATTTGAGACTTTGGGAAAACAAATTAATCCGGACAAACTCATTGCTGTGACATTCTCTGAACTTGGCCTCTTTCTCTAGCTTATGACCTGGCAGCCTCCCACTTGCTGAGTTTGTGATGCTTACGGAAAGTTGGAAATGTCAAGTAGGCAATTTTTGATGTGGGGTTGGAGCTCAGGAGAGAAAGAAGGTTGACTTCATAGAACTGGGAATCATCTTCATAAAAGTGTAAAGGTGATCATTAAACCTATGCAAAAGAGATAGCATAGAGTGTGGGGAGTGGGGCCGGGTAAGGAGGGATCAACAAAGTCAGCTATTACCAAGATGTCAAGCAGAATGAGAACTGAAACAAGGCCATCACCCTTAGCAATTAAGAGAGCCTTTGCAACAGTTTCACTTGAGTGATGAGACTGAAAGCTAGTTTGTAAAGGGTTGAGAAATGAATGAGAGATGAAGAAGCAATGAAGTTAGACAACTTTTTCTGAGTTTGGCTATGAAAGAAAGAAAAATATAGGGTGATAATTTGGAGTGATGGTTGCAGCAAGTGAATTTTGCTGGCAGGGTAAGGACCAGAACCCAGGACTTTTGATTCCCATTCCAAAATTACTACTACTACATCATACCACTTTGTCTAGCATTAGGGTGAAAAATAGTATAGTTAATTTTGTACATGTCCTTTCTCCACCTAGATTTTATTCTCAGTGAGGGAAGGGTTTGTGTTTTCTTCATTTTTATTTCCTTGATTGAGCTTAATGTAACACATTATTCATAGTAGTTTCCAAATAAATATTTGTTGCATTAATGAAAATCAGCTCATTTGACAAAATAAAAATCCATGACCCAATTGCATCGCCAGCTATAGTCAGCAGTGATTTAATAGTGTTATATTTTATAACCTGTCATTCAATGACTTTCATAATGTTCTCAGGATCCATTTGTTATTCAGGGGAATAGCAATTGCTTGGTGTTAAGTGTCAGACAAGACAAAGCAAATAAATACACAGGATTTAACTACTAACACTCCACAAATAAATTTATTTTTTTCTGCTTGACATCCTGAAGATATTCTTTGATTTGTAAAAATGAATTAATGCTGCTGGATTACTCGCCTATTATGTGTATCTCTATGGGAAAATGCCAGTGTGGCAGGTGCTTTGATTGATTTCTTCTTTACAGAGCTTTACAAAGGCTTTCCCACCCTGATCTCTCTAAGACCTCTGCTATTGCAATCTGCCACCTTTTGCAGAGAGAATCATTCAGGTCAATTCTGCAGTGAGTTTGCATTGTGTACCAACAGAGACTAAAATAAGACCACCAAAAGTTATTTTCATTTCAGACAGGATTTAACACTTGTCTCCTGGGGAGATAGGCAAGAAAATGAAAGCTAAGCACCTTGTACCCCAGTATACCTCTGGCTAAAGCCTGTGTCTGTAGAGTTGACACCTGTCACATTCCCATTGGTTGAGTCTCACACAAAACTTTTGAACTTTGCAATGATGCCTTTCTCATCAGTGCACATGTGCTATATATAATATGGTGTATAAAATCTGATGCTGCCATTAAAAGTAGAGCAGCAGCTAGAAATAGACTTCAAGTCATGTGGAATTGGAAAAAGTGCTATTTATATTTTATCTAAATATAAATATGCTATAAAGAGGCAGCAATGCACAGTGGATAGAGAGCTGGCTTTGGAGACAGGAAGACTGAGTTCAAATCCTGCCCTTGATATATACTCTCTGTGTGACCCTGGGCAAGTTCTAGGCAACTTTCTAAGACTAAAAGTTGCAGCTATGATGCTGACTTGCACTGAAAGAGGGAGTTTCATATATAAATGATATCATAGGCCAAGATCTTATCCTTATCCCTATAAATAGGATGTAGAGGCAGTATGTGTGTTAGAAGGCTGGCCTGGGAGTTAGGAAAACCTGAGCTCAAATCTTCCTCCAGAAATTTGCAAGATGTGTGACACTGAATGAGTTCCTTAACTTCCCTATTCCTCAGAGAAAGACTTAGAACTATTTATTAGGTTATAATGAAGTTTTTTTAAATTGATATCAGTAAAAGGGCTTTCCTTCAATGAGAGTTGCTCAGATGAACTCTCATATCCTTTCTGAATATGGGTATAGATATGCTATAAGGAACATTTGGAAAATCCCACCTTAAAAAAATCTGTTCTGGATTTTGTTATGGATTAATCAAATTGTACTACTTATGTACCTAATCTGCATATTTTGGATTTTGAAAAATTTTTAAATAATCGATTAACATCTTATTAAAAATCATATATAAAAATGATGTGTACTTTCTCTTCCATGAATGCTTTCTGCAAGCCATAAACAATAGATATCTCAAAATACTTTAGGCCTCTCTTTTGTACTTAAATTAATACTTCATGGACTATATGGAATATAAGGACTCATGATTCTGTGGGTATTCCTTCTGCAGATTCCAACCTCTTAATACCATGGCAGAAAGTTGTCATACACTGTTATGGCTAAAGTAAAATGTGTCACTTTCTGGCCAACTTAGCTACGCTGGCCTTAGCTAGTTTTATCCTCAGAGAGAAGATGTGTAGTTTATTGTCAGGGCTGTACCTGGATTCTTTCCTATTTAGGAGGGCCTTTTAGAGCCTGAGCTCTTGGAACAGAGATTTTTGGCATCCAACTCCTCCACAGAATGATGGAGAACTACAAAAGACCTTCTAAGTGAGTCACTTAACCTCTCTGGGTCCCAGTTTCCTTATTTGTAGAATGAGAGTGTTGGACTAGATCAGTAGTCTTCAAAGTAGAGCCCAAGCCACCTGAAGGCTTATGGCTTGACCATAATGGGACTGAATTCTCTTCTAGCTCTAGTTCTATCATCCTAAGACCTCTAAAACCCCTTCCAACTTTAAACCTATGGTCGTTTTTCACTTCTTCTTTACCTCCTTTCAAGTTTCAGCTCAAAGGCTACTTCTTGTAAGAGGAGGATAATAACAGCACCTATCTCCCAGGATTATTGAGAACGTCAAATGAGATAGTATTTGTAAAGAGCTTAGCACAGGGCCCAGTAAAGAATAGCAGCTATGTAAATTCTAATTGTTATCATTAAGATATTTTACCAGGTTGTGCCATCTATACATTATAGGCTTTTCTGATCTCCTCAGTTAATATTCCCTACTTTCAATGAAATTACTTCGGTAAGAGTGGGATTGAAAGCCTACACTTTGGCAAAAGCACACCCAATTTGGCTAGGTTCATTTAAAAAAGATGAATCAAACAATAAGAACTGAGTGTTAACAGGGCCTGTTTGAATCAATCAAAGCTATCGTGTAAAAGATTAGGTCAGGCCTATTATGCATTTTGTGTAAAAGGAAGAAGCTATCTCAGAATCCAAGAAGAAGAGAGAGTCTGTGAGTGTCCAGATTCTAGAGGTTGGAGCAAATAAGGCACAAAGGGAGGACTGAGCTATGACAAAGGAGATACAAGGAAGATCCTTGGCTCTAAGCAAAAAGGAGGATCCAGGCTAGGAGATGGCTCAAGAAAAGGTCAGCTCTTTCCTCAGCTTTCCCTCCTGAGAACTGTCTATCCGTTGACACTATAATATAATATGTCATTTCATTACTCAAATGTTTTTGGTAAATGGAATATTTCCTCAACTATAAAGAGGCCACAAAGAGTCTATGTACACATGTGTGTGTATGTATGCATGCATGTATGTATATACACATGTATATATAGTACCTATATATAACTATTTATGTTTATATCTATATAATTGTAAATAAGGAGGATTTGTTTTCCTTCTTAGAGTTTAGTTTCTCAGGATCCATGGCCATGGCAATCTCCAGTTTCCAGGTGTTAGATAATAAAATAGCCCCAAGGATCCTAGATAGTAATTCCTCGAATCATAGTGATAGGCAGTCCTACTGAGACTGTACAGCAAGATATGGGGTGACCTTATGTGATATTTACTATGCTTGTGCTGAATGATGATATTGCTAAAGTTAACCTGTGAACTTAGTGTTGGCAAGATGCCTTCTTTGTTGCCCTATAAAGCAAATGGGCACTGGTCAGTAAGTGGGGAGCCCATAGGGGAAAATGACAATGTAATGCTATGTGCACCTTGACTGGTCCTCATCAAGGCTTGAAGAGAATCTGTGTTTGCCTCAACTAGCCCCCATTGAGGCGTAGGGGATCCCATAGGAGTTGTAGCTCCTACTATATTCTCACCGACCTGCAAGAAGGGTGATTAGAGAACGCTGTAGGAGTTGGTGCTGCCATTGTCAGCAATCCTTTTGAGAAGACTAGACTAGAATAAAGTAAGATTATTAACCCCTCTGAAGCTGTCTTCGTCTCCTTCCTGTCTGACCAGATTGAGCAAACCTTTTAGAGTCTGGAGTCCAAAAAACTCCAGTGCCTCCTGTGTGTTATCTGTGAAACAATAATATGTGTGTGTCCCCAACCACAAAGAGATCAGGGGCTAACTATATATCTATGTAATGGCATACATATATGCAAATAATGTGTAGTTATAAATATAGTTACAAATAAGGATCTAGTTATAGGCATTATATATAATACTCTATGTCTACATATGTATATATGCTGACACACATATATACATAGATGTATATATAGTTATATATAACTATAGTGTTATGTGTAGTTATATATTTATAGTTATATATAATTGTGTGTATATGTGTGTGTATTTTAGTTGGAAAACTCAACCACCGTCTAGGTATTAGGAATTTTTCCTAACTGGGGGCTTAGAGCAATTGTGACTGATCTTAGAACTTTTCATTTCAAATAAGTTCCCTAAAGCCAAAGAAGAGGAAACTAATGAATGTTAGGGGCCATTATTTGTCCTCTAAGCTTAAAAAAAGCTAATTGTTTTAAAAAGATGTTATGCTTTGTATTTATTTAGTACATATTTTTTATTTACCATCAGTGTACATGTTATTCTCCCTAGTAGAGTGTAAGCTTCTTGAGGACTATTTCTATTGCCCCTGTACCCAGCACCTTCTATATGCAAGACATCATGTTAATACAATGCTTAGGTCTTAAATGCATGAGTAAACACTCAATAAATATTTAAGTGAATTAATTGGAATTATGTTTCATGGATTCTCAAAGAAACCATTTAGCATATTGGAAAACTTGGCAGACATTGAAAAATGCCTATGAATTTTCCAAACCAGCCTTTTTACTCCATGTGCTTATTTATTAGAAGCAAATCTGACAGGGTTATAAAACCTGTGTACTGCCCAATTTTCAGAAACACAATGTTCCTGCAATTCTCAGTGCTGTGAGCTCGAAAAAGCAAGGGGCCTGATCTAAGGCAAGGAGAGAGCTTTTTCCGAGAAAAGAAACATTGTAGTTAATGAAAGAAAGAAAAGAAAGTCCATTTACCCAAAAGAACCTACTGACTAAAAAATGTAGCTGATGTTGACTGCATTGGCAGAAATACCCACAGAAGCAGCCGCACTTTTCAATTGTAAAGATGTGGATTAAAAAATGACATTAATTTGCTAACTAAAGATGTGGTGCTCTCCAGCAACTTCCTAGTATCAAAGGGAATATCTTCCTGTTATTTTCCACAGAGCAAGATATTTTGAATGGTAGGAAAGGATAGACAAATATATTTCGATTTAGTTTCGTTTTTGTAAGACTTTACCTAAAGGTCAAGAATAAAATGAACTTTGTTTCCAAAACATATCCAACGGAGGCATGTATCAGAAATATATTCTAATACATTTAGTAATGTTTCATTACTAAATTTCATTAGTTCAACCAAAGTAAAAAGCTAGTTGAATTAACATGCTTTCAAATAATTTCAATTTAATTTATACTCACAGCAGCCGAACCATTCTGAATTTAACTGCTAGTTGAACTAATTGGCCACAGTTGGTCAACAAAGCATAGAATCAAAATAACAAATATTTCCAGGTCTCTGTCAATCATACCACTACGTAGAGACAGCTACTAACAATTGGTTTAAATGAAATATATCTGCGTAAGTCCCATAGTCTCTTTTTAATACCGTGGCTCTACAAAATCTTTTGAACCTGAAGTTTCAAATGCTCTTAAATTATAAATGCTTAATCGCAAAATGATTGTAAACTCCTTGAAGGTAAGGACTGATTCATTTATAATCTTTGTATTTCACATAGTAAGCAGACAATTAAATTTATTGAATTGAAAGCGTACTTTGATTTACCTGTTTCAGCCAGCTCTGAAGGGAGCCAGTGGTTTTAAGCATCTCCCTTGTGCAGGACAGTAGCAGAGCAGTGTGTATATGCACAAGATTAAGAAATTTCAGGTGTGGGGAGGAATTGCGACAAGGAATATGCTTTCTAAGAAAGATAGTCTGTTTAAGCAGCTGCCTCTGTGTCTGTTTTCTTTGTCTTCTGTGTCTCTTTTCTTTGTCTCTCTGTGTCTGTCTATTTGTCTCTCTCCATCTCCTCTCAGCAGCAGCAAGGGTAGACAGAGGGAACAAGCACATAGAACATAGATGAAAACAGGTAAACACCTATGAGATGCAACTCCATCTACCTCATCAAGTCTAATTCACTGGACTGTGAGTTGGAGGGGTGGTACTGAATGAAAGGGTCAAGGCAGCTCACCATTTCTACTTTTTTTGTATTCTTACTATATCCGATAAACCTATTCCTAATTCATTTTTTTAGCCTAACTGTCTCTAAGAAAGCCGAGACCTCAAAAAGATGTAAGCAAGTTTGTATATTCCCAATGATTCATCCTGGGTAGGGCTGAACCATAAGAATTATTGAGAGAGAAACTCCTGAAATTGAACCCAGCCACTGTGTGCTCTGAACTGAAATACTGAGCTGTGGTTTATACACAATAGCAAAATCCTGAAATCATCAATATATAAATCAATAAGTGCTTTAAGTGAGCTCTAATAAAAAGATTACTATGGTGGATCCTTGTGAGAGGTGAATAATCCATTCTAAAATAAATAATTCACCTTTTTATTTTGTAATTTCCACAATTTATATTTGCATTTGCTTAATAGTATTAGTTCATTTTGCCAATATAATTAAACCTTTATAGGAAAACCAAACCAAAGCAGCCTCAATTCTTGTAACTACAAGTAGTTTTTTCTTGCTTTTGTCACCGGAGCCAATGGGAGAAAAATACTAACTCTGAGAGCCAGAGAAATCCTCCCGATACAATCACCGTTGCATGGTAGAACAGTCCTAGGGCTTTGAATACCCTGGGGTGGCTAACCTCTGGGCAGCTTTTTTATCCGGAACCTGGCCCCTTATCTCCCTTCCTCTCTGGCTATCTTGCCATTCCAATCTTTTTCATCCCTTTTTTCATCCTTTGGAGGTGGGAGCTGGGCAGAATTTATTAAATGGTTAGCTTATTTCACATTGAAAAGCAACCACAAATGTGTGATTTGCTGGAAAATGTTCTAGTTACTCTGCGGCTCAGAGTACCCTGTGTATTCACTTGGGATTTCAATCAGGGATACCCGCATTAGAGGCTAAGCACATGACTTCCTATGCTGTATGTTATCCTCTCTCATTTTTGGAGACATATATATATATATGTAATATATATATATACATATAATTCTTGTGTTATTATTTATAGCAAGATATATCAGTAATACATACATACATACATATGCAGGGAGTTTTTTGTTTCCATTCACTATGGTTTTTAGGTATTAATATTGATGTCATTGGTGACAACTGCTCAGAATTGCCCATGTTCATTTCTTAGGGCTGCCAAAAAGATTCATGATAGGAACAGACTTTCTCCTCACATTGTCTCTTCTACTTGATTCTTAGCTTCTCTTGCTATTGCTGCTTTTCTGGGGTAGTGATAATTGAAATAAGGAGGGAGAGAAGAAAGCCTCATCTGCTTTAATTTCTATCTAGGAGTATAAATTAACTAGAACCAGGGCTGCCACCTGAGCCTTTATGAGTCGGGTCTAAGGAAGGCATCTTTATGGTCTTTTTAAAAAATGAATTAAATTATAATAGCTTCTAAAAGACATCAATAGTGTTGTTTGAGTTGAGCAGGTCTGTTCCTGCCAATAGAGGCAAAAGACTGCTTTCCAGTTTTCTCCTTCTGTGAACACTATAATTCAGTATGATTTTGTTCCAGATTCATTCTGGGAAAACACTTGCCTTCATTCATTTTCAATGCTCAACAATACTAGTAAATATACTTAAAATATCTCAAATGATATTTTATGTCCCTTCTCCCACCAAAATAAACCCAAAACAGAAGCAGACTGAGAAGGTCACAGTGCTTGATTCAATCCAACAAGCATTTATTAAATGCCTGCTTGGAGCAAGGCACTGGTCAGTGTGGTGATTAAATCCTTTTACATTCCAGTGACCTTTATGCCCATGAGGTTTCCAGCAACTACCAGAAAAAAAATGAATCTGCAGAGGCAATAGTTTGATGTAGGGTTCTTAATGAACTGAAAAACTTTCACCTAGTGGCCTGGACTAGAATCCAGCCCAGGTTGACACTATACATAGTCATTCTCCTTGAATGGGTTACAAGGTTCATAATCTCAGTTCTTATTTCTGTTTCTGATACAATAATCTGTCCATATCTTGGCTAGACATAATGGTCTACATTTGTCACAGAACAACTATGATTTGGCAGCTATGTGGCACAGTGGCTAGTTTTGGGCCTGGAGTTAAGAAGACCTGAAGTCAAATCCATCCTTGGATAGTTACTAGCAATATGACCCTGGATAAGTCTCTTAACCTATCTGCCTCAGTTTCCTCAACTAGAAAATAGGGATCATAATACCACCTGCCTCATGAGGTTTTTGTGAGGGTCAAATGAGATATTATTTGCATAGTGCTTAGCAAAGTTATTGGCACATAGTAGGTGCTTAATTAATGCTTGTCTCCCTCCTTCTGCATGGAAGAAGCCCAGTTTTTAGCAACCAAGAAGGTACCCTCCTATAATGGAGACAGGTTCCCATTAATACTTAAAAGTAGAGAGTAGATACATTCCTTAAGCACTCAATGCTAAATTTAATGGTGAAAGGGTAGAGGACAGTGTTACTCATCAGGAGTTAAGGATACAAAAGTGACACCATAGGGAGGCTACTGGTGGACAGAGGGTCCAATTAGATAGACTCTACTGAAAGAAGAGGCCTTGTTGGGTGTTTGGGGCCTGTTGACTTGGTAAAACCTAGTGGAACAATGCAAAAGAATTAAGTTCTGAATTGCAGAAATGATCAAGTCCTTCCATCTGAGTTCTTAGCTCTCTTCTCTCTCTGTAACCAGTATTTTATAAAGCCTGAGATTCAACAATCCAGGTCTGGAACACCAGGTAGCCACTCAATACTAGTTGCTGTAGGGAAAGCAAAGATGAGCAAGCCATAAACACTAGAGACAGGCTAACATTAAACAGAACATCCTACTCAAAAGGACAGGACTAGACTACAAAGAAAACAAGGTCATACGGATCTTAAGTTGTACAGTTACAAAGCATATAGTCATATATCTACAAAACGATCTTTATTCCAGTTGTATTCACTTAAATAAAACACATCATGGTATCTACACCAAGTTAATAGTATGACAACCTTACAATATTTGGTTCCCATTTTTTTTCCTTTTTCCTGTTAAGCCATAATGATGATGATGATTATGGTGATGATGAAGAGGATAGTGATGATGATACTGAACATTTATGTAGTGCTTTATGATTTGAAATTGCTTTTTATATATTATTTCATCTGATTAGGTAGACATGGCTTCCATTTGGAATACATTTTAATACTTGGAGTCGAGTTCGTTTTGTTTTACTAAATAAATGAACCAATAGTAACCTCCAGTTTTCCATATAAGAATAGAATTTTAACTTTTGAGTTGAGGAATATGAACCAGATGGAATAACCAGCCTCTCACACAATGTCTCTATAATTAAATTCGGCAAATGTACTGAGTGCCTTCTATAAGCATAATGCTGAGAGGAATATAAAGATGAGTAAGACATAAGCCCTGTTCCCAAGTTGCTTACAATTTAGGAGTCTCTATTCTGCTCAACTATTGTCTTTTACTTTATTTTTTTTTAAAGAAACCAAACTACATTATTGGCTGAGGCTCTGAAAAGGAAGAAGTGGCTTCTAAAGGGAGTTTAGATGGGGGCATTTATAACAACATATTATGGTTACAAAGCAATTTCATAATGTGTACCACATTTGGTTGTTCTGCATGACTGAAATGTTCTCCCTCCGCATCTGCCTCCTGGCTTCACTGACTTCCTTCAGGCCTCGACTGAAATCCTACCTTTTGAACATCTTTCTCAATGGTAGTGCTTTCCTTCTGAGATTACCTCCAATTTATTTTGTATATATATGTAGTAGTTACTACAGGGCTGTTTGTATGTTGTATCCCCCATTAAATCTGGATTTCTCAAAGTCAGGGACTGTTTTTGCTTCTGTTGTTATCACCAGTACTTAACATAATGCCTGGCATCTAATCAGTGCATAATAAATGCTTGTTGATTTGACTTGGATTCCTATAACAATTACATGTAACAAGGTAATGAAAGAAAGATTATTACTATTTTAAGGATGAAGAATTTGAGGCTCTAAGGAGTTGTGATTTACTTAAGATCACACATCTAGCAAATGATAAAATCAGGATTTGAGCATAGATCTCTGACACTCAGTCAGTCTAGTGTTTTTCTTGCCACACTGCTTTTCAGTGGGATGGAAACAAATTCTCCCTATTTCACAAGCAATGTGGCATCACCGCTGGAGTCCTGAAGAATCAAGTTCACTTTGTTTTACTAAGTAAAGGAATGAGTGGTAATCTCCTTTTTCCCATATAAGGTAGAATTTTAACTTTTGAATTGAGGAATACAAATCAGATGGAATAACCAGCCTTTCACACAATATCTATTTTTTTTTTAAATTGAGGAAATCACCTGAAAAGTAAACAAGAAGAACTTGCATTTTGTAAATATAGATATAAAATATAGATACCATTATTTTCATTTCTATAGTTGCCTTTTTCGTGTGCCATTCATTTAAGGTTGGCATGTTCCCTCAGGAGTTTCATTATATTTTTCATCCCTCTATAGTACAAGTCATTTAACAACTCCCTTTATCTCTTTTTACCACAATATACCTTTATCCACTCTTTTACAACTGGAGAGATAAGAAAATGTTTTTAATCCATCAGTTATCCCTTCTAGATGGAAGCATTACTCACAGGTTTAATGTATGTTTTTTTTTCCATATTGAGGGTAGAAAACAATCTCAAGTTACTTCATTATATGTCAAGACATAGATGGGTTACGTCCACACTATTCCTAAGTTTAAAAATGATACAATTGTTTCTACATAAAATTATTTGGGACAATTGTGTGCATATGGCTTACATCTGAGACATCTGAGATGGAATTTAATGATCTGAAAGATACTAGTGATTTTATAATTTAGTTCAACAAATTTACTGAGTGCCTACCATATATTTATAAAGATAAGTCATGGCCACTGCCCTCAAGGAACTTGTGTTTTAGTAGAAGCAATAAAACAGTACCCAAATAACTACCACAGAAAGATAATAATAATGATGATGATGATGATAATAAAATTTGACATCAATAGTATTTTTAAGGTTTCCAAAGGGTTTTACATATATTATTTTATTTGAATATGCAGACATGAATTCCATCTGGAATGGATTTTAATAACTATGAAAGATACAAAGTTCTGTGAGATTTCAGAGGAGGAAGAGATTATATTCAATTAGAGGCTATGAAAAAAATCCACAGAAAAGGTAATTGGGATAGATTTTGAAGGACAAGTAAGATCACAGCTGGGGTAGATGAGCATCAGAGAATATTCCAAGTAGAGGGAATAGCATGACTACAGAGTTGTGAAAGCTTGAGACTTTTTTAAGAAAATAGTATAGAGTCTGTTCACTGGAGGAAAGAATTATTGTGGAGAGCTTGTGTGATATAGTATAGTGGAGAACTAATGTGGTAAGAAGCACATAGTCACTTTTGATTTTGATTGTACTATATTGTAATATGACTCAGAGTTATTTCCCACTTAATTTGTATGGGGTGCTCCCCAACCTTTAAATAAAATTTAGATTCTAGGTGTTTGTGAAGAAGGGTTCTAATTGAGGAGGTAAGAGAATGACAAGGATAAATCAAAGTTATTTACGTTCTAATGCAAATGGGGCTCTTTAAGCATATATCTGTAGGAATTTTGGACAAAATAAATGAATGCTACATGTTGACTCACTCATTAATGAGTAAACCTTTTATGCATTAAGAATAACAAAATCATTAGTTAAAAAGTAATAGAACCTCACATTTTCAAGGCACCTAAAGGACCATCTGGTCCAACCCATAACTCAAAAAGAATCCGCTGTATAAGATTCCCATCTAGTGGTCATTCATCAAACTTTTGCTCGCAGACCTCCAGTAAAGGGCAACCTTTTCTTGTCAAGAGCCAGCTTATTCTTTTGGATAGTTCTAATGGTTAGAAAATTTTTCCTTTTATCCACATATTGCTTCTTAGCAACTTCTACCCTGGCCCCCCACCCCAGCTTTGCTTTCTGGGAATCAAGGAGAACAGGCGAATAATTCTTTCATGAGATAGTTTCACAAATACTTGAAGACGGCCATCATGAATCTTCTAAATCTTCTCTTCCTTAGTTGTTGGCATCTGCAGTTCCTTCAAATGATCCTCATATGGCATGAACTTGTGTCCTGAGTTAAAGGGGCTATTTTCAGAAATCAGAGAGGTGATCAGTTTATCCTGCTCTTTCCCATTGAGCAGCAAATACTCTCTAAATACATAGTTCTGTGATAAATTTTAACACCATTCTTCTGAAAAAAGTGAAAACAGAGTCCAATGAATAACTTCTTAATCAAATGAGGCTTAATGAAGTCAGTAGAAGAGCTAAGTGGTTCCCAAATTAGTTGGAGATGGATGTCAAAACTTGATAGCCTCCAACATCCCTACTGCATCTGTAACGCATCTTATAAAGTACCGTGTTTGTGCAAGGAAGGCAACAGTGGTCTTTGGAAGGCCTCTTTGGAAGCCATGTATCTCTAGCAGAGCACAATTTGGGACTAAATTGCTCCTGCAGAGAGAAAATGCCTGGTTTCTGATATAAAACTTCATTTTCACCCTGGCCTTGAAGGTTTGGGGAACATTGCACACATAACTGAGCTTATATGTAGTCTTTCCTGAACTCATGATTGGGGTTTTAAATGGATTGCTTGGACTTTCTTTTGCATTTCTTATGCCTCCTGGCACTAGTTGATGCTAATTTGTATGCAGCTAGGTGACACAGTTGAGAGAGTTCTGGACTTGGAGTCAGGAAGACCTGAATTTGAATCTGACCTCAATCAGTTACTAGCTGTGTGATACAGGGCAAGTCACTTAACCTCTCTAGACCTCAGTTTCCTCATCTGTAAAAGGGGGAATAACAATAGCACTTGCCTCCCAGGGGTGTTGTGAGGATAAAATGAGATATTTGTAAAGTGTTTTGCAAACCTTAGAGACTTATATAAATGCTAGCTAGTATTATTAGTACCATTAGTACCATCATCATTATAATTTTCCTCTGAAGGTACCACATCCCTCATTATCCTCTCTAATGCTTGTCATTCCTCTTATTTATTTCTACCTGCTTCACAGGGTCATGAGAATGGTCAGTATATGCATCCTCTATGATACTTCCAGCCTCTTGCTCTCATAACTCAATGACTTCTCAATTGAAATTTTAGACACCCCACTGTCACCTATCCGTATCTTTGTCTGTGGAACTCCAGGCCACTCACCTTCCTCAATAACAGGCTCACAGACTTCCTTTGCAACCCAGCCTTTCCATTATCTTTGGTGCCTCAGTGTTCATACTGATGACCTTTTTAATACCTTGGACTCTCAATCCATCAGGCTTCTCAATTCTTATGACCTCCATACTTTGTCATGGTCAGGACACATCTGATATATTATGTTCAGTTCTATATACCACATTTTGGGACATTAATAAGCTAGACGCTGTCCAGAGGAGGTCAACCAAGGTGGTAAAAGGCCTTGAGTCCTTATGATTATATAAAGATCAGTTAAAGGAATTGGGTATGTGTTGTAATGGACACAGAGCTAGACTTTGACTTAAGAACATTTGGATTCAAACCCTGCCTCAGACACTTACTGACCATTTGACTCAGTTGTATAAGCTCTCTGTGTCTCACTTTTCTCATATACAAACTAAGGGGGTTGGAATTCATGGCCTCGAAGGTCCCTTTCAACTCTAAATATATGATCTTATTCTGTTTAGTAAAAGTTGATATCTTGGAGGAGGGGCATGACTGCAGTCTTTACTTAAAAATCTGATATTTGGAAAAAGGATTAATTTTTCTATTTGGATTCAGAGGACAGAAGTAGGAGTAACTGGTAGAAATAGCACAGAAGTGAATTGAAGTTTAATTCAAAGAAAAACAAATTGAGCTTATTAGTAGAGCTATTTAAAAGCAGAGTGGGTTGACTTGCATGGTAGTGAGTTCTTATTCCTTACTTGAGGTCTTCAAGGAAGGGCTGAATGAATACTTGCTGGGTCTGCTGCAATGAGACTTCTTTTTCAGATTTGGGTTGGACTGATTCAGGGCTTTTTAAACTTTTTCCACCTGGGACCCCTTTTTGAGTTTTGGCAGCATTTGTTGGTATTGTATGGCCTAAGGGCCACAGAACCAAGGCTGCAGTGAAGTTATGCAATGTAACATGGGCAAACGCTGGCAGAAACACCTCAGATTCATCACGCCTTTGATTTTTAATTAATTTTTGGTCGTTGCACATTCAGAAATCTTTTACTGATGCCAAATTTCTTGCAGCCCCATGTGGAGTCACAACCCACAGTTTAAGAAGCGCTGGACTAGATTGCTGAGATTTCTTCCAATTCTGTTCTTTTACCTTCATTCTATCTGGGCAACTTACTTATAGGGTAACCACACCTTAGACTTTACTATAAAGTTCAAATTTACATTGCATTTTACTGGTAGAGGGTTAGCCTTGAAGCCAGAAAAATCTGGGTTCAAGTCTTGCTGCTGACATATACTATCATGACTCTGGGCAACTTCCCCAATTTCCCCTTATTCTAGGCAATTCTTTTTTTTTTAATTTTTTTATTTTTAGATTGCAACAAACAGTTCTACATAATTTTGGGTTTCAGATTTTCTTCT
>CM053626.1:262636916-262651421 GCA_028646595.1 Phalanger gymnotis | reverse complement strand
ATATTATTCCATTTATTTAGTAGGCAATTCTTTAAGACTAACAGTTGCAAACAGGGTGCCAACATGCATTACTCAAGTCCAATCCCTATTGCCTTTAAAGTTTTTATAATGCATCTTCCTCACAACCATAACTTGTGAGGAAACTAAAGGTAGAGAGATTAAATTACCCAGTGCATAACAGTGTCTGGTACATAGTTGGCACTTAATAAATGCTTGTTGATGTAATCAAAAAGGTAGAAAGTGTCAGCGTCAGAACTGGTACTAGACCTTTTGACTCTAAATTCAATCTTCTTACAAAGTTCACTTCTGACTCTAAGTTCTATTTTTCTTCTTCTTCATTCTGCCTCTCTTGAAGTTGCTCTCTCTCCAAAATCCAGAACTCTGAATTTCCCTTTTGATCATGATCTCGGGTGGTTCATTTTCCTCATCACCTCATTCCTTTTGAACCTCTCTCTCCCGTTATCACGACTTTCTGTCCTTTTCTCCACCTTAATTCTTCTAGTCCATCCCCACTGTTCTAGCTTCATTCCCCTCCTTTCACAGTCCTGACTCTGTAATCAGTGATTTTAACAAGGAAAGGACAGAGAATTGGTAGGATAGAGGCGGGGATGGGGGTAGTGGAGCTTAGTAGATAAGGGGCAGGAGAGAGATGGAGACAGATGATGAGTGAAAATAAGGTTTTATCCTAGAATTCTTTGTATAATTGTTATTATCCCATTCCTGCCAAGCTCACCTCCAACCCTGGGTAACCTCTGCTAATATCTTCTCCGCTCCTATTCCCAAGCCCTGATTGAGTAAGTCATGACTCTCTATTGCCTGTATACATTACATATTCATTCAATCTAATCTTGATTAAGCCCTGCTGCTGGAGAGCAATCCTTTCATTCATCTGTGACTCCTTATCACAGCTCTTTCAAACCTCCTGTCTTCTCAAGCCTTTAACTCCCTCCTTCTTTCTCAGTCCTTCCTCCCATTCTAGCAGATGTCCTCATCTGCTACTTTATTAATATTAAGGCCATCCAACCTGAGCTTCCTCATCTCTCTCTCCTATTCTATAAATGTAAAACTTCTATCATCCTTCTAATACTAGATTAGTTGGCTCTTCTTTGCAAGACAAACTCCTCGTTCATTTTTTCATTCATCTATTTGACAAATATCTAAGTACTTGATGTATTCATATATGTCATACAAGAGAGATACAAAAATATACATACTACAGGCCTCACCTTCAAGTAGTTTACAATTGTAGAACAAAGGCTACCTTTGTGTTATATTTCTGGGACCTCTTTCTACTCAGATCCAGTGGGAGGTATTTCGGATAGTCAGTTTAACCAGAAGCTCTAAGCTCCCAGTCTATAAACTATCAAATGTCAGACCATGTAAGTAACATGTAAATCTAAGAGTGTGCTGGTAAATGTTTAACAACTGTCTTTCTGGGGGGAGGGGAAACATATATACATATACATACGCACATATATACACCACACTTTTAAGTTTAATCAGCATAATTAATACTTTCTCCATCACTTTATTAAGTCCAGACAATCAACAAAACAATAAATTAAGCACTGCTTTGTAGCATTTGTAGAGGTATAAATGCTTACAAAGAAAATTTAAAACTTAACAGTTGCTTTTCTTGAGGCCGATTCAAACTGGCTCTACCACACTTCTATTTAAATCCAGAACCCATAGATTTTATTTTAGACTTGAAATTGTACAATAAGAGAAAAGAGCCAAGTAGTAAAAACATATTCTCTGTATCTACCCACAAACGGATGTAGTCTCATAAATCTCCTCAGGTGTAGTAGGAGTTGTGTGAGGAGGTATCCCTATGAGTTTCCACAGGAGAAAAGTAATGAAGGGATTATGAAACTTTTACCTCCTAGACAGACAAGAAGAAGAAACTTTCAACAGGTCTTCTCCATACTTTCAGTGATAGCTCTTGGGGATGGACTGGAATCTGAAGAAAAGATTCTTCCTGGATTCCTCTTCATCCAGGCTTCCCCTCAATTCGGGTAGCTCTGCTTTTCCTCCTTTCACCAACAAGTTCGTATCTGTGTAGAGGTTCCCAGTACATGCTGAAAGCTGAGTCCAGTGGTCTCTTCATTCCACTGTCCACGAAGTTCTTCTCTTAATATTCCCTATTTACGGAGCTATTTTAAATCTCTCATCTTTTATATATTATATATTAATTTTAAAATTTATGTGTTTTGTTTTTACATTACCTTTATAGATTATTTCTTTTTTATAGATTACTTCTACTTATTGTGATTCCCTGTAACAAAGCAAAACAGTTAAATAAAACTAATAATAATACCATCACTTCATCTGAAAGTGCATGCAACATTTCACATCTGTAGCATTCCCCACCTCTCTATTTTAAAAATGTATTTTCTTTCCTTCTCAACTTATTTTTTAAAGAAAAAGACAAATTTCTTTGAATAAACACATACACACACACGAGTAAAACAAATTCCCTTATTGGCTATATACAAAAATATATATGTCTTATTTTGCCCCCTTAACTCCATCACCTCTTTGTAATGCATAGCATTTTCATCATCATTCCCCTGGAATCGTGAATGGTCGCATTGATCATGGTTCTTACAGCTTTCAAAGGTGTGTGTTAATTGTTTTCCTGTTTCTGCTTATTTCATTCTTTGTCCTCAAAATTGTTCATTTTTATAATATTGATGCTATAATATAAATTGTTCTTCTGGTTCTGCTCACTTTGCATCAGTTCGTGAAAATCTTTGTATGTCTTTTTAAAATAATCTATTTCCTTATTTCTTATACAATGATAGTACCTATTATATTTATATAATAACTGCCACTTGTTCAGATGTTCCTTAATGGATGGGCATCCTGTCAGTTTCCTTTTGGGGGGGGGGTTATCACCAAAAGAGCTGCTATCAATATTTTTTAATATAAAGGACCTTTTCCTTTTTAAAAAAAAACATTCTTGGGCATAGGCCCAGCAGTAGTATATTTGGGTCAAAGGGTATAAACTATTTAGTATATAATTCCAAATTGTGTATAATTCAAATTGCTTTCCAGAATTGTACCCACACAGGTTCACCAACAGTGGATTGATATGCCTTATTTCCCACAGTTCTTCCAACATATATCTTCTTCATTTTTTGGTCATCCTTACCACTCTGGTGACTGTGATATGGAATTTCAGAACTGCTCCTAATTTTCATTTCTCTAAGTCATAATGACTGAGCATTTTTTCATCTGGCTCTGGAAAGCCTGGGTTTCTTTCCTTGAGAACTGCCTGTTCAATATCCTTTGACCATTGACCAAGTTCAGGAATGATCTTTTTCTTATAAATTTTAATCAGTTCCTTATATATCTTGGAAATGAGACCTTCATCAGAGAAGTCTGCTGCAAAGATTTTCCCCGGTTGTATCCCTTATAATCTCACTTTTATTAGATTTAATTGTGCAAAAACTTTTAAAATTTAGGATAACAAAATTTTCCATTTTATCTTCTATGATATTCTCTATTCCTTGTTTTGTCATGAATTTCTCTCCTACCCATTGATCTAACAGGTTAATTTCCCCACATATATCTCTAATTTGTTTATGATGTGACCTTTAATATACTATTATTACTTTAAGCAAAGGTTGATTTATTTCTATCTTCTAGTGCTGCTGTTGTTTTTTTTTAAACAAAAAGGGGCATTATATTTTGTCAAAAGCTTTTTCAGCATCTATTGATATAATCATATGATTTTTGTTGATGTTATTATTAATGTGTTTAACTAACCTTATACTCTTCCTAATGTCAAACCGATCATGCATTCTTGGTATAAATCTAACCTAATCATAGTGTATAATATTTGGGATAAGTTGTTTTGGCCTTTCTGTTAATATTTTATTTTAAAATCTTACATCCTTTGTTCATTAGGGATTTAGTCTATAATTTTCTTTTTTGCTTTGATTCTCTCTGACATATGTATCAAGATTATATCATTGCTATAGAAGATATTTGGTAGCATTCTTTCATCTATTCTTTTATATAATTTGGGAATTAATTGTCTTTTGAATGTTTGATACAATCTATATAGTCCTGAATTTTTTCTTTGTAAATTCCTTCATGTTTCATTCAATGCCCTCCTCTAAAACTGGGTTGTTTAAATTCTGTATTCCTTGTCCTATTAATTTGAATATTTTGTATTTTTGTAAATAGTCATATAGTAGGGCAAAATAGTTTCTGATAATGTCCTTTATTCATACTTCAGTTGTGAATTCCTTTTCATTCCAATACTGGAAATTTGGTTTTCCTTCTTTTTAGTAAAATTAGATAATGGTTTATCTATTCTATTACTAATTTTTTAAAAAAACACTTAATTTTATTAATTTAATAGGTTTTGTTTTCCATTTTGTTAATATCTTTTATAATGTTCAGGATTTCTCTTGATGGTTAATTTTTTTAAAAAAGTTAATTGGTTTTCTAATACATTTCATTTCATTTCCAATTCATTGGCCTTCTTTTCTTATTTTAAAAATAAAAATATTTAGAAATATATATTTTCCCTCGAGGACTGTTTTGGCCTCATCCCCAACATTCTGGAATGTTGTCTCATTGTTGTCATTATTTCGAATGAAATTATCTAGTGTTTCTAATGATTTGTTCTTTAGCCCACGAATTCCTTAGGATAAAGTTATATAAATTTATTCCCTTTAATACTTTTCCCTCAGTGGCCCTTCATTTAATATAATTTTTATTAAATTATGATCAATAAAGAGAGTATATGTTTCTGCTTTTCAACATTTGATTGCAATTTAAGTCCTAAGATATATGAGTTACACACACACACACACACACACACACACACACTCCTTTCTATTTTTATTCAATAATCACCAGAAATCTACCATATTTTTCTAAAATTGGATTCTTCTTTACCTTCTTTCTTGTTTATTTCTTGGTTAGATTTAACCAGGGTTAAGAGGGGTAAATTGAGGGCCCTACCCCATTATTATAGTTTTATTATTTATTTCTCCTTGTAATGTATTTAGTTTTCTTCTAAGTATTTAGAAACTATGCCATTGGGTGTATAGATAATAAATATTGAAATAAATTCATCACCTATGTTATCTTTCAGCAAAATATAATTTCCCCTTTGTCTCTTTTAATTGTCTGTTTTTGCTATTGTCTTGTCTGAAATCATAATTGTTACTCATGATTTTTTGTGTTTAGCTGAGGCACAGCAGATATTTCTCCATTCTCTTATTTGAACACTTTCTGAGTCTTTATATTTCAAATGTGTATCTTGTAAATAACATACTGTTGGTTTTAGATTTCTAATACATTCTTCAAATCTCTTCTGTTTTATGGGTGAGTTCATCCTATTCACATTCACAGTTATGATAGTAAGTTATTTATTTTCCTCCATTCTCTTCTTTTATACTTTTTCTTCTTTATAATTTTGTTTATTTAAAATTATTACCCTTTCTTATTTTTTTCATTGTAAGTTTTTTCACTATCCTTTTTCCAAGCTTACAGTTTGTTTAGTTTATGACTAATCTCTTCCTGAAATTACTCTCCCTCTTATGCTCCCCTTGCCCTTCTTCCTGTTCCTATAAGTATCCCTGTTCAGTTGAATGTATTTTTCTATCACTTGGTGTGTGTTTGTGTAAGTGTATGTGAATGTGTATGTGGGTGTGTGTATTCTGCCCTCTTTTGACCAATTTAGATGAAACTGAAATTGAAGCGATGTTTGCTCACTTCATTCCTTTCACCTTTGCATAAAGTTCCATTTTTACAACCTAATTATGTATCTTAACATGGTCCATCATCTTTTTTCCTATTTTCCTTAATATATCCTCTGCTACCCTTTTTTTTCTTGTGATATCTTCAAAACATAAGAAAATTATTTATTGGTCTTTTCTCTCAAATGACTACCTTGTGACAAAAGGATTCTAAAGAACCCTTTTCACATCCCCTTCTCCTAGAATGTAAACAGTTCATTCTTATGAAGTCCCTTCCTGATTATTCTTCCACCAATCAGCATCCTTGAATGTTGATGTTAACATGCTGCCGGTAGTTGTACAGCCTCTTGCAAAAGAATACAAGGAATTCCTTGCAGTGCTATATTCTCTTGAGAAAAGACATCCAAGGGACTTTTCTCCTTGGTCACACTATCTACACAATAATGAAACAAAAGACATGTACAAATAACTATGATACAAAAGAGGATGAGATGAGTAAATGCAAAGAGGAATCTGCAAAAAAAAAAAAAAAAACTGTGAGAAAATTGAAGAGGGAGAGATCATTTCCATCATAGCCACAGGGAATCAGGTAACTATTCTTCACTGAACATCCTCCCCATAGAGCTGCCTGTGGAAAATGTCCAGAGCAGCTGTTCTAGGAGAAGCTAAATCATATCTTTCTTGGTTTTCCCTCTCTCTCACCCACTATGTGTTTCTCCTTTCTCTACTTTGATTCCATCATCTTTCATTCCCTTTGGGACTTTGTTCTGTAGATCATTTCCCTCTTTTCCCTCATGCCCTCATGTTCAGGGTGGAACAACTGGGTCTTTGTCGGAAGTCACAGAATCATATGATAGTAGTCACAATAAGGCAAAAGTGCCAAAAGCAGGATCCCACTAGGAGAGCTAACCAATTTATATTTGTGCCTCTAAGAGGAGAGAGATGCATGCCAGGGTAAGTTCTATACTAAAGGTATAAAGGAAGGTCTAGATTCAGTTTGAGGCCCAAATCCAGCCTTCCCTATGCCAACAATGTCCACTAGAAACCAGAAGCTGTTCAGAGTGATAGGAATGGGGTGAGAGGAAGGTCAATTGAGGATGGGCACTGTCTGCTATTTATATCCCATTCTAGCCCGCAGCTACCTGGGACCTCTGTTTCCTCTGGAGGAGGCTGCTCATTTTCCTTCAATGGGATGAGTGAACTTTAAGCGAGATGGCATCAGTGAGGAGCCAAAGGCTTCTCCTCCCCAGTCATCTACTCAATCTTAGTCATAAGACAATGTTTCAGTTTTGGGGAAGGAGCAGTGCCTCTGAATGAAGCCAAATTTTGGCTATCTGGCTAATAGCTTGAAATTCAAGAGACTTGGGAATCAAAACTGGGATTTTGGTTCTTCCTTTGTAAAATGAGGCAATTGGACAAGGCAGTTTTGAAGGGCCCCTCTAGTTCTAGAAATTCCTTAGTCTTAGATATGTTGACTCCATTGGATGCTGCTTCTTTTTAACCTCAGTTTCAAAAAGAATTTAATGAACCTTTGTGATGTTGGACAACTCATTTCCCCAGCTTTCTCTTCTGTGAAACGGAGTAGGTGGTAGGTGTTTATAGATGTTTTTGAGATTCATGCTCCAAATGATTTGCATAAAGTATTCGTCCAAATAATTTGCCCATGTTTGAAGATATATTTCAAATATCAAAAAGTTTTTGAGAGGGCCTCCATTCAGCCAGGAGCTGTGAGTTAACTCCTTTGCCACATGTACTCTAAGCTTGAGCCCATGTTCCTCTGGGCCAGGTATATACTTGTGAGTGATGAACCCCACTCCACTTCCATGCCTCCAGTTTATTTGGATGTATTTTTATAATAAGAATTGTTCAGGATAAGAATGCTTATATTAGCTTCTCTTACTAAACTTCCTTAGCACGTAACTGTTTCTAAAAGAGAAATAAATTTTGCTGACTGATTGATATCAACTCATAATCAAAGGAGGGACACAGAGCTGGGTGCTTAAAAGTAAAAACATTAGAACAGCCAGCACTACAGAGTTACCCCTAGAAGTAACTTGCCATCCTCTGGGTCTTTTCAGCCTTCTAGTCCAAATGGAATTGGGAGAGTATGCCTTAGAACCAGAGCTACATGTGGTTGACCAACCTGGATGTGATTCTGAGACCTTTCACTTGTCTCCCCAATTATTGCTTATCTTTTTGTCATCTTCAATCTATTCCTATCCTCTGATTCATTCTTGGCCTCCTACAAAGTCTTCCTCATCCTCTGACAACCTTAATTTGACTATGTCATTCCCTCAAGCTGTTATTCTGTATTTCTGATCTCTTTCATTATCAAACTCCTAGTAAGGCTGGTCTATTCTTGTCTGCTCCATTTCCTCTTCACCCAATCACTTTTCCACCCCTTGCAGTTTGGCTTCTGATTATACCTCCCAAAAGAAACTGCTCTCTCTAAAGCTGCCAGTTATCTTCTAATAGTCTCTAAAGCTTTCTCCAAAGATCTGCATGGATGAGTAGTTCTCAAAGGGTACCTTGTAGAACACAAATATGCTGCATGTTTCCCTTGGTGTACTGTGGCATTTTGGATGTTTTATTATTGCAAATAAAAGAATTTATGACGTGTTTTAAACATAAATTTTACTTACCCAGCATACATGTATATATTGTGTGGTAAGCATAGTATTTTAAAAATAAAACTTGCCAAGTAGATTTAGGAAGTAAAACTCACCATACCTTGAACTTGAAACAAAGATGGTAACTCTCATTGATGGCGAACTGTATGGAAAAGTTTTCTAACTCTCATATTATCACCTCCTGAAACATTCAATGTGCTGCAAATCCTCATAGCAAGAATAGTGGGGTGTAAGTAAAAAAGTATTACACCAGCATAGAGTCTCAGTAACTTCCCATCACCACCAGACAGGGCTCTCAGCAGGTATCTCTTCCCGTGGCTCTGCATAGCTCTCAGCAGGTAGCATTAGGCATCGTGCCTCACCAAGGCTCTCAATGTAGTCCTGCAGAGTTGTCTGAAGGCAACATCAGCTGTCACTGTCATAATTCCCCAGCTTTCAGTCTGTTATATCTCCCAGTCCCTCTTCTCTCAAATCCATCCTTCACACAGCTACTAAAGTGATATTCCTAAAGCATAGGTATAACCACATCACTCCTCTGCTCAGAAAGCTCCAGCAGCTTCCTGTTGTCTCTAGGATAAAACAAAAATTCCAGAGAAATAAAGTAGTTCTGAGAAAGCCCTCAATTAGGAGAGGCTTAAATACATTAAAATAGTATGAAATTATTGATAAATAGAATGATTAGTAGAATACCCTAGTCCCTGTTCTGTTCCTTTAAAAATTTTTTCTAAGTAACAGGTACTTCCAAAAAGAGGTTTTACTAAGCCTCTCACATCATTTTTAATGCTTACTTTTAATTAGTAAACTGAAGGAAATGCATGAGAAATTTTAATCCATTTAAGAAATGTAGTCTTTGGGAATTCTGATTTACACAATGACCAACCATAATTTCAGAGGTCTCATAAAGAAACCTGCTACTCACTTGCAGATAGAGATGTGATGATGGACTCAGAGTCTGTCTGTGTGTGTGTGTGTGTGTGTGTGTGTGTGTGTGTGTGTGTTTGAGAGAGAGAGAGAGAGAGAGAGACAGACAGACAGAAAGAGAGAGAGAGACAGACAGACAGACAGAGACAGAGACAGAGAGAGAGAGAGAGACAGAGAGAGAGAGAGAGAGAGAGAGAGGAGTTTGGACATTGACATGGCCAATGTGGATATTTGTTTTGTTTGACTATAGATGTTTGTAACAGGTTTTGTTTTTCTTGCTTTCTCAATGAGGAATGGGAGGTGGGAGTAAAAGAATTCAGAACTGAAAACAAAATAAAATTGAACTAAACAAAGAGAAATGTCGGCTTCCATTTTTCTAGTCTTATGCTTTACCATTTCACTAAGCCTGAAATGAAACATAGAGCTGATAGAATGGTACTTGCACCAAGGAAGCACTAATGAAAAATGGTCAGTCTTATAAATGACTATGATAAGCAATCAGAAAACAACAAGCTGTGTAGGAAAGAAATAACAGTAAATGACTGCACAAAAGCAAAAGGTAGCTCTTATCTTTGGAGGTAAATGGGTTTTAAGATATCGATGTGAAATTTATCATTGGCTGGAGGTAAAAAAATTATATTCACCTAGGAGAAATCAATGGACTGGAGAGAACAAAGCTACTGCAATCAACAGAGGAGCAATCAAACCTGTGAGGGAGCCCTTGGGTAAAAGATATTAAAGTATAGCATGAAGGCATTGGTTTTTAGGAACCACATATAGGATAATGACCACAGGAACTAAATGAGGTGATTGCAAAACCTTTACAAGGCATTTGCATGCATGAAGTTTCCAGATGCCAACAGTATGTAATGGTTGTGAACAGCTTCTATCTTTCTACAATTTGTATCACTGGAGCTCTTTCAATGAATTAAGCATTGCATCTTAAATTACCCCCTATGCAATTCGATGTGCTCATCAACTCTTGGGAATATGAGATATATTTGAATTCAAATTAGTAAGATATTATTTGGCATCATTTCCAGATGATGTTGTCTGATGCCAGTGTTGTCTAAACTGGGAAATGGAAATTCAAATGAAGCAGTGATAGGTGACAGGAATTATCTACTCATTCCTAAAGTACTAGGTAAGTTTTTTTTAATTGCATAGGATGAGGAGATGCAAAGGAGTTTTGATTTGGATTGGTGCACAGAAAGCAAGCAAAGATGAAACCAATCCTTGGAGAAAGGCTGTGAGAAATATTGAACCTCAACATTTCAGTTAAACATGTATTTATTGAGTACTTACTATATTCAAGGCACAGTGCTAGGCATTGGTAAAACAAAAACAAAAATAAAAGTTATTGCAATCAAGATACTTAACATTCTATTTTCCATTGTTGAAACAAATGAATACAGTACTCTGCACTTTAGGCACCGATAAAAATAATTTTTTATTAATTTATCACTGTTCTAGTCCAAGTATTATTCTGCTTAGAGAAATATCCAAATTGACAGAGGTCCTATCATGCTCTTACATATATCTCTAACAAAACATTTCAAATAACATTTTTAGGATTCTTGAACAAGAGAATTTTACAATATGATAAAGCTTAGTTATACAACTCAGAGCAAGGTAAAAGTTAACATTTTGCTTCATCAATCCCAGAATAATAGTCACTTAATTTTGGAGGCTAATTTTCTTTAAATCATCTAATCTCTCTGACCATTATCTTTAAGGATTCTTTCCAGCTGGTCACAAGTTTCTTCTTTGTCTCAGGTGGATCATTAGCTTGATTGCTTTATGACATTCAGAAAAAGGATATTTCTCATAGGTGGATCAATCAATGATTCCTTGCCCTTTTTCAGTTATCACTGAAGAGACCTTCCTGGGCTGTTTAGAGAGAGAAGTAGAGGCTTTCTCTTTAAATTCTAAAACAGAGAAAGATTAATAAGAGTTTCCATTGCAGATTAGTCCAAAAGCTTCAGTTAGTATATTTCTTTCTTTTTTAAAATTTAATTTTCAGTTATAACTTTTCTTGCTACCACTTAAAAGGCAAGAAAATAGTACATTTTTAAAATGCTTTGTTAATATTTCTAAAAGGAGAAAGGAGGTTATCTCCATCTCAGTCTACTTTTCTCTAATCTAAACCAATTACTTGAGCTATCCTCCTATGCCATGCTTTTCAGAACTTCTACCACCCTGGGTTGTTATTGGCATATTCTGTTAAATGTATTTAGACTCCCATTGATGAGGCTGAATAAGAGGTCCCATTTAAGTCCTGTTCCTCTCCATCAACTCAAAATAGCAACAAACATGCCAAATAAAGTAAAAGATTGGAAAGGACTTGCCATAACAAAAGCTTCACAGGAAAAAACAATAGAGAAACTGAAAGAAAAATACAAACAAATAAAAAAAGACTCCAAATATTAGTGACCAAATACTGTAAGGTAAAGAAATTCCTGTGAAAAGCCTAGATAATTTGGACAGTACTATTATAATAACAAGACCCTCAGAGACAATGGAACAAATGTTAAGAACCTTCAGAGTGAGATGAATTAAAGGATTACAAGAATAAGGAAGGAAATTAGCATGCTCAGAGTTTAAAAAGATGAATGAGAATAAATAATATAACAAATGATAATCTCTCTAAAATAGCAGATTCTTTGAACAAAAAAGACAGACTTAGAACTAAAAAAATGCAAAGAACCCAGAATAGAATTTTTTAATTTTAAGGGACCTCAGCCATGTAGCTTAATCCATACCTCAAAGGAATCCTCATTATAACTCATCCAGCAAGTGATCACCCAACTTCTGCTTGAGGACTTCCAAAAAGGAACAATCAATCACTTCTCAAGATAGCCTAGCCCACTTTTGATTATTTTTAGGAACTTCTTTACACCTGACATCAAGCTTAAATTTACCTCTGAAATTTCTCCACATTGTTCCTAGATTTGGCCTTCTGGGGCTGAAAAAAAGTCTAGTCTCTTTTTCTTATGAGACAGATCTTAAAGTACTAGAATATAGATATTATATCACTCCCAAATCTTTCCTTCTCCTGGTTAAACATCCCAGTTACTTCAACTATTTCTCATACTCTTTTTTTAAAAATTTGGGACATTTTTCCATCTCGAATATTGTGGTTATCTCTTCTAATTTCTCTCGGTTTCAAATATTTCTGATATTTACCTATTAGGCATATTTGATGGTTCTTTCAGTATCCACAGATGAAGATCATAAGACATAGGTGATTTGATTTTATCTCAGACAACTATATATGCTCTCTTACTACTTCTTAAAGGCATTTTAGCCATTTTTGTGCCATCGATTCCACTCATTCTCCTTTGCAGAGAAAACAAAATATAAAATGTCACTTTCACCCTCTGTTGTGAGTTATTACAGTCCTATCTACTTCTAATAAAGGTCCTATTTCTTCTTTGATCTTTTTTCTCTTATTACTTCAAAAAACCTTTTGTGTTGCCTTATTTCCCTTGTCAACCTCAGCTCATTCTTAGCTTTAGTATTCCTGACACTACTTTTATAGGACCCTGCCATACTCATATTAATCCTCTATTAAAGGACTTTGCTTTCATCTTTGGTATGCTTCTGTCTAAAATCTCAGAAGTTGGGTGAATTCTCTGTATATCTACATCGGTCTCTTCAGACAAGTCTCATTTTTACTCTTTGTTTGAATTTTTTTCCTTTATGCCTTTAAAATTTCATTCTTGAGCACCTTATCCCTGCTGAGCTAATTTCCCCTGTAGCATTTTAGTCAATAGAATTCTACCTATCCTTCCTGTACCCTTTGAAATCTGTTTTTGCAGAGTCTAGAGCCCATGTCAATCTATGTCTAGATTTTCCTTCTTTATCTAAGAATGAGTGGTCACTTTCTCCCAGTGTTCTCTTCATTTCCACATCATTAACCAATTCTTCCCTGTAAGTGACAATCAGATCCAGAATAGACTTTAACTTTTTTTTCCTTTACCTTCTGATGATTGAAACTATTATTGAGGAAAGCCAAGGAGTTGTTAATTGCTCTACTTTTGGGAGATGTAGAGATGATTGAAGTTACTATAACAATAACTACTACTATTACTACCACTACCACTACTACTACTACTACTACCTACCTACCTACCTAGTATCTATATAACACTATGAGGTTTGAAAAGTAATTTACATATATTATTTTATCTTTACAACAACCCTGGGAGGTAGGTATTTTTATTTTTATCATCATTTTATAGATGAGAAAGTTGAGGCTTAGAAAGGCTATATGACTTTCCCACTGTCGCATAGCTAGTAAGCAAGATTTAAACTCAGTTCTTCCAAACCCTATCCACTTTGCTACCCAAGCTGCCTCTGACATTTCAAGCCTCTGGGCCAGGCTTGTGATCTGTTTACAAATTCTTTATCCAGCTATGTTTGTCCAAGCGATCTGTATTATATCCAGGAATATCTCATTTTATTGTGCTGTACTTTATTGCACTCTGTAGATACTTCATTTTTTTCTCTTGCAGATTGAAGGTTTGTGACAACCCTGCAATGCGCATCTATCTGTGCCATTTTCCCAACTGTGTACTCTCACATTGTGTCTCTGTGTCACATTTTGGTAATTTTTGCAATATTTCAATTTTTTCATTTTTATTATAGTCTGTAATAGTGATCTGTGATCAGATCTTTGATGTTACTATTGTAATTGTTTCAAGGCCATGTCTTTTGTGAGTCTTTGGGATATAACATGGACCTCTCTGAACATGTCCACTTTTAACACGGAGCTGGGCTTGAGGGGCCTTTCAACGTGCCCACTTTGTTCAACATGGAGCCTGCTACGTACCGTACCACATGGATGGAGTTAGCCTCCTTTGATTGGCTGCATACACCTTTAAAACACGTGAGCCTGAGTCATTCTCTCTTTTTCTACCACCTTTTTGGTTCGCTCTTTTGGGCCATACCTATCTATTAAGCCAATCATGGATGCCATGAACTGAACTGGTGAGAGAGGGAAGGAATACCCTTTTCCTGATCTCCTCTTTTACTGCAGTTCTGAGTTTTGGGTCTGGAGGTGTTTGTTTGTGTTCTGTGATGTTTCTCCTCAGTTTCGGGTGTCAGAGGTTATCCTCATGGACCAGAATGGGGGTTTGAGCCAATTATAACCTTGGAGCCAGGATTGCAGGCAGGGTAGTACAGCCAGCCAATCCAGCATGAAAACCATGAGAATGCAGAGTGCCTGGGGC